>OY743221.1:14359559-14959559 GCA_963555745.1 Cardamine flexuosa | reverse complement strand
AGCCTGATGGGTTTTGGCCTAGCATTAGCCGTAAGACACAACTTGTGGTTGATGCTGTTAAAGAATCTGTTGAGAATAACTATGATCAGATTAGTCTCTCTGGTCGTTGAAGAAACAAAAGGGTCAAATTAGCAAACATTGTTATGAGTTCTCTCTCCTTGTACTCAAACTTTAATCTTCTGTTAAATTTCGTTTATCTATATGTTTAGTCTTCTGCTGCGTCTGCTTGTATCCGTATGGTTATTGGTTGTATGTATGTGACTAATAAGATTTAAAATCTAATGTTACTAGATTTAATATAGATGAGCTTCTCTACTCATAGTTATAACTTTTTTTGGGGTTTTATTAGAATAAACAAAAGAATGTTACATAAGGCCTATATAACAACCAATCACAAAATAACAAGAAAAGATTTAGAAGTTTTTATTTTATTTTTAAAGTTTAGGCTTTGTCGGGTTTGAAATAAAAGAGTCTTAAAGAGTTTATAATACTCATTCATCATATTAGGAAAAAAAAACACATTTGTTTATCTCTTTGGCTTTGTTCATTCGCCCTAATTCACAACATCACGCCTACCCACGATGATCCATATTACACAACTAAACATACCATCAATGCATATAAATAGTCATGGAATAGATCATACGTTGAATTCGTTGAAACTGAGACCACACACCAGCGGAGTAATTTTGACACAACGTTATTTTGATTAAACTATTTTCAATCGTTCCTTAAAAGATTTATTGTGAGGGTTATCGCTTATCGTTGAGTAATGTTGAGACTTGAGAAAACTGACTTGGTCAACAAAGGCAATTATCAAATAACCAAACAAAACTTAAAAAAAAAAAATCATTTAAGAAACTTTGGCGAATGATTTAAGAGCGTTTGGAATACATATATTATAATTATTAGTAATAAAAAAAGAAATTCTCTAAAAGTTGAACTTAAGTAAAAGCAGAGTATTTGGTCGTGGAAACAACTTTAAATTCGATCTCAACTTTCAGAGTGTCTTCCTTGTCCAAGTAAGACTTTCGAAGTTCATCTATGGACATGTAATCTTGATTGATAGTACAGTACACCTCATTATGGATTGACATCTTTCTATACTACAGTGATTGAAAAGATCATAAAAACATATGTTTCAAAGCTCTTATGGTCTGCAAAATCAAACAAAAGTAATCAAGAAAAAAAAAACTCAAAATTATTTCCATAAGATTTCAATTGTCCCTCTACTTTTTTCTTAGTTCATATATAATATTGATTTTCATCCGAATATGTTTTCTCTCTCAAAACTTCACTTGTGGATATAGATGGACAAACGGGAATTCGGGATAGATTTCTGAGGAAATAGAAACGGGACGGAAATATGTGAATAAAAAACATGTTTCATTTATATTCCATATAAAATTTGGGACGGGAGCAGGATGAGACAGGATATGCTGGTAGGGAAATGAGAACTCCCAAAAAATAAACATGCCAAATAAATAAAATAATAAAATATCACAAATATGTTCGTTTAATAAAAAAAAACTTACAACTAAAAAAAAACTCAACGTAAATTTCATTCATAAATCATCAAATAAAAATAAATCCAAAATAAATTACAGAAATAAAAAATCCTAATAAACCAAATAACTAATTTTCATCTTCTTGCACATCATTCCTTGTTTAATTGTTTAATTAAATATAATAAGGAAATTTTCTCTAAAAATCCAAAATTTTCTTAATATTATATTTATCACATATATATATATATATATATATATTATATTATATTATGTATTATATATAACTTCTCCCGAATGGGATTTCTAGAATTTTTGTTCCCGTCCCGTTTCTAAATGAGAATCAGAAACTTGTACCATATGGAAATTTCCTTATGAAATGGGACGAGAATTTCCTAGCGGGAATAAGACGGGATGGGACGAGACGAAACGGGACAAAAATTGTGCCCACCCCTACTTGCGGAAGTTTTTTTTGCCATTCCTTACCTCCTGATGTTTTCCGGAAACATACTCTAGCTCATACATTTCGTCACCATCTCTCAATTTTTTTATTTCTATTTCTGGCTCTATTTATGCATGAGATGTTTGTTTTTTTCGTCTTTGGGATGGAAATCCACCCTCATTTTCAATCTATAACAGAAAGCCAACCGCCTTCCTCCCATCTTCGGTTCCATATTTCTTATCTAGTTCAAATCTTATATTTGTTGTCAACCAGATATCTTTCTCTTCTTGCACTTTCACTCGCTGAAGTCATTCATCATTCCTTGTCTCCTGACGTTTTCAGACAACATCTTATAGCTAAGCCCTTCCGTCACCAGATCTCGATTTTTTATTCGTATCTCGTGCTGTATTTCTGAAGATATTTTGTTTTTGCAACTTTGTTTATTTTTTCATCTTCGAATTCCTATCCATCTTCAATCTTTGATAGAAGCTCTCTCGCCTTTCTCCTTCCTCCATGTCTAGATTTGTGTATAACTAAATTTTGATTCAAAATCTCTAATTAATTAAAAAAATAGTTCAATTTTGTGAATCTGAACTATTGTATTGGATCGGTTTACCTGTTTTACCAGTTTAATCGATTAAACTCAAATTCGGATTTTGACTCAACTTAAACTCAATTAGATCAACAATTGCCGATTAGATCAGTTAGATTGTCCGATTTTCAAAACAATATGTTCCAAGGGCTTTTGCCCAATGAGCCATCAAGTGCGGACAAATTTCTCTCGTGCCCTTCTCTAAAAAAAAAAATTTCTTCAGTATCCCTGTTATGTTTTTATTAGGTTTATCAGTAATTTTAAATCAGAAAGCTGGTAAATGTCTAAAAAACCAAGACGAATTCCTTAAATTACAAAAAACCATAACCATCAAACAAAAACACGGGTTTTCGCCAGATTCGAGCCCAATAACAATAATGAAAAGATAAACTCTGAATTAAATCAGATCTAGTCGCCTTCTTCCTCATTTTCTGTTTCTTCTTTCTTCTTTCCGTGTCCCGTGTTCTTCCTCTTCTCTTCACCATACCCTTCACCTTCTGTAACTCCATTCAACCACCACAAAAACCCTCGTTTTTCAGGTCGAAAACTCTGTTACTCCTCCACATTTGGTTATCTCGGATTATGTGTCTTCGTTGACAGTTTTAGTTCCGGTTGTCTTCTGTTCTTTATCAGCCGCCGTTTTGTAAACCTTCGTTCATCAGACCCTCTCTATAAGGTCAGTCTCTTGAACCGTTACCTCTCAATTTCAAAAAACCTAGGGTTTACAGTAATCGATTTATTAGGATTTTGTTTAGGGTTTTATGGGTCTTTCCAAAAAGGGGAAATGGATTTCGTCTGAAATCTAATTTGGATAAAATATGTGAATGAAAGTGGTGTTTAAGTTTATTGATGTGGTGTGTGAGAGGTCAAGAAATGTAGAATAGGGTTTTAAATCGTGTTTGAGTTAATTGATGTTGTGGAGTGTATTTTTGTCTTGCATTTCAGAAATGGCTAGAACAAAAAACGCAGAAGTTCAAAGCATGGCTGAGTCATCACCAGAAGATGTAGAACCTTTGTCCTCATCAATTGGAGAGGAAGATGAGATCTGAGACAGCTCAGAGAGATCATCTTCGGAAAATCCAGAAGCAGAAGAGGAGTCCTCAGATAATGGACACAATTTCATGGATAAACCATCGAATCAAGTAAAACCAGTACGACTGAGTAAACCTAGTTGGGAAATGTTTAATTGTATATGAAGTTTGGATTTCTCGCATATTGATGAAGTTTAAATTTGGTAAAACTTGAATCGATATGAAAAGGTAATCTTGGTACAACTACTAATCGATATGACTTGGTAATCTTGGTTACAACTACTAATTGGTATGACTTGGTATCTTGGTACAACTTCTAACTGAATTTTTTGTTATTGTAGGAGGACAGTGACGAGGAAGAGGATAGCGATGACGATGAGGAAAAGCAGCAGCCTCAGCAACCTGGCAGGTTCTACTTACACAATTACAACAAAGGTTGCAAACTGGGTACCAGATGTTGGATCTCCAAACCAGTGGAGACCTTGAAGAAGATACTTGGAGATTTGGAGATGGATTGGCTTAAGGATGATCAGAACCAGTTCAAGCATATTATTCACATGCCAAAGGAGAAGAGGAGGAAGTGTATGGGATTTTGGATGCTTTCTTTGCAGACTGCGCGTCTAGTGAAGCACAAAGTCTGGTGGTTTTTTGTCAATGGGGTTCCTGTCCGTTACTCTTTATAGGAGCATGGATTGATCTCCGGCCTAAATTGCCGTTGAGTACCCCAAAATCATGTTGATCTTGAAAGTTTCGATTTTGTTAAGATATGGTTTGATGGGCGAGAGAATGGGATCGAACTGTCAGAGGTAGAGAAACAATTGACCTCCATGATAGCTTGTGAAGATTGGTTAAAGATGGTTGTGCTATATTTTCTGGGCTCAATGATGAAAACGCAGTCAAAGTCACCGCAAATTGTTGAACCTTTTCTTTTACGCATTGTTGGTAATTTGGAAGAATGCAAGAAGTTTACTTGGAAAAGGTACACATTTGAAGATTGTTCACATGAGCTAGAGAATATGTTAGACAGTTTCAAAGGTAAAGTCAAGAGTTCGTGGACATTTCCAGGGTTCATAGTTCTTTTGGAGGTAATATTATTCAAAACTTGTATTTAATGTAATGGTTATTTAAAATGTTTAGAAATTTTTTAAAAATATTTTTTATGTAGCTTTTGGCATTTGAGGCTATCCCATCTCTGAGGCAGAAGTACCACATAGATGTTCCAACAGGTAAACACTGTCCTAGAATGTGCAAGAGGAAGTTTGTGCGGAATGGCATGAGTGGATATCCTTTCGAAGATATTAATTAGGCACTCGGTAATTCAAAGGTAAACTTTTTTTAAAAAAAGTTTCTTTGTTTTTGATTTACATGAAATGTTATGTAGCTAATTTTTTCAACATTTTGTTTTACAGGATATTTGTAGCGTCATGAAACCTTCTTTGGAAGAAGAAAGATATCTGCTGAGGCGCATTTGGGTTCGAGACTTCCGTGGTGATAATAAAGATGTTGTGGCTGAAGGTATTTTGGCTCATATCTCGGCTGGAAAGAAATATTTTGGGAAAAATTGTACAATTTGGACATTGCTGGAAGGGCAGAAGGAAATGCTATACATGAGGAAACGGGTGAACCCCTAACTCTACCTGATGAAGAATAACAGGGTGAACCACTAACTCCACCACCATGTTCCGGAGAATTGTGGAAAATGATGAAAACAATGATTAGCCGGCAAGATATGGTTATTGATAGGTTAGGAAAGCTTGAAGATGATATGAAAATGTTGAAGAACAACAAAGGTAAGGACAAGTTAAAGGAGGATGAGGATCCTGTGGATGATGAGAATGAATACCATTCAGCTTCGTTGGAACGTGAAGATGAAAACTTATATTTTGGTAAAGGTAGATCTCAGCCTTCCTGGTGCAAGAACAAAACGGCGGCTGATAAAGAACAGAAGACAACCAGAACTAAAACTGTCAACAAAGACACACAATCCGAGTAAAGACTCAATGGCGATCCGAGATAACCAAACACGGAGGAGTAACAGAGTTTCCGACCTGAAAAACGAAGGTTTTCGTGGTGGTTGAATGGAGTTACAGAAGGTGAAGGGTATGATAAAGAAAAGAGGAAGAACACGGGACACAGGAAGAAAAAAGAAGAAACTAAAAATGAGGATCATCTGATTTAATTTAGTGTTTCTCTTTTCATTATTGTTATTGAGCTTGTTCTTGAGCTCAAATCCGGTTAAGGCCCATGTTTTTGTTTAATAGTTATGGTATTTTGTAATTTAAGGAATTCGTCTTCGGTGTTTTATTAGACATTTACCAGCTTTCTGATTTAAAATTAATGATAAACTTAATAAAAAACATAACAGGCATATTGAAGAAATTTTGTTTTGAGAGAGCGGCACGAGAGAAATTTGTCCTTCCAGTGACTGCAAAGCTAAGCGCCAAAATTCGCACTCTGCATTTCTGTGAATCAATCGATCGTTCTCTTTCTGCAGTATAGAATTACGATTTCCATGGCTAACTATAGCACTCTATGTTATCCGATTGCGTCATTTCCGCCATCAACGTTTCATTTTCATCAACCTCATCGATTCTCAAAGACGATTTCAAGAAACGGGACATGGGTTCGCGAAATCAACCAAATCAGAATCGAAAACAGATGAAAAATTACAAAAATCGACTAGTTCTTCTAGTGATACAAGTGGCAATACATCTAGCTTCTTGTCTTTTCTCTGCCCATTGCTTATAGTTTTCTCTGTGAGTCTTCCAAAGTTTCGATTTTTTCCTTAGCTCTTGTGTGTTCTCTGTTTTCATTTGTGTGTTAGTGTTATATCTCAAATCTGTGACTCTAATATTTTCCAGGGAGGTGATCCTTCTCAAGAGCGGAATCATTCTCTGGAGGTTAGTTCTGTTTTAGTCAAAAACAACACTGAATTGGAATCTGACATGAGTAGTATGAAAAGTGTTTAGGTTCTAGTTTACTGATTCTATTTTAGCTTGTTTTGGAACTAAAGACCATTAGGTATTGTATAAGCCGTTTCATAGTCTTTTAGACTAGTACAAGGGTTGTGAGAAGAGTGGAGCTTTCTAAACTGTATTGGAGGATTAATAGGACTCTGCATTTTGTGTTCTTACCTTATGGTTCGTATGTATACAGGTTGCTACATCATCATTAGCATCTGTAGCAAGACTTCCATGGGGATCTCGAGTATTATCATCTGAGAGTATAGATAAACAAGATGCTTCTTCTAATCCTCCTTTACCATTACAGCTTTTTGAATTTGGTATGTTCTTGTTAGTGGTATCATGCAAAGAGAATGAATCAAAAACTCATTTTTTTACATTGTGAGAGTTTCTTTGTTTTTTCTTTGGATAATAGAGGCATTCCGTTTTGTCGAAGGGTGCGTGAAGCCTTGACTGAGGTAGACCTTTCTGTAGAAGTAAGAACTGAAACATCTTTTTTTTTCCCAAGAGATGGCTCATTAAGCAATACTGATATTTTTTTGGTGTTTCAGGTTTATCCTTGTCCTAAAGGATCTGTAAGACACAGAGAACTTGTTAGAAGATCTGGCGGAAAAGAGATGTAATTTTTGCATTCTTGTATACTCTCGTTTGGTTTCGTTGTAACGGTTTAGTCGCTAAAACTCTGTGAATGAAAATGTGCAGGTTTCCGTTCCTCGTTGATCCGAATACTGAGACTTTAATGTATGAGAGTGGTGAGTCTTTGAGTTCCAACAGTACTACTAAGCCTATTTGTCTTCTTCTCTAGATATCTTTACATTGGTTCTCTGTCTCTTTTTCGAACCTAGGCGACATCGTAAAGTACCTATTTAAACAATATGGAAATGGAAGAGACCCTTCCACAGGACTTCTAGAAAGGTACTTGGTTCAAACTATATGTGTTGTGTGGTCTCTAGCTCATTGGAGTATTATTGTAATTGTATTACTGACTTCTTTAGAGTGTCCAGTACCTTGTTCACTGGATGGATGCCAACACTTCTCCGAGCAGGTAGAGGTATGTCATTATGGGACAAAGCTTCAACAGATCCTCCACCTAAAATGATTGAGCTCTTCTCTTACGAAAACAACCCGGTACTATTATACTCTTTCCTTATCTTTTCTTGTATCCAAAAACTTTGATCATTAGATCATATTGGTGTAAAGAATTAGGACTGTTAACATAAGAGTAAAAACGTTCATATTCCAGAAAAACTTTGGTAACTTTGGGTTTTGATTCTCTCTTTTTTTCCCTCGTAGTATTCACGGTTGGTGCGCGAAGCACTGTGTGAGCTAGAGCTCCCTTATGTATTACACAACATTGGAGAAGGGTATGCAAGAATGAGATTACTTCTAAATGCTTCAGGATCTAATAAGGTCTATTTCTGGTTCCAGTTTTGTGAATTTTAGACTTAACAAAGCAACATTGGCTGAAACTGTTGTTGCTGAATACAAAATTACAGGTTCCATTCTTGGTTGATCCAAATACTGGTGTCCAGTTAGGTGATTACAAGGAGATTCTAGCATACCTCTTCAAGAATTATTCTTTAGCAGCATCAACATAGTGCATAGTCTGATTGTTCAATTTTTGTTTTTATACATTTTTAAAAGGAAGTACAATTAGTTTAGAATTACAATGTGGTTTACCGAAAGAAAACAAAACCTACTTAATATGTATATCGCTTGTTTTGTACCCTAAACTCTTCAAGTTTTATATCAAAAATAAGATTTTTGTGGGTTTTGTTGGTACAATGTGGTTGACCGAAAGAAAACAAAACCCACTTATTTTTGATATACAATGTTAGGGCATCTCCAATCACACTCTGTTTTTGATACATCATTTTTGTATATTACAATGTGGTTGACCGATGTTGATATAAAAGATGCGTGAAAATATTATGTTGATACATCTTTTTTGTAATATAAAAGATGCGTAAAATACTATGTGTCAAAATTTTGTTGTTAATTTAATTAGTCACACATTTTTTATATTATAAAGCACATATCACCTAGTCAATAAATTTTTGACACATAAGATTTGCTTCATATTATTATTATTTTTTTTAAATATATCAAAACAAAAAACACTCAACTGCTTCAGAATTTATATTTTGAAATGAAGATTCTCAACTGTTTCAGATTTTATATTTTAAAAAAAATAAAATTGACAACAAAAGATATCAGAGAAAAAAAGAAAACAATTTATTCAAAAAGAAATATCTCTAAATTTTCTCACACACTATATAACAATTACATTACAGTGGATATTGGATTGCACACCAAATAATATATTGAATTGTTTAAAGGAAAATATGAAATTTTCTTATGATAATGAATAAAAATATGAAAAGATTTGGAGAAAAAAGAGTAGAAATTTTTCTTTATTGATTTCCAGTAGAAAAATGATCGGCCCCATACATGACCATGGAGATATATATTTATACAATAATTAAGAAATAAATGCTATGAATAAAGTCTAATTACTCCTATGATTTATCTGTTTTGATTTGGTCTTTAAAGTCGTAACTTTTTTTACTTTTGAATGATTTCCTTCTTCAGCTCACAGATTCAACTCGCTTCGCGGGCGGACACTCTTTGCTTCGCTCGCTCTTTCCCTCCGCGAGGCTTCACCGCTGATTGGAACCCAATTTGCTCCATTGAGTTCTTGTACGATTTGTCCGTCCTTTCTTGCTCCGAACTGACCCAGCCTTTACTTTGACCTACTAAAGTAGATGACATGTGTCATGATTGGAGAGATTAGATCCGGTATCAACATTTGTCCCCCAAGTCTGGTGAACTGTTGCCTGTCTCGGAGGACTTAAGAGCACTATAGAGCAACGCATGTTGGCGTATCCATAGGTCGTACTCTGGATTTGATGAAGCTACACCGTTGGTTGTGACTGTCGGTGATGGAGGAGAGCTGGAGGTATCGATGAACTTGAGAAGCGCATATCCCTTGAGAAGAGATTTTACTTGAAGGCTCCATGTCAAGTAGTTGGTTGAGGACAACTTGGTGACATTGAGCATGTTCACGATGACAAGCGAACTCTGCGTAGGCACGACAGAAGATGAGGTTTCATCATGAAGCGAAGTAAGTGAGGAAGTCATGGTGGCTGAGAGAAAAAGACGGCAGCGCAGACGGAAGTGTGCGGCGGCATGAAGAAAAAGAAGAAGAGCTTTTAGGGTTAGGTCAATCTTGGATAGATTGGCTCTGATACCATATAGAGTTGAATAATATCTTTCTTATTGAAATAGGTTAATGATACATGAGTATTTATACATACATAGAGAGGATGAGAGAATCGAATATACACTGATACACAAATATGTAAATGGAATATTAACATATATCCTATATTCTGATCCCTTTAATTTCGGGGTTCGGCTATCATGACGCATTGACACGCATCCATGTTAGATATTGACTTTTTATTGATACGCGGGAAGTTCTTCCACTTCCCTAGTTGTTTATTGTATAACGGTTCCTTTTCCAAGATTTGGGTTAAACCAGTCTTTCGCTTTCTCTAGTTCCTTATTTTTGTTTTGTAACTTTCAGAGCACCACAATTCTTCTCCTTAATTCCGACTTATGTCTGACTCTACAATCAACCCTTTGGTCGATCTAATCGATACTGAAACTCCGGACACTAGTGTGGCTTCGGAAATGTCAACGTCCCTTGTGATGGCCCAACCAAATACTGTGTTTTATCTTTTGAATTTATATTATTTTGTGTTGTTTACTTTATTTTATCGTCAATTTCGTCGTGTCATTCTTGACGACTTGTATTGATTCACTTGGAGCTCAAAGCATTTAAATAGCAGTTTATTTTTGGTATTTTCACATTATAAAAGCGACTCTGGATCTTGATCTATTGAATAGTATGTACATAGGACTTGATTTGTATGCAATGTTTTCACGTTTTACATTATGAACACATGATGCCGGCTAGTACATAGATCATTCTTTGTCATTTTGATAGAGTGATAATACGTGAAAATAACAATTGATTTTCTAATTAATAGTTGTAACTTTTTGTATGCTAGTTGACTTACTGTTCAATTTTTAAAGCATATTCAGCTTAAACATTTCTTATTCTATTTAGTACATGATTCAGGTATTACATGAGTACTATTTATTTATCTGATATATCAATTAATGATGCAGGGGAATGTCGAGTTATCAATGCATGGGCGGTTCCTTAAATTATCTGTTGGTTTTGGTGTTATTTTTTTTTTGGTCAAACCTTTATATTAATAGAGAACTCTCAACCTCCATGAAAGGAGGATACAATACAAATAGAGGTAACTTGTACCAAGGCAATGGTAATCCATACCCAAACAAAACCCAAATACATGGTAACAACAAGTAAGATAAAGATAGATTGAGAATTACACTTAACAAGAGACCCTAGGGAGGCTGTAATACCAAATGCAAACTCATACACTTCATGAACTCCAAACCTAATTCCTCCGGAAGTGAAGAGAAGGAGGACTTCAAAAGCCAACAAGGCTGAAAAGTCTGCACCTGAAGCAGAGGAGGGACAAAGTTGGGAGGAAGATCCTTGCAGTACCGACGCGTCGTGAGCCACTACACCACTTAAAGTAAGTGGAAATATTGGGCTGATAATATGCTTCCTAGTCGCCAAAGAATTGGCCACAAAGGCTGAAGTGACACTTCTGCAAACTGAAGAGCTTTGAGTCATAGCAGTTAAGTGAGAGACCATCAAACCAATGGTTAACACGCTACCAAAGGAGAACCACAATACCCGAATCACCGGGGAAATGATGTCTTCAAACTTTGGTTCTTCAAATTGCCACAATGGGGAAGAGAACACTCTGGATATACCAGCAGACCACCTGCATACTGCAGTAATAAATCGCACCCACACTATAGGGGGGCCACAACGGGGCACAAACTTTAATCCAAGTTTAGCCAAAACCATTAGGACTGCATTAACCAGCATCACAAGCTCAAGCCGGAACCAAAACTCTATGCAATCTCCTGTCTACAACAATCTGCATCTTGCAGTTCCTAGTTCTAACCAGGGTAAGCCATACAAAGGGTACCTGGTAGAGACAAATCTGGTCCAAAAGGAAGCCAGCGGAGGGACGGTGTGACCCTAAACCTTCTACCACTGTCTGATGGATACAGACTTTGGGGTCTTTGAACCAATCTTCACAAGTGTCCCGGTCTTCCAAACAGTCTTCACTTGGCGACTCGGTGGAGTCTGAAATAGATCTGCACAAAGCAGCAAGAAACCGCACCAGGGCGGTAATGGAGCCAAGAGAGGGCTCACCAGTCACTGAAACCATCTGCGACACCTTATCTAGCACCGCGTTCCATAACACTAAAACTACATATGCTTCCCTAAACCAATAGATTTCTGAAGAAGGAGAAACAGTAGAGGAAGTAGAGTATACTTGGGGAACCGACAGGGTCGGAGATGTTGTTGACTTGGTGGTGGTCGAAGGGAGATGGGTTTCCAGAAACGACGGTGAAACATTCAGGTCCGGCGAGACTAGTCCCAGTGACGGAGAGGAAAGATCTGTTCCACGGTAGACTCGGCGAAACATAAGTCCTTTTCGACAGTAAAAGTGATGAGAACATACCAAAGTGAGCTTGAGCTTTGACGCGACAATCAAGACCGATCTGGTGGATCTGGCGGGTCTGGTGGCTCTGGTGGGTGAGGCAGAGTCGACCGCTTCGATGGGAACATCACTGGGAGGTAGGGGAGAGTAGCTTACCAATTTTTTATTTTCATTATGTAATCTTCATGAAAAGTGAAAAAATGAGTTTGTTTTGGTGTTATTTAAATTATAGTTTTGCTCTTTTTATTCTACTAGATAGTTCTCTAGATTATGATAGGTATGCTTTCTTATATTATTTGTTTTTTTGCCATAAGTTTAAAGATATTCCTAGGGTTTGGAGTTTGGGGTTTATTATATAAGATTGATGTCATTAGTGTTTGTACGAGATGTCTTATTGAATTTATAGAATAAGAGTTTCTTCTCTTAAACCCTTATTACGGCCAGAACACACACACACACACTGCATTCTCAACGGAATAGAAAGACTTCGATTCTAGGACATCCTTAGAATAAACAAGATTATTGTGCTATCATAGCTTCTGCTACATCAATTAAGCCCATTAATATGGCTACAATGTTAACCGTAACCCATTACATTTTTACAAACAATAGCAATAATGAACATCCTGAGGCGTATTTCATTTGATGGATAAGAGCCAAGAAACGACTAGGTCAAGTTTTATATTTGTATCTTCATTAGATCAATGTAGTCGTGGATGCATTTGAGCTTGACGAGCTTGAGGTTATCAGGACCTATTTTGGCAAAAGCTTCTAGCTAGACACATACTTGAAGCCAATCTTGATTATTAACTTAGAGTTATATCTTATTTTACTAACTGTTGGTAAAATTTATGAAATTGATAATGTATTTACTAACTGTGGATGCATTTCTTTTACATTTTTTAATAGTATTTTTTTTTTGTCTACT
Source organism: Cardamine flexuosa (assembly GCA_963555745.1). Classification (NCBI taxonomy): domain Eukaryota; kingdom Viridiplantae; phylum Streptophyta; class Magnoliopsida; order Brassicales; family Brassicaceae; genus Cardamine; species Cardamine flexuosa. Next base: position 14,946,477 of record OY743221.1, on the reverse strand, counting down.
ACTGGAAACTTATCTCCAAAATTCAATTTTTCTGAAAGTTTCAATCTAGAGGAAGATAATGCTACTACAATCATTCAATTTATTATGCAAATAATATGGATATTCTCTCTCTCTCTCTCTCTCTCTCTCTCTCTCTCTCTCTCTCTCTCTCTCTCTCTCTCTCTCTTTCTCTCTCTAAGCAGAAAATCAAATCAAAATTGCAACTTTTGTAAACATTAACAACACAAAAATTCCACGATTGGTCTTCATATTAAAAATAAGGTAATAACAATTCCAGATAAGGAAAAAAAGAAAAAGAAAATACAGATAGTTCTTTTTGTCAAGATAATTTGGACATTTGTATGATATTTGGCCATCAATCCATTATTGCATAGCTTATTAGGTCTACAGAGTAGATTACTTGTCGAGGACAATCAGTTCAGGATCCTTTCCGACGTCAGCACACATACAATCCATTGCATACCAGGTATTGTACATTTGTCCCAATTGACCGCAACAGTACTACACATTGAAATTGTATGAGAATTGAAAACATGTTATAAAAAAACAGAGATGGAGTTAAAAGGGGAAATAAACATTAGAGAGGGCATGCCGATTTAAGGGAAAAACTATATACATCTGCGTATCCATCTTAGCAAATTATTAGAACTCATGATTTTTGCATGAAAAAATATATTATGTGAAAATCTAGATCTACATGAGATGATAACAAAATAAACTACTATAACTTAATTGATATGATGTTAAAATTTTCATCACATAGGATATATTGAAAGAAATAAGAAATATTACCCGGTAAAGTCTGTTATTGGGCTTGACACACTCTTTAGTGATCCACCCAGAGTGAAGCCACTCGTAATCAGGACAAGTATTATCAAATACAGCAATAGAATTTTCAGGGATTGTGTTCAACCGTCTTTTATTTTCTCGACTAACAAACCTCGATGTTGCTCTCCCATACCTTGCCAGATTCATCACGTTGTTCTCGTAACAAATCACTTGCGATGCTCTCCTCTGCTTCGGGCACTTCCGTTACATGTTACCTTCCATCTCCATGTCTTATGAGGGTCAATATTTTGTTACAGCCCAAATTTTTTTTTTTTGTTTTTATTGAATAGAATATGAGATTTCCAAAGCTTATAAATAGATGATGTAGGAAATTTACCACTTTAATTTGTTACTTTCTTTTCTCCATATCATTACCCATTATTATTTTTCTTCCATCTTTATCTCTTTTAGTCAACTAAAATCTATGAATCTTCCGTCTTCTGTTATCTCATTTAAGTTTATTTCCTAAAAGCCATATATTATTAGTGTTTCAAAATCTAAATGTAAATTAGAATACCCATACAAGAAAAATAAAACTTAATACTCATTTATAATTGTATGCTATATACAGTTTGTAAATATAAATACCCCATATATTATTTATAATATATGCATTATTTTATTTTATTGAATGCAAAATTTAACAGTCTAATATAAATTTTAATTCTAAAAATAATTATGATAATTATTGCCCATGATTTCTTCTCTAGTGATGATTAAGTTCAAGCAATTACACCTCTTACCCGCCAGGATGCAAGGCACTCATCATGATGCCATTGGTACCAAAATGTATAAAGAGTTTCCCCTCATCATGCAATAAGATGATATCAACCTAATAAAGATATTTTGTGTTTATTAAAGCTGGGTTGATAGACGATGTCAAGCCATAATGTTAGGGTTTGGAGACTCAAGAGTGATTATTGGAACTGGAAAAAGGCATGGGAAATCAACATGGCATGTGTAGGGCTCGGCTTTAACTGTATTCCAATGGCAATCAATTATTTTAATATCGACACCTATGGGACTTAGACCACACATGTTTCCTCGTTTGCAATCTTTGAACACATAAAAAATATTATGTTATGATAATAAGGTTCTATAATTATTATTTTTTTTGTTTTTCTTGTATGGGTATTCTAATTTACAATCTTTGAACACATAAAAAATATTGTATTCCAATTTTTTTCTTTTTCTTATTTAATTAAATACAATGGTATCATGTTATGATAATAAGGTTCTATAATTATATTATTATTACTAGTAGAGAGCTCTGATTAGTTTTAGACTTATATTTTAAAGTCAGATATATAAATTTGGTAATACATAAATTTTGTTTCAAAATTGTTTGTTTGAATTTTTATTCTAATTTAATTTCTTCTTAGTTAAGTCGAGTGTCAGTTCTTACAATAATAATGAATGATAATAATTTAAAATTTAGAATTAGATTGATGTTTTTGATCTTGTTACATGTGGATGTTTTTTTACCAATTTTGATAGTAATATTTTGTCTTTTAATATTGATGGTAATTTTGTTTTTGATATTTTGGTCTAACAATTATTTTTAAACTTCTAGAATCAAATATATGTCTTGAATAATATTCAATAAAATATTGACTGTTTTTGAGGTTAAAACAGCTTGGTCAACTCAAACTTCAGAGATTTTTTTAGAATAAATGAAGTTTAAGGTTTTTTTTTTGTCATTTTACCATATTTCAATATTTAAATGATATTTTTCCTTATCTTTCCACCATTATTTAATTGGATTAACCTGTCGCACTAAATTCCATGTATTTTTGGACACAAACTTCCAAAAAAAATTATTAACCTTGCTTCGCCGCATCACCATATCCTCACCGTCCATGCACCTGCTATTTCTATGATTCTCAAATATCTCCTCAATTCTGTTTAAGTTATCCACTTGATGTCTCTTCTTTCTTTGGGTATAGACTACTAGCTCTACCGTAGCTAACTTGAGTATACCAAAATCAGTTAACGCTCGTTTACATGTTATATCAATAAGCCGACCCATAGAAGATGAATGATCATACCAGAAGAGAGCTGCTTCTCCATTACAAACCTCCATTTTATGAAAATATTTCTCCAGCTCTCTATACTTCAATAGTTTCCTCCACATCCATGAACCCAGGGAAGAGGATTCACTCACTGTCCAGTAAGAACCTTTTTGAATCAAATACAGAAATCAGTTTTAAGCAGCAAAGTTTATAAGTTTCTCCAAATGGCCTTAATCGGTTAATCCCACTCCACCTTAAATCTGTCCCTTTTACTTTAATCTTTTGATATAGCCTTCGCAATCACCCCAAGTTTAGATCACTTGATGATCAAAAGATTCCAAAAACCTAGCTTGAGCGGAAGGTGAAAGAGATAGAGATGGGGGTGAGTTAATTGACTCTCTCAATCGTTGAACAAGACTACTTAGATGAATCACTCAAATAACTCGAATTGCAGACTCAAAAGAACTTAAATGAATCATTCAAATAAGAACTAATGAAAGAAAACACAAAGAATTCACAACTTTGTGAAAGAGAAGAAATTTTTTTTTCTTATGAGCTTAAAAATCTCGATTAAGAGGTGATTTACAATGAGGAATGAAATAAGCTGTTATAGGCTCAATGTACATGAAAGTAGACGTTCTAAATATGTCTACGTCCATATGTTTTTTTCTTAAAATTAATGCAACATGTTATTTTATGAATATATGATGGTGTCATCTACAAGGAAGATACTTTCTGTTTCGAGCCACATTCGTGCCTTTTTGGAGTTTGTTCCGTCCTTGCAAGTCTACTTAGAAACCCAAGTCGTCCTTGATCTGATTACTTCATGCTGTATGTTATTGCTATAAAATCTGTGTTGCTTCCATTTGCCTTGTGTTAGCCTTTTATTACCTAAGGTTGTCAAATAAATTATCTCAAAAGCCAAAATAAATTATCTCTTGATCTTCTCGTGCTCTCCATCGTTGTGTATTTCCTTGGCTCCTAATAGCTCTAAAATACCTAGGAAAGACTCTAATACACCACAAAATACAAGATTTCTAACCTATGGGTCTAAATAAACCTAAAATTTTTGGTGACCTATAATATGCACGAAAAATATCTAAATGATCCTAGTTTAGGATTCCTAAATGAAGATGAAAAGGAGCCAAAATATGATGCTAAGGATCATAAAATATCAATACATCATGCGAGTCACACACTTAATTAATCCATTTAGTCTTCTGGCACATGTACACGTATCTCCATGTTCTTTTCAATTAATTTCATGTTAAGAGAATATTTTTACATGCCCGTTTTGAAACCGAATACAAAAACAAAGAGTAGGAACACACAAAATTTAACATGGCCCAGTGAACTTGTGCCTTTACATTATACATCCTCACACATCTACTAGAAATCCATTTAGACAATTTTACAATGATTAATAGCTGTCTAGTTGAAAAGACTCAAATGCTAAAACACCTCTTAGCTCCACACCACCAACTAATCTTTTGTTTTTTTTTGATAAATTGTGAAAATTATATACCAAAGGAACGTTTTTACATCAGCTTGGCGAGCTGAAAGTTTCTAAAGGCCCAAACTAATCTTTAGCAATCAATAAGACACAAATGACTCTAAATCAATCCTAGGACTAGAAACCTTAGGCTTTTAATTTGAAATTCAACTCTGATCTAAAACATAACCTAGGAACAACACTTGTTCGACCTTGCAGATGAGTGTTCCACCGAGCAAACTTGTGCTTCGTAGCAGAAACCAAATATAAACGTTTCTTTTTGAATATTTTGGCTAATAACAAAGGCAACACTGGTTTTGCCTAGTTAACGCACGTGTAATATTTTATTGAAAGTTCCAAAGGAATGATTAGAAAAACAGAAGAAGAAGTGCCACTAGATGTTCAAATAAGTATAACAGAGCCTAGATTACTCCACAAGCTAGGCGTACCTAAATTTTGAATGCGAGATTCATGGACAAAAACCTTAGGATAAGTATTTTGCTTGACCAGAATGGAGACATCATTATAGTTGTGAGAAATTGTCTGAGCCATTTGAAGCAACTCCTCAAACTTTGTTGCATCAAGGTTATCTTCCAAGCGTACGACCAACGTTTCTAGTGTCTTTGTGTTTCCTAGCAGAAACTCAATAAACAAAGCGATGAGTTTTGGCTCCCGCGAGGTTGGAAAGATTCCAAACTCCAAGCCTCTGGAATCAGAGTAGCTATCAAGATGCATCTCCTGTAAAACCCAAAACGTTTTTTCAATATCTCAGATTCTTATTATTAAAATAAGTGAAGTATATGGTTATGTATGTAAAAGAAAGAACGAGGTTCATGGTAAAGGTACCTCTATAGCTTCACATTTCATTAAGTGTAGTGTTAGCTTCTTTAGCCCATGTGAGTTTTGAAGTAGTCTTGCAATACCAGGAACAATATATCGAAAAATCTTCGTTTCAAGAGTCAAAGATGTGATCTTGAGCATTGGGAAAGGAACACCACGGAACTCGGCAAGAGTTAAAGCCTAACCAAAAGATATATAGTGATCACAACGAAAGAACACAAATAAGACAAGAAACATTCCAAACCAATGGATCAATGCATGTAAAGACTAATCCATTAGCTAACATTGGTTATAAGAGAAGAGATTCGACAAACCTGAAGAAAGATTGCCCCCAAAGTAAGCTTCTCTGTGTTTTGCAATTTCGCGATAATATTTAGATCCATCATATAATGCAAATAATCCATTTTGGCAAACTCGACATAATAAATGTCGAGTTTTGCTTCTGTTACCGAGGAGACATCAACCAAACTAAATGGGGTAGCAAGGGTCTTCAATCTTAAATATTGAACATGTGGGGCTACAATCTCTTTTGGCCCTGAATACTTGAGATCAATCTCCAATCTTTTCAGATGGATAGATTTAGCCAGATCAAGACGTACAAGAACTGAACAGAGAGTCAATGTCAAGCTTTCAAGAACTGGACAACCAGAAAGAATCTTAGCAGCGGATTCGTCAGGGATATTACAACGATCCAAGCACAAGTGCTTAAGCGATGGCCAAAACACTTTGGATCTTGGAATCAACGTAGTACAATTATTCAGTTCCAAGTGGAGTCGCTTTATAGATGACATGGCGTAGAATTTATCTGGAAACATATATTTTTTGTAGTTGCTAAGACAAAAATCCAAAGACAGATTCTCAGGGTGGCGGGAAAGGGCAAACTTGATCCATGCATCTGCAGCGAAATACCTATGGTGGGTGACGGTTCCGCCGGGAAACTCGATCAAATCGGAATCAAAATGAAAACCTAAATGGAAACTCAAGAGTTTGCGAGCCTTGTGGTACTTTAGGGTTTTGTGTACTTTGTGAGCACAAAATTCATTGCATTCTAGGGATATAGAAGGTGTGTTGCGCCAGATATGCCTCCATCGTTTGGACAAAACACAAGTTTGGATTACCAAATTGGTAGGAAGAAAGGAGAGGATATGGTGCAGGATCTCATCTGGTAGAGAGCTGATGAAATCGAAACTCGGAGCATCTGCCATGGCACTCGGAGCTACGAGTATTCTCCTTTGTCTCCCATAGAAAATCATTTCTAGGTTTACCAGAGGATCTAACTAAGAACAGGTCTTTCTCTTAGAATCGTGAATGTAGTATAGATATTCAACCTAGGGCTATATATCAGGATATTGTATATATATAGCCATACTGCCCTAGAGATAATATCTTTTTGGGGCCACACATTACATGATCTACAACCTAAAAAAAACAAATATAGCCCTGAAGATAATGTTTGTTTTTTTGGCCACACAAAGCTAAGTCAATACAAAAAAACATAAATTGGACAAGAATTTGCTGGCAATTTTTGTGGTATATATGTGCACACGATGATTTTATTATTAAAAATTAATTTATTTTTATTTATCTATTTTTAAAAAGTAAATTAATAAAAATGTGTTACTTTGCAATGGTTAAATTCTAATTAGTGATTATTTTTTATATGAATGTAATTGCAAATATGTGAACTTAGTTAATTATGCAGTTACAGATATTAAATACAATTGAATTTGTGTCATAATGCAAGAAATATGGCTTTTAGAGCCTCATGACTGGAGCATGGCTCTCCTGGCTTAGACACTCCCATTCCAGGCTTGTCAGCCGTTCTTGACATGCATGTTAATCCGTCGGCTAATCATATTCTAGTTATGTGACTCTCCGTCACACATATATAAATACTTGCCATTTTCTTGTACATACATAAATACATACTTGTGCTTGACACTATCATAAATATCCTATTCTCATCAAAATTCATATTCATGCATATCAAACATCCACTCAACAATCATTCAAACATATACATTTGAAGTGACCGAGGGATTTTGTGCATAAACCCGTGAATCTTTCGGATTCCATGGATGCATGTCCAAAAAAAAAACCAAAAGGATATAGGTCAAAAAGAAGTGAGCTGTGGGATTTTGTGCTTAGACCCGTGCATCTTTCGAATTCTCATGGAAACTTGTCCAAAGAAAAGTAGGGAAAAATCTATTATTTGGAAGTGATATGAAGAAAGCCTTGTTGAGAAGAGAGTCGAGATTCTAGGATCGATATCCCCTTGGTTAGACCATTCCCCTTTTATTTTTATTTAAATTAAGAGATGACAATTGGGATACCGAAAGTTCCTTTGGATCTTGAATTTAGAGTAAGGATTATTGATGATTCCTATGGGCGATAAAGTAAAGTAAGTTCTAAAGCCACAACGACGTGGAGTGCGGAGAAGAGATTCCTAAAGATAAGTGAGTTCCCGTGATTTTCAAAATCTCTTTTATATGCTTGACTTTTTTGTTTGCTTGAGTACAAACAAAGTCAAAGTTTGTGAGAGTTGATAATATCGTATTTTTACCCATTTTACCTATTTTTTTCGTATGGGTTTATGAGGAGTTTGGTATGTTTTCAAGGCCAAGTAGGCTATTATCAGAGTATTTCTAGTGTCAAGGAGGTTTTACAGGTTTTAATAAAAAATGGACCAAAAGGCAAACAAAACCATTTTTAAGGCAATTTTGGAGCATCAGAAATATGGCATATGTTGAAGACCTTCCCGTGGACAAAATCCAGAGATATTGGTGTCTATGGAAAGTAGAAGAGTCAAAATTCAGCTAGGACAAGAATATAAGCAATCCATTAAGCCGTTTGTAAGATAAAACCTGAAGAGTGAAGACTTGTCAACAGCGGACACAAGGCCCGCATCCGAGGTGAAGCCTCATGGAGACCTTGGACACAAGGCCCGTGACTGAGGTCATCTCTCTTGCCAACCTTGGTCACAACCACCGTGACTAAGATTGAAGACCCTGCCTCTGCATTCTACCAAAACTGTGAGTTTTACCCTAAAAAGGCCTAAACAGACTTCCTACACCCTAAGACCTATAAATACTCATTTAGCCTAATATTTTGGGTGTGACTTTGTGTGCCTCTAAAATGTAACTCCATAGACCTCCAGAGAGAGACCAGCTACCACCTCGCCGCCTCCAGGCCATCGAAGCTTTCTCACCACCGTTTGTCACTGCCGTAGCCATCACTGCCTTCCCTAGTCACCTCTCTTCTCTAGTCTTTGTTTTCTACTTGTTTAAGGAAGAATATTCCTCTAATTTGTGTTACAGAGAAGACCTTTAAACCCTTTTCTCATACTCTTATTCGTTTATGCAATCTATTATTCATATGGTTTTGCTTTTCTTGAGTATGTGTGAGTAATTTACTCGTTGAGTTTAAGGGTTTTCTAAAGGGGATTCATGGATTGCTAAACTAGGTTGTTAGAATTAGGTTTGTTTGTTTCCTCTTCATCTAGATTTATCTTTGCTGCTTACTGCATGATTAACCGTCTAGCTACTGCTTTTAGGATGATTTAAATCACCTAAAGTATTCTAGATGAGCAAAGCGTCAGAACCTACCAAAAGATGAGTTATGGAGTTTTGTTGTGGACATATTGAATTTTGATTGTTTATGCATGTTTAGCATCTTGATTACCTGCAGAAATAGAGTAATTTAGGTTGTTAAGACATAGTTATTGGTTCTATGGGAGTAGACCAATTGCTTAATAAAAATTTGAGTTCTTGAGCATAATTAACCAAAAATTCCCAGTTTTATTTCCTTGCATATGTTAATACATGATACCCTAAGAATTCCCTGAAGCCCAACATTTTGTTCATTGATATTTACATCGCTTTAGTTGTTATTTTTTTTGTATATTTTGTTCACCATTGAAACCCAAAACAAATCCCCATTTATTTTGTCTTAGCCTTATTCTTTTCTAATGAACTCATTGTGTGGCTTAGTAGTCTATGTGGGATTGATACCTTAAGTACTACAACCAATTTGTTGTGCACTTTCCGTTTTATTATTGTGCTATCCAAGGTTAAAACCTTACACATATCAGAGTATACTTTGGATTTTCAAACTGTTCGTTCCTATGGCTTCCTTATTGAGATATCTTTCCAGTGATATGAAAATCAGCTTATATATCTCTCTCTCTAGTATGACTGAAATGTCCTCTCAAAAACCATAACTCGCAGCCATTTATGAATCAGACATGAATGATTTTTCTTAAACTTTAGAGAGATTCTGATCGGAATATACCTCGGATTAAAGAACCTTAAAGGGAGAATGCTAAACGTACATACCTCAGATACAAAAAATACCTCAGATTATAAATGTTGTCATTTGCGGCTGAGTTGTGACTTTGAAAGAATATATATATATATATATGTGTGTGAGGGTTTTTAGATGTTAGGGTATCGGTAAACTCTGATACCTGTAGGACTGCAAAATCCTGGATGAAAAATCACGAACAAAATCCAGATTAAGGAAATGCGAATTCGCAGAGGCGAGATATGATCTCTTTCCTTAAATCAATAAATCTCATGTAGTGTGGTGGCTTGATGAGATTCTGAATTATAGGATACAACCGTGTTGAGACTATAATCGCGACACTCGATTATAGAATCTACGAACTAGATCTACGATATACTATAAAGACATACTTTTAATAAGAAGAAAAAAAGAAGGAGATTGTTGAAAGCTTATGATTTTTTTTTCTTGATGATTTGATAGAATGAGGCGATGTTGATACATGATCCACACCGTAAATATTATGCTTAATTTGTAAAGTAAAAATAGATATTTGCTAAGAAACTTAAGTGTTCTTGTATATTACTATTAGAATGAAAAAGATCGACCCCCTTACAAGACTATTAGGTTCTATATTTATACACGATTAAATAATAAAAGCTATAAATAAATTCTAACTAATCTCATGATTCTCCTTTAATGTGTCATTTTGATTTGCCTTCAATGTTGTAACGTCTTAAATTTTAAATGATTTCTTCTTCAGTTCGCGAGGGAAAGTCACCTCACAAACTCTCCTTGCCTCATAAGCAAATATTACTTGCTGAACTTTCTTGGTTTGTACTTCCGAGATCTTTATCGGTTCGTCCTTCCTGTCTAGTCCAAAACGGACTATCCCTTTTGGTATGATGATCTGGCAGACACGTGCAATGATGTAAGAGAGTGGATCCTTTGATTCGGCATCTGATAACAACATTCCCCCCCCCCCCCCCCCCCAAGTCCTGCTAGCCATCGACCTTTTTTATTCCCATTCTTTGTGAAGTACTCAAAAAGATGACATCCACCGAGCTTCCAGCATCACTCAACACCTTAGGAACATAAAAGTTTGCAACATCCAGTGTTACCAACAATGTTTCATCATGCATTTTCACGAGGTGCTAAGTGTCGAACTCCTCAAGAGTTATCAGTGTATTTTTCATGACTTCCCTCGTCTCCCTACTTACTTCCATATCTGCTGCTCGCTAATGCTTTTTGATTACATGATTCGAGTCGTGGCATAGCTTTGATCCTCCCATGATTACATCGATTATTCCTTTTGAGGCAAGAAATGGAGTGTGTTCTGAGGTTTTTGGTTTCTTCGCCAATGGCTTCGCGGTTCACTCCTATTGATCTTTTTGATATTGCTCGATAAAATATTCTATCTTGAAGTTCACGAGGTTTCCAGTGGACAAAAGCTCGATAAGATGGTTTCTTAGTACCCTACACTCTTTGGTGCTATGCCCATTAACTCGATGGATATCTCAATATTCATTTTCATCTCAAACCAAGTATTTGAGGATGGAGATCTGAACCTTCCTTTTCCAGAAGAGGATCATCCAACACTATTATTGTATGGGAAAGCTCCAAAATGTTTTGTATCCTTGTCTGTCTTTGGCTTGAACTTCTTTGTCACCGGTGCCACTCCAGTTTTTGTGGGGCGGTACTTCTTTTTGAAGGTGACCTTCTATTCTTCATCTTAGATCTAGTTGTTTGCCCAAAACAAAGTGTCTTGGATATTTGTTGGTTTTGATAACATCGTATTTTTGCCCATATTATATATGTTTTTTTCAGGGATTTAATGAAGAAACAAGTGGTTATGGATACTTTGAGGCCATTTTCCACCATCATACTTCCTGGAGACATTTGGGAGTTTTGGAGCAAAAAGGACATAAAGAAGGTCAAAACCCGTTTGTGGACAGTTTCAGAGCATCAGAAGTTTGGAAACATTTGAAGGCCTTACCATGGACCAAATTCAGAGTTCTTGGTGTCTGTGGAAAGCTAGAAGAGTCAATATTCACATGGGATAATAATCGAAGCAATACATTCGGCCGTTTGGAAGATACATCCCAAATAGTGAAAACATGTCGACTGGAGCCTAAACTGTATCACCTCGGTCACAGTGCCTTGTGACCGAGATCCAGCCTCTTGATCACCCTGGTCACACCTACCCATGACCGAGGTCTGGCATCTCATCCCCACACTTATCAAAATGACATAGTTTTAGACATCTTTTGACCTAATTCCGGAATTGAGCCTATAAATACAACTTGCTGGGAAAACCCTAAAGAGAGCTTCACACACCATCTAAATCAGAGACCCTAGGAGACAGCAGCCGACCTATCCACCTCTCCACAGCCACCGTCCTCATCTCAGATTTGAAGTTCCTCCTTTGAAGTTTCATCCTTGTTCTTCAATGTTTCTTTATCTCTTTCTCTTTTACTTTGCTTTTGGTGAGACAAGCTATCTTCTGTAACATCTAGAGAAGTTTCCTTTGAACCCCCTTTGATATATCGAATTCGTCTATGATTTTACCATGATATCTATTGTGTTTCTTTGCATCATGAGCGATTAGTTCTCTTGTTGGGTTTGATGGGGTGATATCAATGATATTACATGGTTTTATTCACTTAGGTTGTTAGATCCAATTTTCATCTATTCATATGGTATCTCTTGGGACATCTTTTACTTAATGCATGTAGCTTGAATTGATCACCAAACACTGAGCTAAGGGAATAGGGGCGCTAACTGCATAAACCTACTTCCCGGAACTAGTGTTACTGAAGCTTCGTGTTATAACCTGCGTGAGTTGAGTTATAGGACTTTGTGAACTTATCAAACTTGTTTATACAGCTGGTCTAAGAATGTTGTTCCCTTCGAAAGTTGAGTAACAGGATGTGGTTACTTAAGATGCCTCTGTCATGAACTATGGCTTGGGTGTGTATCCTTGTTCGTAGTTGAGAATCATTGATGAAAACATATTGCATATTGATCTTTCACTTACTTGTTGAGAACCATGGAACCCTGAGATTATCCCCAGAACACCCAGCGCCTTGAAATCATAAATTCACAACCAATTAATTCATTTTCTTTCATTTACATTCACTGCATTCACTCATTGGAAAACACAAACAAAACCCCCTTTATTGCTTTGTCTTAGTTTGATGTCTTTGCTTGAATTCAATCTGCATAGCTATTATTCTGTGTGGGATCGATACCTTAAGTATTATTACTGATTCTCTGTGCACTTGCAGATACATTCATTGTGTTGTTCTTGAGGAAAACCTGACACACATCAAGTTTTTGGCGCCGTTGCCGGGGAGTATACTAGCTGTCTTTTGAATTCGATAAGATCTCTCATCTAAGATACTTTGAATCTTTCAATTTTATTTTTACTCTTTTGTTTCTCGATAACCTCTGTGTTCCCTTTTAGTTTCTATCTTAGGATTCACAGTGCATGACAAGGAGCCAAAACTCTGAAGCCGTCACTCCAATCCAAGACATATACCGACTAGAACACGAGCTTAGAAGACTTCGGAGACAACAACTCATGGCCGAGTTAAGAAAAAACCAACAAGGTGACCTTGACATAGATCAACAAGCTGTTGCCAGTGATGCTGATAGGCGACAAATGCGTGATGAGGATGACAATCCCATCTATGGACCTGAAGAAGCACGAGTGGATCCTCTAGAGATCCGCAATCAAGCTCCATGAGAAGCTGATCCTGTTGTTGTAAGAGACAACATAAATGCTCCTCACCAGCCTCCTAATATTGTCAATGCACCTCAACAAGGTAATGTTGATGCTAGACAAGATACTTATGTGCCCCCTGTTAGGCGTGTCAATCAGAACCGTACCATAGCCGACTTTGACATACCGAATCAGTATCCTCAAGACCGAGATGCCGTTCGAGTTCCCAATCCAACCAGGCGAGACTTTGAGATCAAACCTCAAATAATTGGTTTGGTGAAGCAAAACTAGTTCCATGGACTCACCACAGAACATCTTATGGATCACATTGATCTCTTTGAAGAAATCTGCAGTGCAACAAGAAAAAATGGTGTACCTGAAGACTATTTGAAGTGTAAGCTTTTTCCTTTCTCTCTAGCCGACAAGGCTCATAGATGGTTGAAGTCTTTACCCCCAGGATTGATTACTACTTGGGAAGGATGCAAGTCAGCCTTTCTCAATCACTTCTACATGAAGACGAGATCCAACTCTCTTAGGAACAAACTTCAAAGCTTTCAACAAGAGCATGTCGAGTCATTCTATGAAGTATGGGAGCGCTTTAAGGACTGTGAACGAGATTGTCCTCACCATGGCTTCAGTGGAGGTAATATTCTAAGTACTTTCTATAGAGGATTACATCCAAATTTTCAGTTGTCACTCGACACGGTCAGCAATGGAGATTTTACGACTAAGACTGTCCTAGAAGGAAGAGCTCTCATCGAGAACCTTGCTGCGAGTAGTAGCAACTCGTGCACTGATTTTTATAGAACCATATGTTCTAGTGATTCTGTGCTACGCAGATCACCGAGCTAAAGAACATGATGAGCCAACTTCTGAGGAATCAAAACCGTGCTGTCAATGCTTGCGAGACGATTGAAAATGGAAACAATGATGGTTTGCAAGAGTTTGATGATTCATTGGATCAAGAATAAGATGTTAACTATGTTGGTACTCAAGGATTCTATCAGAACCGAGGCTACAACAATAACTTCAACAACAACTTCCAAAACACTTATAACCTATCTTATAGGAATCTGAATGTTGAGAACCCTCAAGATCAGAACTATCCACAACAACAGCAGAGTCCGTTCCAAAACCGGTTTCAAAACAACAACAACTTTGGTGGCAACAAACTCTTTCAGCCTCGTCCTCCTTTTAACAACAACAATAAGGTCCCCTTTCCAACCGCACAAGCTCAAGCTCCAGTACCCCCAAGGTAATAGGCTCGAGACGATGATGCAGGAGTTGCTTGTTTCTCATCAACAAGCAGCAAGGATATCAACACTAAGGTGGACAATATATATGGTGAATTGAATGGGAAGTACGAAAGTCTTGCCACATTTTGCAAGAAGCTGGAAACTCAAGTCACTCAAACCACGAACACTGCCCCTAGACAAGTTGGTGTACTTTCGGGAAAGCCCGAGGAGAATCCTAAAGGTTACTGCAATGTCATCTCCACTGAATCAGCTCTCACAAGGCGTGTGAGTGAGCCATTGGTACCCCTATTCGAGTCTCATGAAGACATGGTCCGTATGACATAAACTATAAGTGAAGACGAGCCACAACGCTATCCTCTGAGGTGACTACCAAAAGTAGAAGACCATGGATGCTTTGTCTTCTCATGCTCCATAACATGCATCAAATTCTCTAACTCTCTATGTGATTCTGGTGCCAATGTTAATGTTATGTCAAGAAATATTGCTGAGAAGCTTGGACTTAGAGACATGTCTCTGTCCAATTTGAGTCTTGTATTTGGAGACTCATCACAGAAGACCCCTGATGGATTAGTTCGCGACTTGCAACTAGTTGTAGAAGACTACATAGTCCCTAGAGATTTTCATATTCTCGAGATGGATGAGAAGACTGAGAGACCTCTGATTTTGGGAAGATCGTTCCTTGCTACTGTTGGTGCTATCATCGACCACAACAACAAGAGAACAACCTTCGCCAATGTCAACAAGAAGGTATCTTATCCAACTCTCTCTGCTACAAAGCTATGTGCTTCACTTTTTGATGAAGGATCAATGGATCCGAATGTTGACATGGGAAACAAGAGTTTCACCAAGAAAACTCGGAAGCTACCATCCAAGCCTCCTGAGCAGCCTCAAATCTCGAAGATAAAGATCATTTTGCTTGATCCTTGCATGTTTTGTTTCAGATTTTTCATAAACAAGAAAAGAAAATACAAAAGAAGAAAACATAAAACAGAAAAAGAAGGAGTTTGGCCTAGGTCACGATGGGAGTGACCAAGGCGACACAAGGGCCAAACCTCGGTCACAGAGGCCCGTGACCATGGTTGCATGAAGGCCAGGCCCCGGTCACGATGGCCAGTGACCGAGGTTTTGGTTGATTTTCGTGAAAATTGTTGATTGTTGCATCTTTGGTCTTATGGAGCTTCCTTTGCAAGACTACATCCCTAAGAAGCCATGGATCATTCCCAAAGACCTTGGGAGGCTTAGATCGATGATATTTGAGGAAGAGAAGCTCAGATATGGAGACAACCAACAATCCACATCACAAATCCTAACCAGCACCTTCTGCGACTACGAAAATCACAAAGGTTAGAGAATTTCTAAGAAATACTCGGTCAAATGAGCCATAATCAGGTACTCAATGTAATTGAGTATACATTGAGTATTTTTGAGAGTGATGATCGAGGAAAATTTTGAAGAATGAAATTCGAATCTAGAAATTACACCTATTCTCTGTCACAACCGACCCACTACATCACTGTTTCCGATCCACGACTGCTAGATTCACAAAACTTGGATAATCTTGCAAATGGTTCGATTAAATGCTTTGTTGCTAAGTGTCTAATGATATGAGGACATTTAAAAAGTATTGATCGAAGGAGAAACGGCCATGATCGAACTAGATATCAAAATTCTTGATGGAACCTTATACAGAGCCATTCTCGAATAGAGATGTCAAAAGAGTCCACTATTCTCTAAAATACCAATGTAAGTACCTATCCAAACCTTTATTATCATTGTGGAGTACCATTCTAAGTGTACCAGGTTGAGGAAACAAGAACCAAGACGAAACAAAGCCAAAACAAAGCCAAAACATGAAGTTTGACGAAGAGGAGCCAAACCCCGGTCACAAGGCCTCGTGACCGAGGTGCCAAGTAAGGCTGGCCTCGGTCACGGTAGCCTGTGATCGAGGTACCACCAGTTCTCAGCCAAAGTTCCTCCGTAGTTCCTGTTTGATCAAATCTTTGATTCTGAGCCGTCTTGAAAGTTTCCCATCTGTTTGTGTAATCCGTGATCAACAAACATCCCCGTTGAATGCATTCCACACATACCAAACCGGATCAATTCCAAAATCCAGTGTAAGTTTTTCGTGACACCCAATTTTGTGGGTCCTACAAGGTAAGTTTCCCTTCCTTTTTAGGTTAAAACATGTTTTATATTGGAAAGTGGATTTTTAAAGATTCAAAGAACCTTTTATCATCTCTCTAACTCTATTGGGAGATAGAACACTTTGAATCCACATCTTTCAAATTTAGCGTTTTGTAAAATGATTGGAAATCTCAAAATCCAATCAACAAGAGACCATAAATCTCTTATCACATTCACTAATCACCAAAAGTATGTTCTCTAAATTCTAATTTTCTCTTTGAACTTCAAAAGAGGTATTTCTATATTCTCTCAATAGCTTTTGTTACTTGGAATTGATAGAGAACTTGTAGACTTGCTTCTAGGTTATCTACCAATCAAATTTTGTGATGAATTGTTGATGAAATTTTACTTTTGCTATGCTAAAATTTTGTGACCTTAAGGAAACCAAGATTTATGGTGCAAGCTTGTTAGAGGTTCATCCTTTCAGCAATAATCACATTGGATAAGAGGATTTAGATTAATTTTTCACTTGGCATTGCTTTGAACTAGTATTAAATGCGAATTTTGTGAAAATCACCATTGAACCCGAAAATAGTGACTTGTGTTTTGATTTCTTGGTTCTAAATATTGAGCATGCTTCACCTTGTCATATTCAATCCTATGGTTACATGTCTCATTGTAATGGATTGAATTTATTTCCCATTGAACCAAGTTGCTAACTTGAACTAATTTCTTTGTTCTAGGTACCACAAAATGGACACTAGAATCACAAGGAAGCATCCTATACCCATACTCAATGCCGAGATGCAGACTAATATGGTTCACGACACAGAAACAAGAGGAAACAAAGGTAAGAAAGTTGTTAATGAAGGTGAAAACTCAAGGAACCAAGGTGTAGAGATAGAAGATGATATTGATGATGAAGGCACAATCATCTCTTGTGTTCCACAACACCTCCGGGAAAGAGTAGCTCGCCACCTACACCCACAAAGAAAGAAGAAAGAGATGCCTATGATGTTTGTTGGGAGAAAGACGAGTGAGAATGTTGACTATCTCACACCAATTAAAGGGTTTAAGCTCACACCCACCTTGAGAGTTGACTACACATCCTTGCAAGCTCTTGGATTAGCAAGCAATGTTGAGTGGATGTTGAATGCTCTAGGACTCAGCATCTTCCTAGGATCTACTCGCCAAGAGATCTATGAAGAAGAGGCGAGACAATTCCTTTCCACCATCACTCTTGTCTTTCCGCGCACACAAGCTCCATTGGCCCGAGATGGAAAGCTCTTCTTCTTCACAATGGTGAGCATCACAACATCTCCATTCTTGATCTTGTGAATGCACTGTGATTTGATTACCAAGATGCAATAGAGTTTGGACAAGATGACACCAATGTTATTTGGCAAAGCTTTGGACGAGACAGTTTTGTTAGTGGAAAGACCAAGGCATCCTCACTAACTGATATATCATGGTTTTTATGGTTTTTAGCCATGATATAAGTATTGGTTTTAGAGTCTTTTTATTATTTATTGAGTCTAATTAAGTACAAATGCGGGATGGAGCTTGTTGATGCACTTTGGAGCTTTTGGAGGCTTGTATACTGAGCAAAATGACTTGAAGACAAATCTCGGTGTTCGCGTCTATCGACACACCTCATTGGTGTCGATCGACACGTTTGGCGACATAAAGAAATTTCTGATTTAGGGTTTAGGGTTTAGGGTTTAGAGTTTAAGGTTTAGGGTTTAGGGTTTTATCAAGTTTCAAGAATTGCAACTTTGCCCCAAGAGTTTTAACTATTTGTAATACAAGTCTCTTTCGTGTTTTAGGTTATATCTATGTTTTAGAAGTTTTTTGAAGACTAAGTTTTGTTTTTACCAAGTTCTATTGAGAGTTTTTGGATCTAGAGAGTCTTGGAGAGAAGAATCAGAACTCACCTTTGTAAAGAGAAGATTTTGAACTCCTGATATTCTTTTGATTTATTTATGAGTATTATTCAGACTATAATTATGTTTTATCTATTATATCTGAGTAGTCTTCTTATTAGATCTAGGGTCTTCAAAGGTTTATGATGAATTTTTGAATTAGACATAAATATATTAGGATATTCATAACTATTTTTCATCTAAATTTAAACATAAATTATAAACATTATTGATCACCTTGAATCTAGCATCTTATGATAATTAATATACATGATGTGATCCCAACCATAACCCTGGCCTTGTGTTTTGAGCCACACGTTAACTGTAATCAAAACAATATATACGTTATGTAATTATAAGCATTGGGTAATCGAAAGTCACAAACGCCTATTAAAAATCTTCGCCATTCATATTTGATCTCATAAACTTCAGTGATTAAAAAAGAGAAAAAACTAAAGAAATAATAATGTAAATAGGATCCATGTGATTGGATCCATGTGTGTCTTCAACTTTCACGTGTGCTTTCACGTTAACCTTCTCGTCTTCCTTTAAAATTTCACCATTAGCTGCAAATAGAAAAATGGATAACCATTTACCATCTGGTGTAGAGTAACCTGTGGGATATATCTTTATAACCCTACAAAAACGTTATTATGCACTTATCAAACAATCTTATAAACTCTCGTATATTTTTATTTGTCTGTATATATATATATATATATATATATATATATATATATATTTATATATGTATATACTTAATAGTTAAAGCTTTAAGAGAAAGATGTAACTTGACCATTTTCTTCCTCCGATTGAAAAACTGTTTGATGCGTGAGGATTCTCTTTTATCTTCGAGAAATTTTTAACAGTCCAAGAGAACTTGGGGAGAGAAATATTCTCATCAAAGGAGATGATTTCCCACTTAGTTGGAGGTGGAGCAACAATGATATCAACACCAAACTCACAATGATCTCCATCAAAGTGGTATCCGGTCATTGAATGTATCAAGCGAAAGCACTCGCGGTATTCCTCATATTAATTGTTCTTAATGCATTGAAGGGCTTCGATTCCACATCTGAATTTAGATATACAGAATAATGATTTATATCTTGAGAGAAAGGACAAAATACAAAAATATGTACATGCATACATACATATATATATATACCTTGAATAGTAAAGTACTTGTTTTCTTTTCTATTAAAGATGAAAAACCGGATATCTGCATAAACCTCAGTTGGTGGTGTAGACATGAGGGTTGTACTATCTATTCCAACATACATTGAAATAAATCCACTCCCATTATTCTTGTCGTTTCCTTTTGGGTATATGATAAGGCTCCTGAAATTTTACAAAGCAAAATTTGCATAAAGTATGATGATATACTAACATCATATGAAAAAATAAAAATTAAATAATTTGATATCTCTTTTTTGGCCATGGAACCAATCTCTAGGTCAAGCATTTTGTTTTCACAACTTATAACACCTAACCACTTCATTTTTCAATGATATTTACAATTTGCCCAAAAAAATAAAAATATGTTGAATGATATTACGGAAGGTACAACATCTATGGGACTTAAGGCACTAATTGAATAGGTACCATTGGTAATCCCCAGAAGAGAAACGACGGGATTGGTTTTTGCCATCAGAGTAGAGTGTTGAGATTTATATTGTTTATACATATTTACGTACACCATGAAAATCATGACAGTATATAAAACAATAGTTATAACTGTGTACGAGATAATAGTTATAATGGTATACAAGATAATATTTATAATAATATATAAGATAATAACTATTTTAGTGTACAAAACATTGAATCTGTACGTCCACTAATTATAATGGTGTATATGATAATAAATATAATAATGTATCAAACGATATACAAAATAAGTAGTAAATGGTAGATAAAAATAGAGTTAATTTGTCATTTAGACCATATATTTGAAAATAGTTGAAAAATTAAGTCAATCACTTTTATAATAAGGTGAATAAGGAAAGAAGAATTATGAAAGTAATTCTTAATTTTTTTTTCTGAATTTAGAAAGTTTGATTTTGTTATAATTTATAGATGTGTAAAATTTTATTTTATTTTATTGCAATATCTCGTACATCACCACCGTTATATCATATATATCTCAAAGAAGAAGAAGAAAAATGAGGAAAAAGAGCTAAAAAATGTCTGAAAGTACAAGAACAAAAAATGATGAACAGTAATCTTATTTAAAACTCCTAAATATTTTTCTCAAACTTACTTATTATCCAAATTAATTTAGTTAATACATGTAACCAATATGTATTATTCACAACATCCACCAGCTTCAATAATGTATTTCATGTTAACATAACATAAGTACATACATTCATTATTTAACATTCATTATTTAACATTACTAGAAGACCAAATATTTTTGTACACCATTACTATTAGAAGTACGTACGTTTATTATTTAACACCATTAGACAACCAAATATCCAATATCCTTGTACATCCATTATTTAACACTATTAGAAGACCAAATGTTTACATTACTATTTACATCACGTACACCATATTATATAACAGAAGTATGTACACTTATTATTTAACACCATTCGACAACCAAATATTCTTGTACATCTTTATTTTACATAACATACACCATGTTACATAATATATATATGTATACTCATAATTTAAAATAAATACGTACATCAAATATCGTATATCATTTTATACACTGTCATATATCATATCATGTAAACCGTCTAATTTAGGCATGGAAAAAAATAACTAGACCCAAATATCCAATCCGAACCAATCCGAAAATATTCTAACCAAATCCAATCTAAAATTTAGAAATATCCAAAAGTACATTTATAAACCTATATATATAATTGTATATATGTATATATTAATTATAATTATATAGCCTAATTGTCTAAAATTACCATTATAAACCTAGATATATCATTATCATTATTTTAGAACTAAATAATCATAATATCCAACACATATTAGAACAATTTATCCATAGTTCCAATTTCCCAACAATGTAAAAACTAAATTTCATAAATCTCTTATTCAATTGGCCCATTTACTATAGAAAGCCTACGTACGAAATTGATTTATCTCCCCCCACAATAACTAAAACCAACGATTTAATGAAAAAATGAGAGCGTTGTGGGACCGGGTCTATTTACCCTTGTGAGTCATTTGTGCGCTGGAAAGAGAATGCTATTAGAGGGAGAATTTTATTACACTGACACTGAGCTGGGCTATTTTATTAAGCTTTAAAATAGCTAAAACCCTAGCCGTCTAGTAGATAAAGTTTTATGGAAACTTTTGTTGAGTGAAATGAGTGAATATACTGTATATGAAAGATCTTTTAATTAAGTAAATAGGAGTGACAAATTAATAATTAAGTGGTCATAATATTTTTAAAGCGCCTAAAAGCTTGAAAATATTAAAATAAGACGTAATTAGGCAACAAAACAATATAAGTTATTCTCAATCTCGTATTTTTGGCTTAGGACTCTCGTTTCTATTCAGAGGGTTTGATTCTTTCCTTTTCCAGTTCTCCTTCTCTCTCATTACGAGTAGAGCCCTCAAAGCCGGCTTGATTGCTACGGTAAACTAGATACGAAGTTTCCTAAAGTTTCCTGTCCCCCTTCTTAATAAGGCAGTAGTGATTCACGTTTTTCCTTACTTAGAAGATATCCGTTTGTCTGATTATGCGGAATATTACGCATTTCCTTAGTTCATACTACCAATCTTTTCCTATTTACTTTGATGCGCGTGATTTCCTTTTCATCTATTTTCCGAAACTATCATTTGTTCGGCGGTCTGTACGTCTCTGGTGTCGTACCCATACAATTTCAATGACGGAAAAACTCTTTGTCTCTCAAAGATGATGAGCCCATTACTTTACCTAATGAGCCGGAGTTTAGAGTTTTTGATGAGAATAACATGAGTATTCTGGGGAAGCTTTTGAACCCGGAAATTCAAGTTATGGCTAAGATGATCGATACTATGCCAAAAGTATGGTGAATGGTAGGCAGAGTTCGTGGTATTGCTTTATCTCGGGATAGATTCCAGTCTTTGATCATGAGGATGATCTTGTTACGATTTTATCTGACCGTCCATGGACTTATGATCATTGGACTATGCTCATGGAGCGCTGGACCCCTACACCACCTCTGGACTTTTTATCCACCTTCGCGGTCTGGATTCGAATCCATAATATTCCACTCAATCATTTTACAACAAAAACCATGGAAGCCTTAGGCGCTGCAATCAGTGAGGAGAAAGTCGTGGAGTATGATCCGAAGGAATCTCAGAAGATGGATTATGTCAGAGTCCATGTGCTCTTTAACATTGCAAATCCGGCCCGTCTATCTAAGGATCTGATCCTCCATTTGGGAGAAAAAGTTAGAATTAACTATGAATTTGAGAAGATTCGAAAACGTTGCTTTCACTGCTTGCGTCTCACGCATGATAACTCAAAATGTCATATCTTGAACAGTCATCGTGTCCTGGCTAAGGATATTGTTACCCCTCCGGCGGCAGCTATTTCTTAGTATGGGAATCATTCAATGGTATCAATTTCTAATGTGAGACAACCTGCTCCATCAGCCCCTCCAGGGTCTATTTTGACCCATTTTTTATTATTTTTTTACTTGTCTTATTGAGTCTAGAAGTTAGGTTTTATATTCTTTTGGTCAGTTTTAATGTCTTTTCAGGTTTTCACTTTCTTGGAACTAAAATGTGCAAAATAGAGCAACTTTGGACATTTTTACACATCATAGGATTTTGGAGACATCATGGATCGATCGATCCTGAAGAGGATCGACCAAGAATGACGAGGATCGACCGATCCTGAAGCAGATCGGTATGTTAAAGGAATCTATGAGGTGGAACGGATCAGATGAAGAAGATCGATCGATCCAAGTAGGATCGATCGATCCCAGTCATGAATATTCTCCAAATCATACATTAACTCCGAGTTTTGACCTAGAAGACACTTTATAAATAAGCCTCATTTCTTGAGTGGCCAGAGAGACCTAGACACGAATTTTACTGTTACTCTGCCATTTTTATTTTCCATTTCAGATCTGTAATTTTTACATTGTTTTTTCTCAGATCTATAAAGTTTTCATTGCATTTTCACGATCCACAATCTGTTTTCATCTCTTTCTTTGTGTTTTCAACCACACAACATAATGATATGTCAACCAATTTCCATGGTTGAGTATATGTTGGGAAATGGGATTTATTCAAAGGGATTTAATGTTTAATTAGGTTATTGTTATAGATTAGAATTATGGTTGATAGATTTCTACTTCTATGAATCAAATGCTTTTGTTAGGTTGACGAATCTATCAAATGATTCATAGGGTTTTATAGTAAAGTTAGCGTTGGCTATTCTACCCGTAATCTATTGTTTGTAGGCTTGATTTCCAGATTTCCAAGAGTTGAAGCTGGATATATAAGTGAACTCTATCAAACTAGGTCGAAATATGCTATCATAGGGTCCTAGCAGATTTATGATAGAATAATATTTGGTTTTATTAAAAAGATTTATTTTGATACAGTGTTTGTGCTCTAGATTTAGATCATTTAATTACTAATCCGATTAGATATCATTTTTATATTTATTTAAATCCCTGCGATTTCCCAGATCCCAACATTTGTTTTAATTAATTTTATTTCCTTATTTAAAAGATTTTTATTCGGATTCGGATTTCTTTTTATGATACTTTTCATATTTTCATCCTAGCTCTGTTTAGATCTAAGGATCTATAGCGCTATTTACTCTCTGTGGATCGATCTCACTACTATACTGTCGCGTACAACCGTGCACTTCCAGAGTTTAGATGTTGGGTAAAACCTGATGCATAAAACATCACATCAGGATTATCGTATGGCATTACTTTATATCTCACATGCTGACCCAACTGAATATATGGCAATGATTGAACATGTTAGGCAAGGTATAACTGCTGGTCAGGCTGAATCTAGCGTTAGAATGCTTCAGACCACTGGTGCTTCTTTTAAAGGGAAAAGCCAAGTTAATAAAGCTACATTATCCGATAATTTTCTACAGCTAAGGAATCAATTGGTGGAAGTGAATGATGGTATTGCAGATACTATCCAAGATGATAATCTTGTGGAAGTGGCAGTATCCCAAGTTAACAATCTGATCGTCTGTCCTCCTTTGAATGAAAATGCAATTTTCCAAGTTGGTACCTCAGATGTGCAGTTTGGCACTGAGAAGATGGCTTTGACGAAGAATCAAAGGAAAACTGAACCGGCTTGGAAGAGGAGAACGCAATCTGTAAGTGCTGCTAGTTCCTTCAAACCTTCAACAAAAAGAGCAAAAGACAAAGAAACAATTAAACGAAAGATAATCGATGAAGAAGAGGCTATAACCTCAAACAACAAAACAACCAAAACCCTGAAGAAGACAGTGGCTTCCATTTTGAAGCCGTTGCTGCCCCAATGAGCATCTTGAGCTGGAACTGTCAAGGAGCAGGAAGCCCTGAGACAGTTCGTCTTTTGTATTTCCCTGATTTCATTTTTCTTATGGAGACAAAGCAACAAGATAGTTACATTACTAATTTACAAGCATCATTGGGTTATGATTACTGTGTGACAGTGGAACCACAAGGAATAAGTGGTGGTTTAGCGGTTTTTTGGAAAAAAAGGGTTTGTGGTTACAGTTTTACATAAAGATACTCGCGTTATTGATCTCAAGGTTGGATTGGGATCTCTTGAATTCTTTCTTACTTGTGTTTATGGAGATCCGGTTCGTTCGCTACGGTACTTGGTATGAGATTTCCTATCTCAGATTGGACAAAGTAGAGACGAAGCTTGGTTCTTAGCTGGCGATTTTAATGAATTAATGTATAATACAGAAAAGATGGGAGGGCCGTTGAGACATGATTCATATTTTTGAGACTTTTGAAACTTAGCATTGAACTGTAAAATAAGAGAACTTCAGAGTTCTAGAAATTGGTTTTCATGGGGGAGATGGAGTGAAAGATTTGGGTCCAATGTCGTCTGGATCAAAGCTTTGGTAATGATGGCTGGTTTAGATTATTTCCTACATCACATATGGAGTATATGGATATGTGGGGCTCAGATCATCGTCCTATTTTAATCTTGTTTGGTCCAGACGGGTTTAAGAAAGATACTATACGGTTTTACTATGAGAGTAGATGGTCTAAGAAACAAGGTTTTGAAGAAGCTTTAATTCAGGGCTGGAATGGAGATAACCAGTCTAATGCTTTATCATTCTCCGAGAGAATTTGGAAATGTCGCCATAAACTATCTAGATGGAAACGGTCTAACAATACCAATTCAGAAGTTGCTATATGGAATCTTAAAGCTGACATTGAAGCAGAAGTTAGTAAGGTTAATCCAGACCATAACCTCATGTTTTTATTGAGAAAAGGGCTTGCTGAAGCCTATAAAGAAGAAGAGCTGTATTGGAAAGACAGAAGTAGAGAAAGGTGGCTATAAGCGGGTGACCAAAATACATATTACTACCACAATTGTATGAAACACAAAAAGGTGAAGAACCGGATTCATATGCTTTTGAATGAAAATGGCGTTGAAAACTTTGCTGAGGGATCAAAAGGAACAATAGCAGTTGACTATTTTCGGGAGTTTTTTTAAAAGCTCTAGTACAGAAGAGATGGAGGAGGTCTTTGAAAGTTTTGATCCTAGAGTTTCTATGGAGATGAATCAAATGCTTACTGCTCCGGTTTCCACTGAGGAGATCAAACAAGCAGTCTTCAGCATCAAGGGACGTAGTGGAGCTGGTGCGGATGGCTTTAATGGAAAATTCTATCAACAAAACTGGAACGTGGTTGGAGTGGCAGTTTATCCTTGATTTCTTTAATTCTGGATCATTCCCACACGAGTAGAATTTCACTAATATATGTCTGATCCCTAAAGTGTCTAACCCCATCAAAATGACAGAAATGAGACCAATAAGTTTGTGCTCAGTTCATTACAAGATTATTTCTAAGATACTATGCACGAGATTAAAGAGAGTCTTGCCTGACCTTATTTCTGATACCCAAGGTGCTTTTGTCTCTGGACGACTGATTTTGGATAATGTGATCATTGCTCATGAAATGGTGCATGCTTTACGAACTAATGGTGTTGCTACTGCGGAATATATGGCTGTGAAAACTGACATCTCCAAAGCCTATGATAGGGTTGAATGGTGTTTTCTGGAAAAGCTAATGCTAAAGCTGGGGTTTGATTCACAGTGGGTGCAATGGATAATGTTTTGTGTTACTATTGTTTCCTACTCAGTTTTGGTTAATGATTCAGCTCATGGATTCATTAAGCCGGAAAGAGGAATCCGTCAAGGAGACCCTCTGTCACCATTTTTGTTTATTCTATGTGCGGAAGCGTTGGTTCACTTAATTAATAAATCAGAGGAGAATGGAAGACTTACTGGAGTCAAAGCGTCTGGTCCAGGACCTGCGGTACACCATATGCTGTTTGCTGATGATAGCTTGTTACTTTTCCAGGCCAACAAAGAGGAAAGCTCTGAAATTAAGCAATGTCTGCAGATTTATGGAAAGGCGTCTGGTCAGCTAATAAATTATCAGAAATCGTCCATAATCTTTGGTGCTAAAGTCTCATTAGAAGTACTGGAAGAGGTAAAAGCTTGCTTGGATATCCAACAGGAAGGAGGGGATGGTAATTACTTAGGCATGCCGGAATGCTTTAATGGATCAAAAATTCAGCTGTTGGGCTTTATCAAAGAGCACCTGGAGTCTCGGTTAAATGGATGGTTTGTTAAAACGTTATCTCAAGGTGGCAAGGAGATATGGCTCAAGTTGGTGGCTATGTCCCTTCCAGTGTATGCCATGAGTTGTTTTCAATTGCCAAAAGAAACCTGTAAGAGAATCACAAGTGCAATGATTCAGTTCTGGTGGGATAATGATAAAGAGCATAAGAAGATACCTTGGGTGGCTTGGGATTCAATGTGCCGACCTAAGATGGTGGGAGGCCTTGGTTTCCGTGACATTGGACGGTTTAATCAGGCCTTATTAAGTAAGCAAGCATGGTGCATTTTGGAAAATTCAGACTCTTTTTAGTTGCTCAGATCCTTAAACATTGATATTTCAAACATAAATTCTTTCTGGCTCCTAGATGACATCACTAGACCTCCAGCTTTGGGTAACCGAGAGGTGGATTCTCTAATATCTCTGTTTTTTTTAATATCCACCATATGCTGGCCTGTATGAATAAGAGATAATTGGAGATGAGTATTAGACGAAGCTTTCCTTGGGTGATTTGGAACATTTGGAAGGCTAGAAATTCTCTTACCTTCGCGAGAAACACCTGCTAGTTTGGTGAAAAAGGCATTTGAGGAAGCTGAAGATTGGTTTGCTGCTAATTCGAAGGAAGCTCTGCGGGAGGACGTTGGAGCCGAAGATACATCTGACCGATTTATATGGAACCCTCCTCCCTTGGGGTTTACTAAATGTAATATGGGAAGCTCATGGGATATCCTCAAATGCAATAGTGGAGCAGCTTGGCTTCTAAGGGATCATCACAGTAACTCTTTGTTCCATAGTCGCAGTGCATTTGCAGACATTCGTACCATCACCGAAGCAGATCTGAGAAGTTTGTTGTGGGCGATTGAAATCTTAGGAAATTTGAAGCAAAAGAAAGTAATCTTTGAAATCTCGTCCGCACATGCAATGGAAGCCTTTGGTTCCTCCAATTGGCCTGATAACAATGTTGGAGTATTAGCCAAAATTCACAATCTTCTACACAAATTTGATGAATGGAGAATCATTTTTTCACCACAATCCTGTAATCTAGCGGCTGCAAAAATTGCTTGGAGTGTTACATCTGATGGTCGACTACAATCTTACATTGCTAAAGGAGCGCCTTCCTGGATGCTCTCCCTAATTCTATCGGAGGTTCATCAAGGTCCTCAGTAAGAAGAAAGATGGCTGACGGAAGTTTCAGTAGGAATGGCTTAATATATCCTTCTAGCTCCTTTTGTTTTAATTTCTTTGATTATCTCCAGTTTATAGTTTCTTGGGCTTTAGTCTTTGAACATTTGTACCTGCTTTTGTTGGGCCTAGACTCCCTTATTAAAGTATCAGTTCTTGAGGAAAAAAAATTAATAATTAAGTGTGTGTGGTGGCGACATAACATAATGACTAATATACCCCTACTAGCTACTGAAGACATGCAAAGTAGATTTACGTGGTTATCCGTATAACATTGTTAACTTTATATTTATTCGTATAACCATTGTATTTGGTAACATTATTAACATCATCATCTCGCAATGGCTCTTAGCACGGTAAGCATATTTCTGAGGGATTATATATTTCCCAGTAATTAGATTTCACTATGTAGCCTGCCGATATAATTCATACTATTTATTGTGATAACAATACATAATATTAGTAACATATAAATGTTGGTAGCTTAACATAACTTACAATTTCCGTTGTTCTTAGTGCGATAAGATACATTTCTAATTGCACAAAAGATTGTACATGTTTAACTATTTATCCAACTAAGACAGTTTAGACTAACTACCACAGTAAAAATAAATAAAGTCGGTAACCTATAAACGTGGGTAACATTAACGTTGCAAACCGTTCCAGTTGCATCTACGTACATGCCAACAAATGAATCTATGATTAGGTGATGGATATTAATAAACTTTATAATTATCCTTTTAAAAGTGTTACCGGCTTATATACCAACTTACTGAGTAATATTCTTATCAAGCTATTAAGTTATTTTGGATAGTAAGTTTTATCCACGAGGGATTGTCATTACTAAGTAATTAACTTATCCATATAACATTGTTAACGTCGGCAAAAATCAAGAAATCCAGGCATAAATCCACTCTGACAAGTATCTCACTTTCATAGGGGTAAAACAGTTAGATTTTAATATACAGTGCAATTCTGAATAGTACATAATGTGTCAGTTAATTATGAAGTCTTCTATGGTTATTTTCTATAGATACCAATTTTTGTTTTAACCTTTCCATCTGCCTGGTTTCACGCGCATAACTTGTTTGAGGGCTGTAGATATTTGTGTTTATTCTTATTTTGTTCTCTTTTGTTATCTCCGGTGGATTTGTGATATTTCTCCAATTTCAGTGTTGGTGATTGTGGTCGATGAGTCATCGAGGCAAATGGTTTGTTGTGATGACTTGGACTAAAGGTTGGTTTAATGATCACTTGTGACTGCGTGGGTTAATTAGTCCCCCGAGTGAGTATACGGTTAAGACAGAGCTTCCACAAGAGGCGTGTATTGGTTGGTTGGAGAAATCAAGAATAATGGTGAAAAGCCTGATGGGTTTTGGCCTAGCATTAGCCAAAAGACACAATTTGTGGTTGATGCTGTTAAAGAATCGGTTGAGAATAACTATGAACATATTAGTCTCTCTGGTCGTTGAAGAAACAAAAGGCTCAAATTAGCAACATTGTCATGAGTTTTCTCCTTATATTCAGAGACCACACTTACAGATTGGTTTAACCATGAAACCACATATGTATATAGGTGTAACCCTAGGGCTTGACCCATGCTGACAGGGAATGGGTTCTCCAATTCCAAATTGGATATCAACTTAACTTTTATACATAAACTATTAAATTTAATTTAATTTAAGTAAAAATATTATTATTAATAATTAATAATATATCTTAAAAGTGTTTTTGAAAAAGAAATATAAAACCGATTTTCTTAGAGAATGAATTATTTACATAATTTTGTTCTTCTACATGAATAAATTTAATTTAAATTTGGTAAAATTTATATATTACAATTTGAATGTTTAAGTTAAAAATTTAACCAAAGTTCGGTAGTTTTTGGTTGTATCCTTTCACTTATTTTTTCCGTCCACCATATGAGATCTGAAAAAGGAGTTCAGTGGATGGTGGTTATGCTCTCGCTCATATATGAGCAATATGTCGTTCTTCCGGAAATATTTTTTTATCTATCTACTATCCTCATGTTCATAAATTATCTCAGCTTCCAACCGAATATATTTTTCCTCTCATACCTTCACTTGCCGAAATCATTTGTCATTCATTGTCTCCTAACGTTTTCCAAAAATATCCTATAGCTTTGCATTTCCGTTACCATCTCTCGGTTTTATTGGTATCTCGGACTCCATACCTGAAGATGCTTCATTTTGTAGGCTTCCTTGCTTTTCAGTGATTGGATTCTCATCCAACATCATCTTCAATCTCCAGCAGGGGCCCCACCGTCTTCCTCCTTCATCCGGATCCAAATTTATGTATGATAATAGGCTCCGAAGGAATCATCTCTCTCTGAGAGGATTTACGCCTTTTGTTTCGATTTCTTTTCTTTTGGGAGAGAACCATTATAAGTTCTTTCTTTTGGAAAGATCATTTACATACTATTTAATTTTTTAATGGAGAAAACATTCTTCAATTTTTGTCCAATAAATATGTTGTTTATTTTTATTTGTAACCTAAAATATTACGTAATTTTCTAACTAAACAATATTATTTTGTACCAATTATATGTAGTTTTTGTGGACAAATTAGTCAAAACTGTTTCTCAATAAGTCTTAAATCTTATTTCAATATTCTTAACAATGAGAATATATCTTGTCATTTGTTTTTTAGTCATCATGTGAGATATGTATTTTAAAAATAACAGAAACCAAAAAAGCAAACCAAATCAGACCCGACAAAACTGAAAGGATCCTAGATAAACTTCTCTATCTGAAAAACAAACCCAAACTAAACTGAAAACTGAATGGATTCCAAAATATTTGAAATACAACTATATATTCAAAACCATTAATAATATATAAACTTGGTATAACTGAATTATATACCCTACAATTATAAACCCAAAAAATATTAATTAATTTTAGATAGAAAAAAACTACATACGCAAAGTGCAAAAAGATTTGAAAGTTATAATTTATATTTGTGAAAATTTAACCAAACTTTATTCAAACTTAATCAATTGTTAATATTTATTTTTTATTTCGTGTATCCAAACTTGACTCAAATGCAGATGGAACCAAACCAAACCAAATGGAGTGTAGGTCTCTAAACCCAAAAACCCGAGAGACATGAACCAACTCTAACGCCCAAACCTAGTATGAGATGTAAAAAAGATCCAGTGACCGGCGGCTATATTCTCACTTATATCTAGGTGAGTCGTTGTTCTCGCAAGATCTTCATTTTCTAATCTGATATCCTCTTGTTGAGATCATATATCGGTTCTCTACATAATATATTTTCCCTATCTCAGCTTCACTTTACTAGAATCTTTCACTATTCCTTGTTTCATGGTGTTTTCCGACATCTTCTAGCTTCATCCTTACGTCACCAGCTGTCTATTTTATTCTTATATTGGGTCTTGTATACCTTAAGATGGTTGGTTATCACAGATTTAATTCTTTTCCGTTTTTGGATTCTTATCCACTATTATTTTGAATCTCAACAGAAGTCCCACTGACTTGCTTCCTAATTTAGCTAGATCCAGATAAGTATATAAGAATTGGCTCCGTTTGAACATCTCTCTCATAATGTATTTCCGCCTCGTTTTCGACATATTTCCTTTGCGAGAGAACAATTTTTGCTTTCTTCCTATGGGAGAAATATTTTACACACCTTTTTTCTTCTCTTGAGAAAATATTTACTTAAATTTGATGTCCAAAAGAGGTGTCGTTTCATCGTTTTGTAAACCAATTGCATTTTTCTAACCAATTTCTTACCTTATGTCAAATATATGTCACTCTTGCCTTTTAAAAAAATTTAAAACTCTCATCTTTTTTTTAACCCGACAAAACTGCATATTAGATCATCTCCTAAAATATTTTTAACAAATAATCAATTAGAATAATGAATTATATTAGATTATACAAAATTAATTTTGTTCGTTCTCCAACCAAGGTTTATATACTAAGATTAGATAGATTAACAATGTTTAGGTTTCCTTTTTTTCCTTTTAAATATATTTCTTAATTTTAGTTATTGATTACAAAACTGGCTGTCACCCCACCGGTAGTAGGAGAATAAGAATCGTAGTAATTTAATGAGTTCTAAGGATTTCGAGAACAAATTCTTGTTTAACTTTTTTTCCCTTAAGATGGGGGTTTAGGTTTGATTTTCAGTTTTGTATTTGTTTTAAAATTGTTTTTAATTTTAATTATTGATTAGATAAATTAATAAGTTCTTGTACTTTTCCTTTTAAAATTATTACTTAATTTTAATTATTGATTAAATAAATTAAAATTTTCTTTGGTTTTAATTATTGATTAGATAAATTAAAAAATTCTTGGTTTCCTTTTCTCCTATTAAAATTATTATTATATTTTAGTGAGTTTTATTTTTGTTTTTGGATTTGTTTTAAAATTATTTATTAATGTTAGTTATTGATAAGATAAACTAAAAAATTCTTGGTTTCCTTTTTTCCTTATAAAGTTATTTCTATAAATTAATTAGTTTTATTTTTGTTTTGGACTTGTTTAAAAAATATTTTTTAATTTTAATTATTGATTAGATAAACTAACACATTCTTGGTTTTCTTTTTTCCTTTTTAAAATTATTTCTTTTATTTTCATTTTTTATTTGTTTTAAAATTATTTTAAAATTTTAGTTAATGATGAGATAAATTATCAAATTTTTGATTTCTTTTTTCCATTTTTCTGCTTCTGTATTTTTTTATTAATTTAATTTACTAATTTGAGACATGGCAAGATCTGAATGATTAGTGACACATGTCAATATCTCGTGAGTTATAATTTTGACACGTGTTGGCTTCTCGTAAGTGCAACCCAAATTTATATAATAAGTTTCTGGGAAATTAGAATTCTTTTTCTTTTTTGAATCGTATTTCTTTTTTAAATTTCCTTCTTTTAATAATATATGGTTTTATTTCCCTTTTTGTTTACATTTTAAGAATAGAAACTAACTTTAAAATTTCATTTTTCAAACAAAAATTTGTCAAAATATAATTTTAATTTAATTAAGCATATTTAGTTTTACTTAATAGCTATAGAGATGGAAAATTAGAATTTATTTTTCCTTTTAGGATTATATTCCTTTCAAAAATTTCCTTTATTTTTTCTGATAATCTAAAATTTTATTTAGTTAAACATGTGCTGAAATCTTATCTTTTTAATTCACACATGTCACGATCAGACGAGTTACTAACTTTGAATCATTCGTCTCCATAAAATAAGATATACTAGTGGCCGACCCGCCCGTATTTAGATTTATGATTTAGATAAGATATTTGGATTATTGTTAGTGAATATTATTAATTTTTTAATCATTCTGATTGTTGCTAATTTTGTGTAGTGGTTTTTCTTCAGTTATTTGTGTTTACCATTTTCCTGTTTGTTTTTAACATATCCAATTAATGTGTGCGTATTTTTCTATATAAGATTGAATACCCCCATTCATGAGTTACTCCTCCGTAATATAGAAATTATGATATATCGAATAAGAATAGAGAAGTGTTATATATACTATTGTCTTCTAATCTTTAACCTGAAATAAACAGAGTCCTAATCATGATCTTTGTATCCAACACCTAGACTTTGAGGCTGATATGCCCAACGATATGAGCATGTAAATTTTCTTTATAAGATTTTATTATCTTTTCTCTTAAAGATTGGTTTGAACATTTTAACGTTTTGAGATACCATAACTTATCTCTTATAACATGCATTATTATATGTCCTTTAAAAGTTAAGAGTTGTTATTCAAGTTTTTAGAAACTCCCCCATGAGAATTAGACTGCTCAATGAATCATCATTCGCTTGAACATCAACTCCGACCATCAAAATGCATATTTTTATCTTTTCCATCTAAACATTTTAAATTCACTAATTTTGTCAGATTATAAAATTGAAAAATATCGATGTAAGCAATCAATTTGAAAAATTTTGTGTCCATTTTTCAAGTAATCCTTATTTTTAAATTATATATCATAATTTCATAATTTATAAATGTGAAACTCTATAAATTTTTTTAACATAAGTTCAATTATAACATGAAGGAAATTCATAAATTAAAATCATAATTATCAATACTTGATTTATTTATTTAAAGATAAATAGTTTTCTAAACTATATAAATAAATCTAATTAGAATGAAACTATTAAATTAGAGAGTATATTTATTTATTTGAAGGTAAATAGTTTTCTAAACTATAGAAATAAATGCAAAAATTATAGTTTTTAAGATCAAATTTTTTTGAAGATAATTTTCTAAGGACATGACTTTCCAAAACTTTTTGATACTATCAAATCAAAGAATTGTAGTTATTATAAACTATAAGACTAAATTATTAAACTAGATTTTTTAGATCATTTCCTAAAGGACTGAATTTTCAAATTCTTTTTGATATTATTATGTTAAAGAATGCTAGTTGTTGTGACTTGTGAGAACTAAATTATAATTAATATAATAAATATATCAAGTAAGCAAATTAAAACCTTTGCTTATGTGTCACAATTCTAGAATATGAGATAGATGATGTGACCTCATGAGAAGAGAGCAACATATTACTTTATATATATATATATATATATAGATATATCCTCATTCCTAATCATAATATAAAAATTTATATATTATTTTTTGTGTACTCTAATATATTTGAATTATCTCTATATATAAAATAGGGAGTTTGGGGTCCCTGGAGCTGTCTACATCAGCAAAAAAATACTCCCCCCAACACCTCTCCTTCTGCCACGTGTCTCACTATTTTTATTACAAATCGTAAGAAAAAGAACCGTAAATCAGATAACCAATAAATATAAATCTCTCAAACAAACCAAAAACATAAACCATTAAGTAAAACAAACCGGACCATTACCCAAAACACAAACCCATTAAGTAAAACAAACCAAAAATTCAATAACCCAAACCCATTAACATAAAATAGAATCCAAACCCATTAACCTTAAAAACTGGCCCAAAACCATCATCGACTTCATCGTTTCCGGACCAGCGCCGCTCCACCTTCAAACACCAATAACTTACCACCATCAATCCAGCACCGCTTCACCTCCAAAACCAGTAACAGCGGAAACAAATCAATAACCACCATTAATCCTCAGCATTCCATCATCCCCAACACTCTCAAATTAAAAGAGATTGATGGTCTATCTCTCCAACTTCCTAATCTCCCAAAACTGTAGTTCCTATAAAACCTACAACCCTCATCCATTTGAAAAACATCACCGCCTTCACTACTTCCGAGAAACCAAAACCACGGCTCCAAAATCTGACCTCCCTCCTACACAGCCACTAGGTTTCAATGTTCTTGACGACATTGAAGGTGACTACTGTAACCAAGAGATTACAGTCCGGCTAATACACTACTGGGAAGCACGGAATTTCAAGAAAGGCGACATCCTCCTTGGGATCGAATTACTACTAATAGACTCCCAGGTATTGATCATGTTCATAATTGTTGTTTTTGGTTACATCTCTATATATAAAACGTCACTAAATAACTCTATTTACTTACCACCATAAAATCAGATTCAGATGAATAGAAGAAGAATGATGGTGAGTGATGGTGCCGAGAGAGAAGAAGAGTATCCTTTTGCAGAGTTTGATGTAAAAGGGTTTGAATTTCGTGGATGTTGCATACATTCATCGCCATTAAAGTAAAATAAAAACATCGTGTATAATTTATCCAGATTAACTCTATAAATCCCTAGAACAGGTAATAAGCTAAGTGAAAGTGGAAGCACATGAGGGCTTATGTGGTGGCTCTTTCGATGCGCAATTTATACACATGTAAGTACAAACACCTACAATGTTATTGTTGAGCTACAAAGAGAGCAAAAAATCTGATAGCTTTAGTTTTCTGTGTAGATTGATATATATCTTAGGAAGATAGCAGAGGATCTCAGGTGGTGTAACATAAGTCTCTTTGCAGGGTAATATAAACTGCTAAAAGATATATGTCAACAATTGAGATTGATACGATAAGGAAACGATAACTTCACACCAAGGTTTTTATTTACTTTGCCTCTTTTCTTTGTTTTTAAATCCCACATAGAAAAGAAACAAAAAAGTAGTTTAAATTTGTATTTCCATAACATATTGCAACTGAATTTTCATGCAGAAATATTCATATGTACATAGCAAAAAAGGTTGATGATAGGTCTGGACATTGACGTTTAGCATATGATTTATTCTTATCCTTCCTTTTCATTGAAGGTTTCTAAGACGAAACACAAGTTGCTGCCTTTTGTTTTTGTTCTATCTCTCTCCCTTTAACCAAATTTAAATTAGGATATTTGTTTCCAACTCTGTACTTTTACTGTTTAGCAGAACCTTCCCCTTGCTCTTCAAAGCTTAGACATGAAATAAATACGTTTAGAATACCCTTATATAATATGTGGAATAGATCTAATTATAAGTTGAATGAAGGAATGCGTAGAGGGTTAAGAATGACAACTTGATAAGAAAGAGAGAGATAAGGAAAACGCTTAGGAGATGGGGGAGAAAGCTAATGTGAATTAGCTCGAGAGGTATGTTTTCTAAACAACAAACAAAATAATATTCTTCGAATTTTAATGCATAGACTCAGCTCACGTTTTAAAGTCTACATGTTGGGCCACTATATACAAAACCCTTTTAAGTATAATCACTAATGTTTAGGTATATGTTATTTCACACCATCTAACGTATTCAAACTGTGCGTTGTCTGGGTTCCTTCTATTATAATTAGTGTGTTTAACTAACTATTGATTGAGATATATGATTATGCATCCATAGTTGATGTATTAAGATAGAGCCAGAGTATTTTTATGATGTCTTGCATCATTTGTGGACAAATTTCTAATTTGATTATCATGGAAGCCAAGAAGATTGAGGAAAGACACAAAAAAAATTACTTTTGAAAAATTCTTTTACAAAAATAAAAAGCCTTTAGTTTTAAAAATATATTAGCATACTTTTCTCTCCCACAATACAGATATATCTGACAAGAGTTAATTTTCTTTGATTCCATTTTATGCTGTAGAGTGTCGACATCCTCTGCTTATGAACATCTTAATCATCTTAATACGCAAACGTAGTTTAAAAACATGCTGGGATAGTGTATGCTCTAGCGTTATAACTCAAATTGGGTGCACTCTGATAGTTGCTTGGTCAAGATGGAGCTCAGTAGAGTCGGGTTTATTCTTTAGAAATAATTCTTAATGAAAGATAAAAGGGTAAAAGAGTTCCCGCAATCTAAGAGAGGAAAAGAGCCAAGTCGAACAAAGAGAAACAAATTTAATTTTTCCTAAACACAATTTTTCCGATAGGCATTACAGTAGAAAGAATTTCCATATGGCATTGTTCCTTTTCTATATTGGAAAAACAGAACTGCCCTGTTTACAAAAAAAAAAAAAAAAGAAGAAGAAGCAGAAATGCCATAATAGTAGCAACGAGAGTGGTAGCAACAAGAGTGGTGACTCATATCTTGGGACAGAGCCGGCCTGAATACAATTTTATAATACATTTGAATGGGGTACATAATTTTAAAGGGGTCTATTTTAAAATTTTTAGTATATATTAGTAGTTTTATATTAAAAATTTATAGAAAAACATACAAATATTAAGAAAAATAACATTATATTAATATTTATTTTCTAATTATTATAGGAATTGTAGATTTATTTCAATAATTATTATTATGTTTTAATAATTACATTTTATTATAATTTTAATATATTTAAAATTATTAAAATATTATTTTGTAAACTACTATTGTGATTTAAAATAATTTTGTATGGAATCCTGAAAATCTCTGAGCCGGCTCTGTCTTGGGATAAACGAGAAGAAAGAAGACGAAGACAACTTCTCACTCACGAACAGCGGTGGCAACGATGTCGTGAACTCTGACGACTATGGAGAGCTCTGGCAACAACATCGCCATCGGTCTAGGCGGTTGATTATGGCTGTTTATCCTACAACTTTTGATAACCAGCTTTGATTATATATATATATATATATATATATATATATATATATATATGTTACCTACCAATGCCATACTTCTTTTGCATTCCCATGGTAGTATGTTCTAGGTCGTAGAGACACTGTAACTTACATTGTAAGTTTAAGACGTAAAAATTCTTAGTTAGGATTAGAAATGAAAGTTGGGTTACTTTCTTCCAAGTAGTTATTAATTTTTTTTTTAAAAATGTTAATTTACTAAAAAGGTTTATGTTTACTTGCCATACCCGGTGGAATGATTTGTCTAAACAACTTAACACAATATTTGATAAACGATATGTAAGTTCTTATGAGAGAAAATTTAACAACCGAGTTAAAGAAACATATAGCCTTTTATGTGAAAAGTGTTTAAAAAACATTATTCAGTAAAATGATGTGAAAGAGCCATTTCAACTCTTCCACATTTTTTCCTTATCTAATTAATTTTAAATTTAAACATTGATATATGCAAAACAGAACTTTTTGAAAATAAGATAAAATTAGGTAACTATTCGAACTACACAAAAAAATGTCCACTTTTTTATATGACCAAATACGTAAAAAATTTAATAAAAAGCAAACCCGGGCATAGCGCGGTTAGACCCCTAGTATATAAGATGGGATTTAAGCTGCTATTTGAAATTCATTTTCATTGTTGTCGTCAATGGTAGAATTTCTCAGGCATCCGTCCGTTCTTGCTTCTGGAGTTCAGAAATAGATTCGATTCGATTCGATCCAATGAAAGAGATCAGTCTTTTAATTTAGTACATCAATTATTATTTATTAATTTTGGCAAAATGGACATAAATGATTTACTTTTAAAAAAATTTACATAGAAAATAAAATATTAAATATAATACAACCAATGATAAATACAACACAAAATAATAAGTGATATAATTAAAATTTTAAAAAGAATGTTAGAAAATCAAATAACGATTGGTTGTGCTACATTGGATGTAAATCATGTAATGAAGGTTGGAGATTTGATGAATGAACAACGAAGTGACTGGGATAGAGGGACTCTATGGAGAATTTGGAAAAGCAGAAACTTATAAGTATATCAGAGAAATTAAAGAGCAGGGAATGGCGGTAATGATGTCCAAAAGGAAATTGTTGAAGCAAAGGAATGGATAGATTGTTGGCATGAGGATCATGGTAATGTTAGAAATAAAGTCCTTTTAGTACTGCAACAGTCCAAGTGGTTGAAACCAAGAGAGGGATTATGATTGTAGATATATCCCAAAGGGAAGTCCTTGGAGAACAGCATGGATTATAGGAGATGCAAATGGAGTTTACTTAGAAGCTGGGAAGAGTGGAGGAAAGGCA
The DNA here is from genome assembly GCA_963555745.1 of Cardamine flexuosa. Taxonomy (NCBI): domain Eukaryota; kingdom Viridiplantae; phylum Streptophyta; class Magnoliopsida; order Brassicales; family Brassicaceae; genus Cardamine; species Cardamine flexuosa. Next base: position 14,906,675 of record OY743221.1, on the reverse strand, counting down.
TGTCAATCTGTTTTAGAAGCAGAACTTCAAGGTTTTCTAATATCTACGCAACAAGCCTGGATAAGGGGATATAGGTATTATCATCTTTGAAGCGGATAATAAGACAGTGACATGACATCATTGATAAGTGGAGAGTATCTTAATTTCAAGCTTCTTAACTGGATTAGAAGTATCAAAACCTGGCAGCAGAATTTGTATGGATTTCACGTGAAGGGAACCCAACAGCAGATAGATTTGGCAAAAGAGCCTCTAATAAATAATCAAAAGTTTGTATTTCATTTCTATGTTCTAATTTGTATAGGTAACATCATCCATGAGGAATTGAGGACCACTCTTTCAGTTATTAATAAATGAAATGCAGTTAAAAAAAAAAAAACTAAAACAAATAACAAGTCGAACCAAAGAGAAAATTTATTGTGAAGTTAGACTTGACAAAACTTAAGTTAAAGATGAAATTTTAGGTAATTAAGCAATAACGAAACTGCACTAAAACCATTAAATCAATTAGTTTTAGACAATTTTGGGCATAGCACTAAGAATCAAAGTTAAATAACGGAAGAAGATTTGGTAGAGGAAACAACTTTAAATTCGATCTCAACTTTCAAAGTGTCGTCCTTGTCCAAATAGCACTTTCGAAGTTCATCTATGGACACGTACTGACGCCAACCAAAACCCGTGCCTGGTACATTGGCCCACCAGTCAACTGCAAGCGAAAGATATTCGTAAGCATTGGTTAATAGTAAATATAAAATCTATAACGCCACATAAACTAAACAATAATTAGTTTTAACTCAAAAACTCGACGTCGAGTTAAAGCTTATACGAGATAATAATGTAATTATTATGTAAGTAGTGGTTTACCACATACGCATGCGTGTCAAGTGATTCGATCCAAGTGGGTTTTCTAATTTCAGATTTGCTTGCACGAAAATCTTCTCATCTTCCTTTAAAATTTCACCATCAGCTAAATACAGAAAAAAGGATAACCATTTTCTATCTGTTGAAGAGTAACTATTGGGATAAAGCTTTAGAACCCTACAAAACATTAATTAATACAAATACGTAAACTTGAAAGCAAAGATTTGCAGTATCATATTTGTAATTAATCTTCCCATTGGAAAACTGTTAGAGCATCTCCAATGTATTACTCCATTTTTTCCTTCAAAATGGAGTTGAATTATACTCCAAACTTACTCCATTTTGCAGTTGAAAATGGAGTAATGAGTACAAAAATGGAGTGATGAATAAAATTATTTCATATTTGGAGTAATCCCATTTTTACTCCATTATGGAGTTGGAAATGGAGTAGGGTGGAGCAAATTATACTCCAAAATGAAATATGGAGTGAAAAATGGAGTAGGGTTGGAGATGGTCTTAGATGTGTGATGATTCTCTTTTATTTCAAAGAAATTTTTAACAGTCCAAGAAAACTTGGGAGCTAGAAGTTTCTCAAAGGAGAGAATTTCCCACTTAGTTGGAGGTGGAGCTACAATAATATCAACACCAAACTCACAATGATCTCCATCAAAGAAATATCCATTTTTATGGTCACTGAATGTATCAAGCGGAAGCACTTGTGACAATCCCCACAACGTTCTTAATGTATTGAACGGCTTTGATTTCACATCTGAATACATGCATATATACTCATCAATATATATTCGCATGTATTATTCATAGAGAGAGAACAAACGCAAATACACATATATTCGTAAAACATGTAAATCTATATGTACCTTGAATAGTAAAGTACTTGTTTTCTTTTTTGTTAAAGACAAAAAACCTGAGATCTGCATACACCTCGGTTGGAGTTGTGGTAATGAGACTTGTGCCATCTATTTCGACATACATTGAAATAAATCCACTCCCATTGTCCTTATCATTCCCTTCTGGGTATACGATCAGTCTCCTGAGGTTTTTATAAACGATATTGCAAACGGTAAGATTAGAGATATCAAAGGGGATTTATGACCAAATCTATGTGACTTTTAACAATAAGTCAATAAATTAAGACGTACGTACCATTTGAAATCACCAGAGGAGAAACGACGGGATTGGTATTTGCCATCTGAATGGAGGGTTGAGCTTTGGAGTTGAGAGAAGTTATGAACTTTGATGGAAAAGGAAGAAGGAGGACGTTGTCTCCAACTCTGCATAGTTGCAGAAGATTTGTTTGAACACATTATTGTAGTTTCTTATTCCAAAACTGAGTTGTAAAATAAGGTATATGAAGGATTGTTCTTATAAAGAGAGAGAGAGGAGGGGAAACGTTTAGTATTCAACTTTTAAATTGTTATTAAAAAAAAATAGGATTCTTGGAAATAACATAATGGGGAAGTTTGAACACTCGCTTAAAGTAGCCAAGTAGAAGGTGTGTGGTTACTGGTTAGTGGTGTTGTTATAAAAACGTTAAATCATACACTTAAAAAGCTTTGACCGAAAATAAATATAAAGATACAGTTAAAAAGCAAGCCTACTACTAGCTCTGCGCAAAAGTAATCGAACCCGAATACCCAACTCAAATCGATCCAAAAATATCCGAACTGAATCCAATCCAAAATTTAGAAATATCCAAAAAGTATCTCAAATCTTAAAATCGAAAAACCAAATCCAAATCCAAACCGAACCAAGAACCGAATGGGTACCCGAATACCTGAATATATTTATATATATACAAATATTTATTATATTTTGATTGAATCTAGTCTAATTATCTAAAATTAGAATTATAAACTAGATATATCAGTTATTTTAAAACTAAAATAGTCAAAATATTTAAAATAACTATATTATTTGTAAATTTTTTATCATATTTGTAAACTTTTATTCAATTTTTAACCATATTTTATTCAAATTTATTCATTCTTTTATTTTCTCTTAATATTCCGGGTATCCGGACCTGAACTGAACCCGCATAGACCCGAAGCAAATCCGATCCGAAAAATAAGAATACCTGAAAAGTATCTCAAACTCTAAATTCGAAAACCTGAAAGATCCGATCTGGATCCGAACAGGTACCCGAATACCAAGGGCTACCTACTACAAACAAACGAACTAATTGGGCCGAATGTTTAGGAGTAGTATACTAGTTGGCTAGTTGTTTTCTGACTTGTCTTGGGGCTTTGAGTACGATTTGTGATGAATGTATGTGACATACTGTTATTTATCTAAGTAAAACGTTTATTGGTAAAACACCAATTTGGTTGGTTGTCCCGATATAAACACATCAAGGTATTACGTTACACAGGAGAAAATTTAAAACTTATTGAATCAACCATCATGAACCTTTCTAGGAACAAAGTGCATCATTCATGTTCCTTCACCAATGCAATATGTTCGATTTATTTTCACATAAAAACTTTTCACTACTTAGTTCCTCGAGTTCAGAAGCAAATTAACCTTTAAAAGCTACAAACATTGGAACTTAATGCAGTGTTAGACGATTACAAAGATAAACTCCGAATACTTATTATATGATCAGTATAATTGATGAGATAAGAAGAAGAAGAGAAATAAAAAATTAAAATTGCACAAAAAAAAAAAAAAACGATTCTCAATTTTTTTTTTCCTTCTTTTACAATTTAATTTCATCAAGCAGCTAATTGAATCTCACCAAGTTCAAGCTGTTCAGCAATATCTTCAAGCTGTTTCTTCACACTCATATCAATAAGTTTCGAACCGGAATCACCATACCGAATCGTAAACCCAGCAACAAGACTCGGATCAATAACCGTTTTAACCCGAACATTCTTAGCTCCGGTTAACTTCTGAACCTGTTTCGCAATCTGAGCTAATTGCGGCGGCTCCAATTTCACCACCGATCTAACCTCAGCCATTTGTGTATCCGTCAACTTATTGTAAACCGTCTCAAACTCTTTCACGATCTCCGTCACTATATCGATCCGATTCGCATCGACGAGGATGTTGAGGAAATTCGAAGTATGAACTTGAAGCGACGATGATTTCACGATGTCGTCGATCACTTGACGTTTCTTCTCGACGGTTACAGTTGGATTCGCGAAGAAATTGAGTACCTGTGGATCTGAGAAGACGTTGTCAAGCTTCTCAACGTCAGCGACTGTTAATTCCAATGTATCGTTTCTCTTCGCGACGTCTGCTAAAGCCATCGCGTAACTTCCTGCCGCCGTAGCTGACATTCTCGCTCCCGCTGCGTTTCCTCCGCCGCCGATTCGGAGAGGTAAGGTTTTTCGGATTGGGAGAGATCTGGCGATTTGAAAGGAGGATGGTGGAAGTTTGGATTGAAGAGAGAATAGAGTTTGCTGTAGAGACGCCATTGCAGAGAGACGAGAGGTAAAGAGAGATCGAGAGAGAGGAGATTTGTGGTTTCTCGAAGACGAGAGGAGAAGAAGAAGGTAAGGTTTGGGGAATGAAAGATTGACGGTCGAGATTTGTTGATGGGTTAGATCGACGGTGGATATTAGAAGGTTTATCTTGTGTGGAGTTTTCAAAAGGATTAGGCTATGGTTACAGAAGGAGTGAGGATCTGACACGTGGGGTTGTATGATACGTGAGATATCTGTGTTCCATAGTGATTTAAAAGGATCGATACTAATTATCCTTTTTTTTTCTTTTCCTTTTTAAATGCCTTAAATTATTTTGATATACAGTATTCGTATTAGTTGAAAAATTAAACTAACATATGTAAGATTCTGTACCATGACAGATCAATATTTAGTTATTTAATTTTATTTGTAATACATTTAATATATTTATAGATAACGAAATTGTTGCGATATATCAATTATTTGAAAATAATTTTGCAGGCTTTTTGTTTCTTTACTGATTATAATTATAATTATTTTGTTTGTATAATTTTAATTTCCTTTTCTTTACTGCTTATATTTTTTTTTCTTTACTGTTTAATTTTTTTTACTATTCGTCTAACATGTATTTGTAGTTTTTTTTTTTATCGTTTATAATATATTTAACGTGATTTTCATATCAATTATTTTATTTTCATGTAGCAATAGAAAGTTTCTGTTATTTGAATCAAAGCTAAGTCAAATGAATCATGTTATTTACTCTTACTACAAATATTTAGAGCAAATCCTACCGAATTAGATAATAAATTAAATAGACAAAAACAGTACAATTGTCAATTCTATGTATAATTAATTTCCATCATATAAATAAATATCGTCATTATAATTTAAATTGAAGAAATGTGTTATAATCCTATTCATTTTTTATGATTTATTGTTGTTCAGTTTTCAAGATAGTTATATATATATTTTAAATTTGGGGAAAATGTAAAAAAAAACGTGAACTTATATTTTGTGGCGTTTAAACTCTTAACTTACAAAATACCGTTTAAATGCAAGTTTTTTTGTTGACTCATAATTAAATATTAAATTTTTGTTGACTGAGTCATTTGAGGCACGTCGTTAAATCAACGTTTACAACATTAAAGTTTCTATTAACAACATTCGTTTATCAAACTACGTCGTTTCAAGATTTATTAAAAATCATAACTTTCAAACTGTAGATATTTAAATCCTCAACCTTTTTCAAAAATGTCTTTTAAATACCTAAGTTTTTGATGATTTTATTATTAAATGATTAACTTATGTTGACTATGTCTATTTACTTTAAATCAAGTAACGGAGCACGTTAAGGGGTTAAATTGTCTGTTAGGAACTTCCGTTTTATTAATACGACTAATTTTCTGGCAACTATTTATCATATTTTTTTTAGTTTATTGAGATTAATTCTATATAAATTTAAGATTATTTGGATATATGAATTTGTTGACCACTTCCAATGCTGCACTTTTACCTTATTTTTAGTCTTTCTCTTAGCAAAATCTCTTTCCATTAGACGAACACTAGATTCTACAGGATTGGAGTCACTAGCATCACTCTCGTGAGTTCTTTTAGATCCACTGCTTTCAGAGCCTGTATTTCCTCCTACGTAACTATCATAATGTGGTTGATCATGGACACTGAGTCAATTTTTATATATTTAAAATTTCCATTACCAAAACTAGAATTTATAGTTCATGCACTTTTGCGAGACCACCCCCTTCTTTGCATACATTTAGCATTATTGTAAGCGCCAATCCATTTGCTCAAACTTTTGTTCGTGTAATTGCAGTGATTTCTGCAAGATTCTCCATCACGAGGAGGATCAAATGAGCAATACTCATTACAATACTCAGCAATTCCCCCCCAATATGATTCACCTTTTTGTTTTTTTCCCCAACAATACTGTATGTTTCATATTTAATTCACCCACTCAATAGCATCATATGTTGCTTAGTGGTCCATTTGGGACTTCTCCGGCGAACAGGAGTTGAATCCTCTGCATCGGAAATGGCTTCATGAACACCGCTCATACCAGCAAGAGCTATTTGTGTAGAAAAATTGGGAAAATCAGTTGCTCCAACATCCTAATCAGTTTCATTACCCGTTGGAGCAGAAGAATAAGAGGTGAATATGACATCATCAATCCATAATATGGACGATAGTTTGGAACAGCTGACAGCATGAAAAAATTTGGTAGATAACCATAATTCGGTATATATTGGGGTTGGTCGGAATATTGATTTGGAATTGATAAATGTGGGATTTGGGTAGTTAAAAGGGTAATTAAAAGAATTTTCGGTGTTGAAAGAATTATTATTTAGATCAATTTTAATAAAAGCGTTATTTAAAAAGAACAATAGTTTGGATACCAATTGAGTATGAATAGTCAAAAAGATAAGTTTTTTTCGTGTGTCCAAAATAAATGAAACAAATCTCTATTTATAGAGTGATTATGATGAATTTTGATATAAAAATAATATATATATATATATATATAATTATAATTATTATAAGATAATTGTTGTTAAAGAATTGGGGATAGATAACAATTATCATAAAATCTGTGCAACCAATTACATGTTGCCACGTATCTCTATCAATATCTTTGTTTTAAAATAATTGAGCACTTAAAAAAAAACAAATAGGGCTAGAAGATTTTTGTTTGGTCCAATCAATATTTGACACATCTTCAACGAAGAGCACCTAGATTGTTTTTAACGAAGTTGAAGTTTTTCAACTCAAAATTTGCCACATCATTTTTTTTTCCAACAAACTATTGTAACATATTCAACTGTGTTAAAAAAGTTTCACATGTTGAAAAATAAACCATTGTAAGTAGTCTAAGTAAATCATCTTTGAATTGTCTTGCTACAGGGGCTATAACAGGTTTATGGGGTTTAATCCAGAGCTGCACACTCTGCGGAGAACCAAATGACACTTGTGACCATCTCTTCTACGCATGCCCATATTCCTTCTATGTTTGGACCATCTTATGTGGAAATCTCATTTGGGAGGACGATCACACCGGACTGGACTTTCACACTCTAATCTCTTATTTATAATTATCGTTCCAAACATGACAACATTTTAAACTTGCTCTCCAATAATTGATCTACCACTTGTGGAGAGAACGAAATGGTAAGAGACACAACTCTCAGACCCATTCTTCTTCTCAGCTGGCCCATGCGATCAACAAGGCCATACAAGCCCGCATTTACCATCGATTGTCTCCTCTTCTGTTGGCAAGAGACCAGACCACAAAGAACAAGAGAAAGCGCATGAAGTTATCATTACTCTATTTTATATGTTCACTCATAATTTAGCCCAGTTTGTTCCCCCTCATTTTCTGTAAATTCAAACACCACTTTTGGTTTCAATAAATTTAAAATTAAACCCAAAAAATAAAAATCTATTTTAATAGTGTTTGGATACAGTGATAAAAGTATTTCTCTTTTAATACTATAGCAATTTATAGCTTTATAGAGTGTATAATATTAATAATTTATACATTTGATATATCCACAGTTTTGAATTTTGAATTATACTAGAGTCGAACCCGCGGTACACCGCGGGTCAATGTTTTTTTAATCATTGTAAGGAATGTTTATATTTTGTGGTCAGTTTTCCATATAATTTATAATTTTTTAGATTTTATTTGTTTAGTTTTTATATGTAATTTTAACTTCATTAAATTATAAAATGTTAGTGTTATTGGTTAGCTGGCGTAAATTTGTGTAAATAATTGTTATGTCTAACTCTTCTCTATTGTCCAACATGTTAGCAAGGTCCGAATATTTGATTATTGTAATAAAAATAAATAAAAGATTTTTAAAATAAAATAATTAATATTTTAAATTAAAATATTTTAAATATTTTATTTTAAAATAAAATATTTAATATTTTAAATTAAAATATTTTAAATATTCTATTTTTTATTATATTATAATTTTACATATAAAATTATTTATATTTGCAAATATATCATATATTATATTTCATCAACTATATATAATTATTAATTTTTCTATATAATTTATTTATTTTTATTAAAATTAGGTAGTTTGCGACCGATCCATCAATTTGCGGACAAAGTCCAATATATCCGTGATCCAGTATGCTCTTGTTCATAATACCCACTTTTTAATGTGCATAAAAGTTCATGCCTATACCCGCCCTATGTCGGATTTACTTGAATCATATCAGTAGCAAGGATGATGTTTTCAACAAGGAGTCGTCCCTTAACAAAAACTGATTGGGAAATTGGAGATGAAGTAGGGTCTAAGAGCTTCTAATATGTGAGATAGGATCTTGGAGATAATTTTGTATACAACATTACAACAAGGAATCGGCCTAAAATCCTCCATATTAACAAAACAACTCTTCTTGGGGGACTAGAGTAACTGCTGTGACATTCCACTGCTTGAGCAGAAATCTAGAGTCAAAGTAAAAATTGTTTATCATTTTCTCAGAACTGTGTTATTTCTGATCTGTCTCCTCGCTTGGCAGGTTTGGAGAAATAGTCGCTTAAGAATTGCCCTGAACTGGCCATTCTCAAGAGAAGTTCTTGTATCAGAAATCAAGAGTTAAATGAGTATATGCAGCCCTGATGTTAAACAACCTTGCTTGGAGAGTTAAATGAAGGGAAGTACTTGTATCATAACTTTTTTGAAAACTGATAAAATTAGGGTTGAACATACCTTATGAGAGTGGAATAAAAGATTTTCCTCATGAGGTTGTTGAACGGAATAAATAGTGTGGTTTGCTAGAGATCAAATTGTAAGTAAAACTATATCAAATTACATAGATTTCTCCCTGATAAGAATTAGTGATTCGGATTAAGTGAATCATGAAATCTTGTTCTCTTAATTTTCTGCGCCTCTAAGAAAATTGATGTGAAATCTCTCTATATAGAAAAATATTAATTGCACCCCAAAACTCGAGGATATATGAGATTTTATCCGCTCCTAATCATCAGTGGTATAAGCATTTTTGTGACCCTTAAATTTCATAGATTTTTTTAATGATCATTTACTATTAGACTTTGAGCTCCTTATGATTCTACTTTTCACAAGATCATATGTATCTAGAATCCAATTATATCATGAACTGGTTTCTGGGATGCCACTAAAGTAACATGCTCTATGTAATGACTTTTAACTAATATTGTTTATTTTTTGTTAAATATTTCATAAGCTTAGTCTTGCAATACTATTTCTTGGAAAAGATCTTTACTTCTTTATGTACAACAATCTTTCTTTGAATTTTCAATATGGTTTTTTCCTTAGTGGCTGATCACTCTCTCATTTATGCATGTGATCTTCCTAATCCTTAATCACAAGTCTATCATATGTAGTATGATGTCTTATGTATTATACATTGTTTTATCATCTACTATTCTCAGATTACTTAAGTAACATTAATGTTTTCATCAATATTAAGGTTTCTCTACCATAATTAAAACGTATATCTAAGCTTTTGAATGACTTTTAACCAAAATTAACCTATCTAAATATTAGTTTGATCTGGTATGATACATCTCTTGGGAAATTATGGTAAAATGTGGAAAGAAAATCTTGTAAGAGAAAGCATCAAGCAAGTGAATGTAGGAAAAGGTTGGAAAGTGTTTGTTGAAGCAAATGACTTACCAGGCAAATCCACTAGCAAATGCTTCAACAAAAACTTTTCAACCCTCTCCTACACTGATTTTGTTGATGCTTTCTCGTACAATATTTGTTTCCCACATTTTACCATATGTTCCCAATAGATGTATCATTTGAGATTTGTTCAAGCTAATCCTAATATCAGTTCATTTTTGTGAAAAACATTTCATTTGCGTAGAGATATATTTTATTTATGGTAGAAAAACCTTAATCTTGATGGACATTAATGTAACTTAACTACTCTAAACACGGGAAATTATCAAACTAGGTATAGTACATTGATCATTGTCACATACCTCATCTTTTTTCCCTAGCCTATTAAGTAGTTTATTAAGTTGACTAGTGGTTGGATTAGACTTTGATTATTAATGCTCATTGATCATTTAATTGCGAACGGAAGTTGATGATGATTAGATGATTAGTAAAGGGATCAATAATGGGGAATAAATTAGTCTTGATTAGTGATATATAACCAAGGATAGTGTTCATAATATGCTCTTAGCATCATCAAAGATTCATCATCTTATCTAAATCATTGCCATTCCCTTGGCTTGTCGTTTTCTTCATTTCAATTTTAAAATAGTTCTTAATCATTTTCCCACATTCTTCTAGTTTCAAATTTCATTTAAACCTCAAAAACGCTTGCTGCCTTAGATTAAATTTATTTCCTCTTAATCATAAATCATAATGTGTTCAAGCTATTTTCTTTTGTGGGTTTGACTCCAAAGTACATAACGCTCTTAGTTCAATTGATATACCTAGACCTAAAAATCTAAACTATCATCAGCCATTAAAGAAACAAACATATTCAAGTCAAAATCAAAGAAAGATTGTTGTAACTGAAGAAATGAAGACCTCTTCCAAGAAATATAATTTTGAGACTAAGCTTCTGAAATATCAAAGAAACAAGAAAACATATTATTTAAGGGCATTACATAGAGCCAATGGCGCTAGTGGCATCCCAGAAACTAGTTCAACATAGACTTGCATTCTAGATACATATGATCGTGTGAGGAACTCAAAACTCTGATTGTAATTGGAATAAAAGTTTAATGCAATTGTTAATGAAATTTATAAAATTATGTCCAACCCATGTTTTATTAAATAGCACTAAATCCACATTATATTTTTTGAATTTACTATAAAATTACTTTTAATAAGTGATTTTATTGTATGAACATATTTTAATTAAATCATTTTTTTTTGAATCTTTGATTCTATTGATTGATAAGTAAGTGTATATATATATAACAATATCTTTATGACAAGATCTTAGAGAAAAGATCGAATAAATCTATACATGATATTCATATGTGTGATGTAGTTTATACTAACAATTTGGTCATTTAGAGTTTAAGCCTAAGTGCTTCAACCATGGTAGATTTGTAAGAAACTCATTGGGATTGTATTATATTGATCTCAATGTCTTATATTACATTAAACGTCATTATAATTGTTTTTAATGTCATTTGAAGTATTAAATGGTTAAGGTAATAGTTTCATAACCTATGTTTTACTAAAGTCTTTGCAGCTTTTTTGTGATCACAAATTGTTTCATCCACATCTAGACTAAAAAAAGAGAACAAAAATAAATATCCACCCAAGATTGTATTTAAAATGTAGAAATTGAATTGAAGAAGATTGTTGGATTGAGTTTACTCAAACAAGTTGTTTGTATTTTTCAGTTCATATTTTCTTAGATTTTAATACAATCTTGGATGTCCTTTTAGTGTTTTATTTTTACTTTTTTTCATCTTAACATAACTTTCTAGATCTATCATCTTAGCATCAGTATCACATCATATCATTATTGAATCTATAGATCTGCACCTAACTTTATCATAACAAAAGAGAAGTCTAGATGGGAGTAATTAAGGAAATACATCTAACCTGAACAATACCATAGTGGATGATGAGGATTTTGACTGAATTCCTTCTTCTTCATTCCTCATGGTGGCTTCTCTCTTTCAGCATCAATCTCTCTATTGGACTCGGTGGCAAAGTGACAACAAAAATAAAGAATTTCTAGACCCTAAACCTCCTTATGTCTCTCTTATATATGTGATTATTTGTTTTATTAGGTTTTTATTTGAAAAGACAGAATTGCCCTCAATTTTAAGAGTTACTTGGGCTTTTTTAATGGGTTGAGTCTTAGATGTTACAAGATGTTTGAATAATATTTGTTTTATTTAAAAAGAAACAACAACTAATAATATACATAGGTTTTATTTACATTTTCTATTAGTTAAAATAAGAATGGATTGTAAATTTTACTTCAAAATATATTTTATAGATTATATATTTTTTGAAAAAAGAAGATTATATATTAGTCAACCATGCATTCTTAATGTTTTGTGTCATGTTTTTTTTTTCTAACAACCAACTTTACATGGTTTATGCGTTATTTGGACTATTACATGGTTTTGTAATATATGCACCAAAAACTAAAATTATTTTTATTGAAATATGTAGGTGTTGCATTTGCATCACCCGATACATGAGCCAAGACCTATTCTCTCCTTCAATTTTAAACAAAGTTCTTTTCTTAAAAAAGAAAAAAAGATTGCTTAAAAAACTTCTCCTTTTTGAGTTTTGGGTGTATATATCACAAATCAAGTTATCATGTATATTTATAATGAAAACATTCCACAAAATTTTGTGTAACTAGATTTATGCATGATATGTGTGGTTTTTGTTGTCATTCTAACCATGGTTTTGAATCCCTTTAGGTGATATGAAGACTTGGAGTGACTTGAGACTTGCACATGAAGGCTTTAGGAGAAGAAGACGAGAAAAGAGATGGATTTTGGAAGGCCTGGACAAAAAACCTGAACTCGAAATACCAAACCAAACCTGATCCAGAAAAAGGGAACCGAACCCAAACCTGAACCTGAACCCGATCCAAACCGAAAACCGAATGGGTATCCGAAATACCATTACATACCAAACAATAATATTTTTTATAGATTTGAAATAAGCCAATTATCCAAAATTATAATTATAAAATCAAAAATATTAATTATTTTAAGATAATAATAATAAAATACCTAAAATAACTGAATATCCCCAAATTATTATTTATATTTGTGAAAAATTAACCAAACATAAATACCTTTTGAATGGGTATTAAATCTCTAAACCCAAAAAAACACAAAAAAAAATTGAACCGAACCCGAGCGCTCAGGCCTAGATTTTGGAAGAGAAGGATCTGGTAGCAGTCATCCTAAACTCTAGGGTCAATTGCTATCATGCTCTTCATCTTAGCAGAATGTCAGAGTTTTTGGGATTTCTCCGTGCCGGCTGTTTGACTGGTACATGAAACATTTTTTTTACTCCAGAAAGTGTACAAACTTATAATTACTAAAAAGACTCAAGACTCGTTAGTAAAACGACTATAAAAATCGGTGAGACCATCTCCAATGTATTCTTCTATTTTTTACTCTAAAGTAGAGTAGAGTTTCTCACCAATGTTCTACTATATTTTAGAGTTACTCTGTTTTAGAATAATTGTAGTGTAAAATATAGAGGAAAAAATAGAGTTACTCTATTTTAGAGTAAGATATAGAGATAGATTGGAGCAAAATCACTCTATAATATAGTTTAGAGGAAATTATAGAGTGTGATTGGAGAAGCCCTAATAAATATTGTTATCATATATTTTAGTTATTCCGGGTAGGCTTGAATGTGAATTTGTTGGCTTTGTTTCCCGTGGAAAATTTGAGCCTTCTTGATGATTTAGATGGTTGTAAACTCTTCTCTTCTTAGTTTTAAAGTTAATGGCAATATGAATCTATGGGGACATCTTCTTGCTTGGGACTGCCTAAAACGGTCGTTTAAGACTAGAAGTGAACTAGGACGGAAGGGAGTAAATTGCTACTTCAATCTCCACTGGATAAAATCTATCTAGGAAGTATTACAGGACGATCAAAATAAGAAATTTGCAGATTCCCAATTTTGAATCATAATTTTGATGGGGAAACACATGTTAACCATCATGTTTTTGGATCACTTGTTGATGTTGCAGTTGGAGACAACCAATTTGAGTTGTAGTGAACTTTTTCTGGGAAGCCAATAAAATACGCAATTCAAGACTTTACTCTAATTACCAGGCTGAAATGTAAACTAGCACGCCAGTCCAAAAAAAAAATTCCTTGTATGGAAAATAGAAATTGGCTTCCCATATATTGGAAATTTTCTTGTATGAACCCCAAGTATTGCTCTATATCAAATGGTTTGGCTTGCTGGTTGTGGTGGACCTTTTCTGGGAAGCCAATCAAATGTGTGTTACAAATTTATATTTTAGTTGGTAGCCTAAGTGAAGAAGCAGATTTCATTTTTTGAGGAAATTATTAAGTGGGATTCTGAAACGTATAATTACAATAAGACTTAGATATATATATATATATATATATATATATATATTAAGGGGTGACCCGACCTTCGGGCGGATTTTGATTAGAAGTATATGGTAAAATATGGTATCAAAAAATTAATTTGAATATTATGAATAAACAAATGCAATAAAATAAACAAACGCATTCAACCATTCGATTGCAGTATATATGCATTCTCTCTATAGATGAGATGTATAGATATGGTACTTGGTTTCGTCAAAAAATTTAGTGTTTAAATTACTTCATCTAAAAGCATGATACAACTGGTCATATCATATACTCAAAACTCACAACTATACACGGCTCAACCTCATCCAACCATCCATAAATTCAGTATGCTCTTGAATATCGTATAATATGAAGTAAAAGAACTCTCCAAAGGATTCAAAACTATGATAGAGAAAAATCAATACTTACACTTATCTTTTTTAACTGAGTTGAATATTATCCATTCAAAATATCTTGATCTATATTATCCATAAATTCTAATGTGTTTTCAAAATACACTAAATTTTCCCCTCATTAATGGAGGAAATTGAACTATTGGCTACATAATATTGATCACCAACAACATTTTGATGAACGCTTTATGTGTTTCTAAGTTCAACTCATGTTATTTATATTTCTCTTATTGATGCAAAATATCAAACCACATATAATATGTTTGCCCGTTTTCTTCTTCATGTTATCCTTTTCTTATTAACTTGGGCGTTAAAAAAATATAAGATTATACTCATTTTTTTCTCAAAAGTTGATTTAAACATACTAAAATTTTAAGATAACAAAGTATATATATTATAACATGCATTCTCATATATCTTTTAAAAATTCAAAGTTACAATTTAAGCTTCTAAAAGCTCTCATGAGTATTCCATTATTGAACAAATCATTGTTCACTTGAGCACCAATTTCTGGCCATCAAAATGCATATTTTTGTTTTTTCTATATAACTTATTTAAATTCAAAAAAATCTAATTTCTATTTATAAATTCAATAGTTTTTGTAATTTCTATAGAATTGAAAATATCAAACTAAGCAAAGCACTTTAAAATTATGATTTTTTTAACTAATCCTTATTCATTGTCTTTTTGTATAAATTATATATAATAATCTTTTTTATTTAACTTATAAAAATGTTAATCCATAATTTATAAAAACAAAAGTCTATAAATGTTTTTATTATAAGTTCAATTATAATATGACGTGAAATCATAAATTTTAATAATAATTATTAATACTTTGATTTATTTATCCAAAAGTAAAAAAGATTTCTAAAATATATAAATAAATTTAATAAAACTTCAGATGTTAAATCATATTTTTTGATTATTAGTTTAAGAAAATGACTTTTCAAAATAACACAGAAGTCTATTCATGTTTTAATTGTAAGTTCAGTTATAATATGAAGTAAAATTCATAAATTAACATAATAATTATTAATAGTCTGATTTATTTATTTGAAAGTAAATATTTGCTAAAATAAATAAATTTAATTAAACTAAAAATATTAGCTAAGATTTATATCATTTTATAAGAAAATGACTTTTCAAGTTCTTTCATAAATATTTTATTTAATATTGCTATTGATTATGAGTGCTAAACAGTAAATAACATAATAAAAATTTTAAAACTAATGAAAACAATTGCTGATATGTCAGTTTTTTAGAAAAGGTGAAGATGAGGTGGCAACATAAGAAGAGAGGAAAATATTAATTTATATATATCATGATAGTATAGGAAGATAGGATTGCTAAGTTTCATTAAAAGAAAAAGATAGGATTGCTTATTTTATGACTAATATATTTTTGAAGTTTCTATTATATATCTCAACACCGAAAAGCCAAAACTATGTATAAAAGAAGAGAAAATCCCTAAAATAGCATTAAATGAGTTTTTGTGACAAATTTAGCATATATTTTTATTTAAAACATAAATAGAACTTTTATAAAGGACAATAATTTAATTATTTGTGTTAATTAATTAGGATTTAGGGTATAGTTTTTAGGAAGTGTGAGATATGATTAGGGTTAAAACATAAATCCTAAACCTTACAAATATGAAGTTATGAGATTTGTGATATATGGGGCCGTTGGGGTGTAGTCACATGGAAATTTTCAATTAAGTTTGTATCCACACAGAATTTAAAAAACAATGTTTAGCCACACCAAAAGTTTATTTTCGAGTTCTAACCACATTTCCATTAATTTTGACGGAAAATTAAACAGTTTGCCTTAACCATTAATAAAGTTAAAAAATTTCATGTGGCTACACCCCGACGGCCCCAAAAAAAAATTGTAAATAATATTTAAACAATTAAATTGTAAATAATAGTTGAAAGCTTGTGTTGTGTTAATTAAAATTAGTAAAATATAATTATGTGATGTTATATTTGTTGATAAATTTATTTAATAAGTTATATATTTCATTAGTTTACCAAATTGATTTCAAAATATTTTTGGTCCACTCAACTCTGAGACCCCTCAACTCTTGGGGCCGTCAGGGTGTAGCCATAAGGATACAATAATAACCACAAAATTAATATATTAGTAATTTTAATTAACACAACACAAGATATATAAAATAATAATAAATAAGATCTCTAGTAATTTAATGAATTAACACAACACAAGCCATTTATAATTATTTTAGCAATGTTAAAAACAAAATAACCTTACATTGCTCAAATAATTATAGACGGCTTGTGAGATATTATGTGAGATATTATGTGAGATATTACAGCAAATGCCATTGGACAATTTTTTAATTTTTTCAAATCTTACTAGTAATCATAATAATTTTTTATTTAGTTAATCAATTCCCTAATAAATAGCACAAAATAAGTATAGATATATTTTAAATTTTAATTATTGATATTTTAAACTCTTTTTATTTTTATTTAATATCTTCTAAATAAATATGAAATTGTTTGATTAGAGTATTTAAACAATATAATATTTAATCTTTTTAAATAAAGTCATTAAGGATACAATAGTAACCAAAAAATTAATATAATTAAACAAAAAAATTGTAAATTATATTTAATCGATTATTATTCTCTATAAAAAAACTTAACTCCATTTTTTCTCTTATTAATTGTGGACGAAAATTAAAATTATTTTTTACCATCTAACTTTAAATCATCCAAATCTTCAAATATTCTAACTTTTACAATAGATCAAGACGGATCATCTAAAATTATGTCAATTGATCCGTCCTGATCTATTGTAAAAATTAGAATATTTGAAGACGTGGATGATTTAAAGTTGAATGGTAAAAAATAATTTTTATTTTCGTTCATAACTAATAATAGAAAAAAACTGAATTTAGTTATTTTGTAGAAAGTAATAATTGTTTAAATATTATTTATAATTTTTTTTGGGCCGTTGAGGTGTAGCCACATGAAAATTTTCAACTCTGTTAATGGTTAAGACAAACTGGTTAACTTTCCATCAAAATTAACGGAAATGTGGTTACAACTCAAAAAGAAACTTTTGGTGTGGCTAGACATTTTTTTTAAAACCCGTGTGGATATATACTTAATTAAAAATTTCCATGTGGCTACAGTTCGACGATCCCAAGTTAAGATGCACTAAACTCCAAACTTTTTAAAAATTACTTTCGCTAAATACCTAACATTTACAAAAGATACTAGTTTTAGAAAATATATTTTTTAGAAAAGCAAATATGGAGTGTTGAATTTTTTTATTAATTTGCTGTTCTGACTTGTGAGGATCGAGTGTTGTAAAATTTAAATCTATATTGGTTTAGAAATCAAAACACCGGTTCATAGACTATTAGGAATACGTCAATGTTTATCTCTATCTCAGTTCTTAAATTCAATTTCTAAAATCAGGATCGTACCGGTTTAGAATTTGTTTATTTCAAAATATCAGTTGTATCTTTTTCTTTTTCTCTTGAAACTCATCACTATGTCATTCTAGACAGAGTCCACGCTTGGGCCAAGCAAACCAAGCTTATGCTTGTGGCCGATTTGTTATAATAGCTATTGTTTACTTTTACTTTAGTGGCACAAGTCTAAAGAATGAACAAAAATAAAAATTTAGGCCCAAATTATTTTTCAGCTTCTCGCCACATGTACGATCCTGATTTTAGAAATTACTTTTGCTTTCCACGAGACAAGATGGATGAACTCGGCGGGCGTGGAACAATAGTGGGGGGAGCGAGGCAAGACGGCGAGGGTTGAGGGTTCTTGGCTTCTCTCTTACAAAACGTCTAACCTAGTCTTTTTATAAACTTCAGTTTAGGCTTTAGCTTAGTGTATTTAAAGGCTTATATGTTGTGGATTTTCTTACAAAATTAAATGGCCAGATTTGGGGTGTTACATTTTCTTCTTGAAGTTTGTTTGTGTCCTCTAATTTATTTAGGTGGATGATCTTTTATGCATGTAATCTTCGAGGGAGCAATGTATCTGTCGGTGGGATTTAAACAGAGTCAACGATAGCCGGAGTCACAAATAATCGTCAGTTACCCATTTTTTTACTCTTTCAACTCCAAATGTCAATATAAGTTTAGGTCTCTTTTGTATATTTAATTTATCTTATCTTCAGTACGTTACCTATTTTGTTCATACATACTATTATATTAGGTTTTTCTTCTGTCACGAGCATATCTTGACTGGGTTTGAAACGGTTGCTATAATGAAATTACATTGAGTTTAATCTACTTGGGTAGATGCTAAAACAAATGTATGTTTTAATCTGTAGTGAATTTAATAGTTATCGATGTAGCGTGAGGATTGACTGGTAAAACGGTAAAAGTAACGGTAGCATTAGGATTTTGACTTTAAAGTTGATGCTCTAGATTTTTATGGAGTAGTTTTAAGATTTTGATTGTAGAGTTTATGATGTAAAGAAAAAGAAAAGATGATGCAGTTATAGACTTGTAGTAGTAAGATTGTGCCTGTAAGGCTGTAACTTAAAAAAATTGGAAGGCATCATTGGTAAATAGAGTTGTGACATTTAAAGATAAATATATATAATTGATAGATATTAGTTGTGTGTTGTAGATTAATATTTTTTATCTATTATAAATAAGAAAATAAAATTTATTGAATATTTCATGTTAGTATTATTTAAATAAATAATAAATATAATTTTATATATATAAACACTAAAACATGAAAACATACCATGTGAGAACTCAAATAAATGTCTATAACAATCATCTTTGGAAACAAATTGAGTTAACATAATAATAAATTAAATAAAAATATATTTTTTTCCACTACAGAAAATATATAGTTGTAGCTATTTACGCTTCTACAACCCGAAAATATATAAAGATAGCTGTAAACTTTAAAAATGTATAAAATATGATTTTGGTGAATGTGAAAATACTCTATAGCTTTTGCCAATCAAGCCGTTAATTTAAGATATATCAAATAGTATTTCGAAAAAGATATGAATGTGGAAAGATTCCAAAACTTTTGGTAATCAAGCCGTTAATTTTAGATTCGCAAACAAAAATATGAATGTGAAAAGACTCCGTAGGTCTTGGCAATCAAACCGTTAATTTAATATATATCAAATATATTCAGAAAAATGATCACTTCTAAACATACGCAATTTGTCAAATCGGTAACTGCTAAACTGACACAATTCATTAAATCGATAACCATTAAGTGGATGTAACTCGTCAAAATGATAACTATTTAACGGATGTAACTCGTCGTATAATGCCAAAATTATACTTTTAAAATCCATATGATGACGACCAAAAAAAAAGTCCATATAAAATATTAGAAATATTAAAATCTAAAATATCTAAAATTGATCTTATATAAAAAAATATGAAAATGAAACATCCACACAAATATTTGTTAAAAAGGTTAATTTTATGAGGAAAAAAGTTGTCCAGACACCATCAACTGTAAGTTATCGAATTATCAACTATAAGTTCAACAAAAAGATAGTCAACAAAACAATTTAATTTACCTTAAACAAGATATGCTGACTTTAAAATCCATATATAACTATAAAATCAAAACTTATAAATTTAGTTGTATTATATTTAGAACCATATCTAAAACGGTCTAAAACTATCTAATGCCGGACTGGTGACTGGTGGACTGGTGGCTCCAAGTTAATAAAACTGCCTAATTATAAGTTATAACTATTTTTATCTAACGTCTAATTGACTATCTAGTGCTTTTCATAAAGCTTATATATATAAAAAATCAATTATACAATCACTAAATTCAATTATTACCTCGATAAATCCATTTATATATCATTTATTTACTACAAAAATTAATATTAAATTTTAGTTACTTTAAATGTCAAAAACAAAACAAAACTATTTTGTTATCGTTTTTTGTCCCATTAATTCTTAAAATTTATGACTGTGTGCTGACTGGGTTTCTTAATAATACTCACTGGATTTTATAGGATTAGCAGTTAATACAAAGGTGACATGTGTGTATCTACAGTACAGTACCACTATCTATCAAGTCGACTCGAGCCCGGACACACTTCTCAATTATAAGGTTATCCAAACACGGTTATCAAACTTCTCAATTATAATCATATAAGAATTCAACATATAAATAAGTTAATAACCAACAAATCAATTTATTTATATATATATTTATAAAACCAAAACTTTTAAAGTTAATTACATATTTTGGTATTTGAAACCACTCAACAGACTCTGCTACCGACATTTTGTATCCTCATTTATTTACCAAAATATTTAATATTAATTTAACTACTTAAAAAGTCAAAACTTTTTTTTGTTGTTTGAAAGAAATAAATGAAATTCTAATCTAATGGATTATAAAATTTCTTCCACCTCCCGCCATTTGCCATGCCATGCAAAGCCTCTCCTTCCTATTTATACTCTAATCCATTTCCATTTCTCTCATCCACACCACACTCCACATTCTCATCATCTAGTAAGAAAAAGAAAAAATTAGAGAGAGCCATGAAGAACACCAACATGACACCGTTCCAACTCTCCCATTCCCACCGAACGCAAACGCCGACTCCTCCTCCTCCTTCTTCATCACCACTGAAACAAACGATTGCGGTTGCGTCCATCGCCGCGGGAATTCAGTTCGGGTGGGCCCTACAGCTCTCGCTTCTTACTCCTTACGTTCAGCTTCTAGGCATCCCTCATAAATGGGCTTCACTCATTTGGCTCTGTGGGCCCATTTCTGGGATGCTTGTTCAGCCTTTTGTTGGTTATTATAGCGATCGTTCACGTTCGCGTTTCGGTCGCCGTCGTCCTTTTATCGCCGCCGGTGCTGGTCTCGTCGCTGTCGCCGTCGTTCTCATTGGCTACGCCGCTGATATCGGTGAAGCTCTCGGAGATCGCATTGATTCGACGCCGAAATCACACGCGATCGTTGTTTTCGCCGTCGGATTTTGGATCCTTGATGTTGCTAATAACATGCTTCAAGGACCTTGCCGAGCTTTGCTTGCTGATCTCTCCGGTAACAGTGGGAAGAAGACGAGAACGGCGAATTATTTCTTCTCTTTCTTCATGGCTGTCGGAAACGTCCTCGGATTCGCCGCCGGAGCTTTCACGCATCTTCACGACGCGTTTCCTTTCACTATGACGAACGCTTGCGATGTTTATTGCGCGAATCTCAAGAGCTGTTTCTTCTTCTCGATTCTTCTTCTGATTACTCTTACGATTTCCGCTCTCTGGTACGTCGATGAGAAACAGTGGTCGCCGGAGTCGGAGACGGAAGTAAAAAACGGCGGAGAAGATGATGATGATGGTGATCAGAACGAGATAACGGAGGTAGTAACGGCGACGTCTAGAGAAGTTAAATTGCCGTTATTTGGGGAGTTATTCGCTGCGATAAAGGATATAAACAGACCAATGGCGATGCTTTTATTAGTGACGTGTCTCACTTGGATTGCTTGGTTTCCTTTTCTTCTCTTTGACACTGATTGGATGGGAAGAGAAGTGTACGGTGGTAACTCCGTAGGCAACGTTAACGATAATGCTCGGCGCGTGTTCAACACAGGCGTACGCGCCGGCGCAATGGGACTCATGTTGAATTCGGTGGTACTTGGATTCACTTCGCTCGGGTTAGGGAGGTTGGCGCGTGGAGTCGGTGGCGTGACGAGGTTGTGGGGAATCGTTAATTTCATTCTCGCTTTCTGTTTGGGAATGACGGTTTTGATTACAAAGATGGCTGAGTCTAGCCGCCGTGGCCTCGCCGTGTCAGAGATCGGTCCTCCGCCGATTGGTGTCAAAATTGGAGCTTTGTCACTCTTTGCTCTCCTCGGTGTTCCTCTAGCTGTACGTTGCGTCCACTTTATTAAATACTTATTTTATTTTAGTTTTGGTCTTAAATTTTGTTTTTAATTTTAATTACTATTTCTCTGTTTTTTTTTTCTCAGATAACTTACAGTGTTCCTTTTGCTTTGGCATCCATATTTTCTTCATCTTCTGGTGCTGGCCAAGGTAATATATTTATTTTATATGCATGTACATAATCTTTATTGTAATTATTTGATTTTCTAACGTATAAGTGTGTATTTATATATAAGCATTTACGGGTTTAATTTAATGCGAGTGTTTATTAATTAAAGAGAGTGGTTTTTTTTTGTTGCATGCAGGACTCTCGTTGGGAGTTCTAAATCTAGCAATAGTTGTACCACAGGTTATATAGTTCTTAATTATATCCATTAACATTTTGTTTTTATGAAGTTTTCGAATTAACGCCATTAAAATATGGATAACTTTTTTTTAATTTAATTCATATGGATAATTTAATTGCATGTAAATTAATGATGAATGCAGATGATTGTGTCGGTGGGAGCAGGGCCGTTTGATGAGATGTTCGGAGGAGGAAACATTCCGGGGTTTGTGTTAGCGGCGGTGGCTGCGGCCGTGAGTGGTGTTTTAGCGCTCACTGTGCTTCCTTCTCCACCGCCGGAAGCAGATGTTCTCAAAGTTTCCGCCGTGGGAGGACATTAATTACCCTTTTTTTAAATCTGTACTTTCTGTATGCAAACAAAGTAAAAAAAAAGAAGTGGAAGAAAAGAAAAGTTTATTTGTGTAAAATAAAACTTTTCTTGTTTTGACACATGTAAAAGGCACTTTGAACGAGTGTTTTTGTTTCCGCATTAATGGCAATTCAATGTACTTTTTAGATAAGACAAATGTTACTAATTTTATGGTTTGTGTCTTACATAGAGACGATTGTATGGATAACGTATCCGTAACAATCGTTGACACTTGAATTCAGTTTTAGAATTTCAAAGAAGTAAAATAACAGTCGTTGACACTTTTACATTCTTATGTTGGATTTTCTCCTGAACCTGATCCAAACTATCCAAGCGTTTTTTCCACATAACTTATGAATATATAAATTAATCCAAAATGTTTTTTTTTGTTTGAAAAAATCCATATTTAAATTCCAAATCGATATCAATTAAATCAAAATCAACAGATACAAAAGATGGTGCTGTAGTTCCTGTTAAGAAGAAAGGGACGATGATGCTCTCGAAACCACTGTCTGATACATGAAAATATTTAGTAAGAACTGTCGAGACATAGAAGGTTGATCTGACATAGAATTATTTTGGCGATATTTAGAAAAAGCACAAACCTGATTTTTTATTTTTTAAGAAACAAAGTGTTGTTTTTTCTTATTTTTAAATTTTCCAATTAAAATTTGGTTATAATAATTTATTTACGGTAGATCCTTGCAGGGCTAGTGGTGGTTTAAATTTTTTTTACAATGATGAAATAACTTTAAAGATTATTTACCTGATTGATGTTAAAATCTTAATGAGAAATAAAATGGTATTTATATCTTTTGTTTATGAGGATCTTATAGTTTCTTTTTTAAAATTAGTTTGGGAACGGTTAACAAGGATAAGATCCAATAGAAAGTACCATGGCTAATGATTGGGGATTTTAATGTATTATCCAGAAATCATGAAAAAAGAAGAAATATGAGATATGCAGCGTTTTTTGTCTCTTTTAATTTAATGATCCATCATTGCGGAATATTGGAGTTTCCATGTTATGAAGACCATTTTGTCGTGGAGAGGGTGTCGAGCTAAACAAAATAGTTAGGTGTCAAGGTAAACAAAATAGTTAGGTGTCGTTTGGATCGGATTTTAGGTAATGAGGATTTGCATGATTTGTGTCTCTGTTCTAAGGTGAATTATCTGGAAATGATAGGTTCTTGTCATACACTGGTTTTGTTGTCTTGTGGGAAATCATAATCGTTCACAAAAAAAATTTTAGGTTAGATAAAAGGTGGATAGGGAAAGATGGTCTTGTGGAGGCGGTGGATACATGTTGGAATTGAACTAGAAATTTTTGAGTTCTAAGGTTTGTGGATAAAATTAGTAATTGTAGAAATTCATTTTTTTGGTGGAGGAAGAATAATATTCCGACTGGGCAGGAAAATATAGCTTCACTTAAGGTGGCTTTAGAAGAGATTAAAAATGATGATTCTATTCTGCAGGAGGAAATTTCAAGGATCATGCAAAAATTAAAATATGTTTACCAGGAGGAAGAGATTTATTGGCAGCAAAAGAATAGAAACTTATGGTTGAAAGTTGGGGACAAAAACACGAAATTTTTCATGTGTCTACAAAGCAGAGAATGTTACGTAATAAAATTTTGGGATTATTTGGATCAGATATAAGATGGGAAGAGTTTTTAAACGGTATTAAGGATATTGCTATGGCTTATTTCAAAGAGCTTTTCTCGGATTCGAATACAAGTGGAATTGAAGAGATGGTACAAGAAGTACAACATGTGACAACTGAATTTATGAACAGGGAATTAACAAAAGAAATTACCGAGAAGGAGATCAAGAAAGCTCTTTTGGTGATGCATCCTGCAAAAGCACCAGGTCCGGATGGGATGACAACGATTTTCTATTAGAGGTTTTGGTATTCTATTAAGAACGATTTGGACGAAATGATTAAAGATTTCTTTCATTCAGGGAGTTTTGATCAAATTTCAAAAGAAATTTTGTTTTGCTTAATTCAAAAGAAGAATAAACCGCAGAGGATGGCTGAATTTAGACTAATAAGTCTTTGTAATGTTAGTTATAAGATTATATCAAAAAGATTTGTTTGAGGCTTAAGAAGGTATTAACCATGGTTAATTTCGGAAATACAATCAGAATTTGTTTCGGGTAGGCTAATCAAAGATAATATTTTGATAGCTCAGAAAATGTTACATGGTTTACGTACAAAAAACTTCTCTAGAGAAAAATTTGTAACTATAAAAACGGATATGAGTAAGGCACATAATAAGATTTAGTGGAGTTTCCGGTAGGTGATTCTATATCATTTAGGGTTTAATTCGTATGGATTTCTTGGATTATGTGGAGTGCTAGTTCAGTTTCTTATCAGGTTTTGTTGAATGGGCAACCAAAGGATAATAGGAAGTTACATCCCTTACAGGGTAAGAACCTATATTCCTTATCTTTTGGGTGGAAGAGTATTTTTTTGACAAAGACTTTAGTTCAAAAAAGAGCCTGGTGGTGTTTAGTATCGGGGCGTGATATTTCAGTTTGGAAAGATCTTTGGATTCTAGATGTCAATCCTAGACCCGTGACTGGACGAGGGAGAAAGATTATCCAAATATAATTTTTTTTATTTAATAAATCCAGTGTCCAAAGTGTGGTATTTACCAGTTTTACAATACTTTATGGATGTGGATGATGTTACTTTAATTAGAGAATTGTATATTAGTAAATAATTTAAAGAGGATATGTTAATTTGGTATTATACAAAATCTGAAAAACATATGGTCAAATCAGGATACGAGTTAGCTTGGAATATGATAGAGGAAGTTTCTTGGGGCCAGAGTTGTATAGTTCTCAAAGCTCAGACATGGAAAATTAAAACTCCTCCAAAAATAAAACATTTACATCAAGATTAAATCAACGGGGAGTTAAATGTGATAATATTTGTCAGCATTGTGGGTAAAATGAGGAAACTATTAATCATGCATTCTTTGAATGTTCCTTTGCTTTGCAAACATGGATGGACGCTATCAAATGTGTCGTCATCAACAAGTAATTTTCCAACAAGGTCGGAGTTTACGAATTTAGATTATCAATATTGGAGAATACTAAACCATTTAAAGGAACAACGCTCAGTCAATTGTTTCCCTTGAATATTTTGGTTTTTGTGAAAAGCTAGAAATTAAAAAATTATTTAAAGGCAAACAAAATACTTCCCATAATATTTTAAATAAAGGTATTTCTGAATATTTGGCTTGGGAAGAGGCACAAGTCATCCCAACTTAGGATATTGTTAATATGGAATTGTTGGAGATAACATAGGATGGTTCCTACATCGTTTTGATGTCAGGTTGATGGCTCTTGGAAGTCATCTAATCCTATTTCAAATCTAGGTTGGATATGTTTTCAAGGAGAGGATAATATAAAACTGTTGGGTGCAAAGTGTATTCGGAAAATGCTTCCACCCTTGCATATAGAGTTGGAAGCATTATTGTGGGGCTTTGCATTCTATTCTTTCAGCAAGATTATCTTGTAATGTTTTCGAAACATATTTTGCAGAACTCATTTCACTGGTATGATCTTTAGAGGAGGAACCGGCTTTCTCCAATCAGCTTGTTGATTTTTTTTGTCTTCAAGACACTTTCCCTAGTTTTACAATATTTCATATCCCAAGATCGTGTAATAAACAGACATACTGCTTAGCACATACTTCTAGAGTTTTATTTTCTAGTTTTATGTTCGTAAACACATTTTCTCCAGGTTGGATATGTTTTCAAGGAGAGGATGATATAAAACTGTTGGGTGCAAAGTGTATTCGGAAAATGCTTTCACCCTTGCATATAGAGTTGGAAGCATTATTTTGGGGCTTTGCATTCTATTCTTTCAGCAAAATTATCTTGTAATGTTTTCGAAACATATTTTGCAGAATTCATTTCACTGGTATGATCTTTAGAGGAGGAACCGGCTTTCTCCAATCAGCTTGTTGATTTTTTTTGTCTTCGAGACACTTTCCCTAGTTTTACAATCTTTCATATCCCAAGATCGTGGAATAAACAGACATACTGCTTAGCACATACTTCTAGAGTTTTATTTTCTAGTTTTATGTTCGTAAACACATTTTCTCTAGTTTGGACAACCAATTATGCAGTAAATTTTTAATTATTTAATGTTTGTTTAGAAAAAAACTAAGAAACAATAAAAAAACTATTGCTTATATACTAGAGGAAGGACTTGAACCAAAAGTGTTGTTTTTTGTTTGTTTTTTTAATGGATTCTGAACCAAGTGTTTAAATTACGTTTGATTTTGAATGATCAAAGAACACAATATTAACTAATATCTCAACTTTACAACTAATATGATCGAAGAACACAATATTAAACAAAAGAAAAGTACAAAAGAAAATTGGTTTACAAAATACAAAAGCTACGGTGACAATGAATCGCATCAGATAATGATCTCGGTTTCAGTTTTCTAGCAAATTGTTAATTTATAAAGAGGTCATGCTTAAGTACGTACAAGAAAGTAGAAACCCATGCTTAGACATGAATATACACAACTGTGCATATACGTTTTACTTGAACATGAAAACGTCGTTTTCTTTTTTATGTATTTGCATCACCGATCGAGTATACTCTGAGTAAGACATCTGTGAGAAGCCCATTATATATTGTGGCTACAATCAATCTACATTCACAAAAAGAAAAAGATTATTTAAGATTGGATATGTTGAATAAACAAAAAAAAATCCTTGAAAATCAAATAAGAGAAAATTATTAATTTAAACATGTATGCATGAAAGCAAGAAGCGGGCTTTGGTAGCTTCGTCCTCCCATTCCACATTTTCAATCCATTTCTTATCTTCGTATCCTATAACAAGTCCATTTTCACTTTGCTTGCTACTTCTCGAATGGAGTGAAAGTTTTTTCAGATTTAGACATTCCTCTACAATGATTTTCTTTAGACATGGAAAAGGTAGAAAACTCCAATAGATACTCTTCAGCTCCGGTAGACCATTCAACATTAGTAACTCTACCTTTTGAAAATGAACTATCCCTGATGATTCTTCATCTTCACAAGCTTTTTCTTTGTTTATTATATCTTCTAGTTCATAAGTGGAGTCAATATCAATCCACTTAAGATTTGGAGCAAAGATAAGCAACGTCAATTCCTTCAAGCATTCACATTTCACAATGCTGTATATACACTTCCGTGAGGCAAACATGGGTTTCTTATGAAAGAGGTTAAATTCCCTTTATGGGATCGATATATTGGCATAGCTATATAAAGCCAAAATAGTTACAGAATATCAGGGATATTGACAATCATATCTATATATAAATGGTAACAGAATATCCCATTCTATCACCCTCCCGTAGTTGAAGCGTTGATAGGTTGGACGGTTAAACTGTGTCGAAATGCATTGAAGAGAGTTGTTGGGAGTCCTTTTGTGAAGATGTCTGCATACTGATGAGATAAGGGAACATGAAAGATTCTTACTTCACCAAGGACAACTTTCTCTCGTACAAAATGTATATCAAGTTCAACATGCTTGGTTCTTTGGTGCTTAATTGGATTTGTAGCAAGATATACTGCACTGATGTTGTCACAGTATACCACGAAAGCCTTTGTGATGGTGACGTGATGTTCAAGCAGCAGGTTTCGAATCCAACAGAGTTCAGCAGCAGTGTTTGCAAGGCCTTTGTACTCAGCTTCAGAGCTTGAGCGTGAGATCGTGGGCTGGCGTTTAGCAACCCAAGAGACCAGATTTGAGCCAAAGAATACACAATACCCAGATGTAGAGCGTCGAGTGACGGGGCAACCACCCCAATCTGCGTCTGAATACGCAGTTAAGGAATCAATAGGACCTTTGTAGATTTGAAGACCATGAGACAGAGTACCTTTGGTACCTCACCCCAATCGTGGGCTGGCGGACGCCTGTGTTTGACAAAAGTTTTGACTTGACATCAACATGAGTCGCTATTGGTTTGCACTCAGCCATGTCTGCTCTTTCAATAATTTCCTTTGCATAAGATGTTTGACTTAGAAACAGACCTTTGTTGTTGAAATCAGCTTTTATACCGAGAAAATGATGAATTTGACCCATGTCTGTCATTGGAAATTCTGATTTTAGTGCATCATTGATTTGCTGCAGCATCTCTTGTGATGAAGCGGTCAAGACTATGTCATCAACATACAGCAAAATATAAGCTAAGCCATTTCCTTTCCTGAGAACAAAGAGGGAGGTGTCGGCTCTACTTGTTACAAAGCCCAAGTTAGTGATAAATTTTGCAAACCAAAAGTTCCAAAGGCCGTGGAGCCTGTTTCAAGCTGTAGATTGCTTTGCATAGTTTACACACATGATTCGGGTAGACTTGATTAACAAACCCTGGTGGCTAAAACATATAAAGAGTCTCATCCAAGTCACAATGTTAAAAAACCTTCTTTACATCAAGTTGATGTATAGGACAGGTACCTGCAACACCGATATTAAGAACTGTCCGAATTGTAGCTGGCTTTACAACTGGACTAAAGGTTTCAGAAAAATCAACTCCTTGCTCTTGTGACTTTCCATTAGCAACTAGTCTTTGCTTTGTGCCTTGTTAGAGCATCATTTGCATCATGTTTATGTTTGAATAGCCACATTGAATGAACAATGTTAACATTAGGAGGCTGAGGAACCAAATTCCAAGTCCTAGTCTCACTCATAGCATAAAACTCATCAGTCATTGCCGGTGTCCAGTTAGGATCAGAAAGAGCATGTTTATGACTTTTTGGAAGAGGTGATTTTTTTTATTGTTTTGGTGACAAGAGACAGAATCTGTTTTGGTTTTCTTACGCCTGATTGTGCTTGTGTAGTCATTGAATGACGGACTGGAGCAGCAGGAGGAGGAAGATCAGGTTGAGGAACTAGTGGTATTTCGGGATCATGCGGTTGATGCTCAGGTTGAGCTTGAGCAGCCAGAAGTGGAAGTGGTGATTGGAGAATGTTGGTGAATATAGGAGAAGGCTCGGAACTCACGTCAAGGAAGCTGTATGAGTTAGGAAGATTGTCATGTTTTTGAGCAGCTGAAAATTTCTCTTCATCGAAGTACACATGTCTTGAGATAATTATTTTGTTTGTTTTTAAATCAAGACATCTATATCCATGATGTTGAGAAGGATATCCTAGAAATATACATGGAGTGGACCTTGGTGAGAGTTTGTGAAGATGAGAGTAATTTAAGTTTGGGAAACATACACCCAAAGACCCTTAAGTGATCATAGGTAGGACTTTTGTTAAAGAAGAAGGTGAATGATATCTGATTGTTAATCGCTGAAGAAGGTAATATATTGATTGTATGTACAACGACATTAAGAGCTTCTACCCAGTAAGTAGGGGCGAGCTGAGCTTGAAACAACAGAGCACGAATGGCATTGTTAATGGTTCGAATCATGCGCTCAGATTTTCCATTTTGTTGTGAAGTGTGTGGGCATGAGAACCGAAATAAAATACCATTCTTGTCAAAATATTGCTTGAATGTTTCATTTTTGTATTCTCCTCCATTGTTACATTGGAGAGATTTGATGTGAGTGTTGAATTGATTTTTGATATACGAATGGAAATGAAAAAATTTGGAGAAGACGTCACTTTTTTTTGAATGGCATATACCCAAACAAACTGAGTAAAGTGATCCAAAAATAAGACATAGTAGCAAATTCCGCTGATGCATGGAACGGGTGATGTCCAAACATCGGAATGAACTATTTCAAAAGGCTCTTTAACAATGGAGTGTGAGGTTTGAAAATAAAGTTTTATTTGCTTCCTAATGAGCACGGTGAACAAGAATCTGGGAATTTCCCTTTATTACAACTGATTGAATTTGAAGAAAACAAAGAACGAAGAGCAGCTTGATTTGTGTGACCCAATCTCTTGTGCCAAAGTGTGGGAGATGAAGCCAACAAAGCTGTAGAAGTGATCAAAGTTGTTTTATTGAAGGAAGCAAGAAAAGGATAAAGATCTCCAGAGCTCTCACATCAGAGAAGGGTTTCCGAGTTTGAAGGTCCTTCACAGAAAAGCCAGAGGGATCAAATTCAACACTACATCAATTATCTTTTGTAAATTTTCGAACAAAGATGAGATTTTTGACAATTTGTGGTGTAACTAGGACATTAGTAAGAGACAGAGGACGCAAATTGGTTGAAAGGGAAGAGGAGCCAATCGCAGAAACATGCAGAGTGGAACCGTTGCCGACAATGACCATGTATTAACATTACGAGTGAGAGTAGATTTGAGATTACCTGCGGTGGCTGAGAGGTGAGCTGTCGCACCAGAATCCATTTACCAGTCAGCCATGCTCGGATCAGGTAGAGCCTCTGTCTTGTAAGCCTGAGAGAATCATGTAGGTTGTATCTCAACGAGCTGAGCTTGATGTGTGTTCATTTGTCATGGAGAAGGACCAGAAGGATGTGAACCACGGTAAGTGGGCATTTGATTCTGTGGTGACCAGTTTGCGAACTGATTGGGCCATGGAGGAGGATGCCCATTCCAGTAGTTAGGTTGAGGCCAGTAAGGTTAGCAAGGACCACCACTGTAACCACCATATTGAGATCCGTTGTAGTTAGGTCCGCCATGGAAATTGTTATTGTTTCTTCCTCGGTAGCGACTGTTGTTCCTCTTGTTACCACGAAAATTGGTGAATTTTGACTGTTTGTGGTTATTCTCATGAGTAGATTACTCAGGTAGCCTAGAGATAGTGAGTGTTGTTGATGATGGAGAGTGGTCTGAGTGGGTTGCCGATGGGAGTTTGTGAGTTTTCTTCAGGCGCGATTCTTCCATCTCTAGCATCAATTTCGCGTTGTCAAAGGTCGGAAAGGGCTCCTTGTGTTTGATAACATTGATAATGTTATCATACTTCTCATTGAGTCCATTGAGAAGGTATATCACAAATTTCCTTTCATTAACTGGTGCATCAACGTTGTCGAGTAGATCCACAATTGATTTCAGTTTTTGACAAAAGGCTTCAATGGTTTGTTCACCGATCTCGGCTTTGCATAGTTCATTGTCAGGCTGAATCGCCCTTGCCTCCTTATTGTTTCGAAATTGGTTTTCGATGCAGATCCATATGTCTCTAGCTGTGTCACCTTTTTAAAAGGAGCTTCGGAACAGGGGCTGAGCCAGCGAGCCATAGAGTCACAGTTTGAAGAGACCATCACATTTGTTCCAAGCTGCGTCATGAGCACCGGTGGGAAGTAGTGTTCCATCAACGTGACCGAGTATATCAAAGGTTAAACAGTGAGTTAGGAATAACTCTCTCCAAGCATTATAATTGTGATCATCAAGATCTAAAATGATGGGGGATGTGTGATTTGATGTTGGTCACACCATATGCTCGTTCAACTGGTGCGTTTGGTAGAGCAGCCATTGAAATCGAGAAGAAAGAAAAAAAAAATGAGACAAATCAACAGTGAAGAAAGAGAAGAAGGGAAGAAGAAGAGAAGAAGAAAATGAGAAGATGAGAAACAAATGATCATAAGACTTGAAGCTCTGATACCATGAAAGAGGTTGAATTCTCTTGCTGGGATCGATATATTGACATAGCTATATAAAGCCAAAATAGTTACAAAATATCAGGGATATTGACAATCATATCTACATATAATGGTAACAGAATATCCTATTCTATCATCTTGGACTTCATATAGGAGATGGAGAAACCGTCTTGGTTTTATGCATTTGTTTCCCATCTTTATCTCTAATATAATGCAGTGTGAAATATTGAAACAATGAAGGTTCTCCATAGTTAAGGGAAGATTCCAGATGGTTCCAAATGACTCCAAATGATTCGAGATCGTTAGAGTTTGTGTACAACTTGTCAACCTATTAGAGCTCAAGAATTGATCCAGACATGGAGAAAGATTGAAACTTGTTGTTAAGATTTTCAAATCTTCCAAGGCTCCCAACTCCTTTATTGTGTTGAGATCCCATAAAATACCAGAAGCAAGTAATTTTAATATTTTCAAATTATGTAGATTTGATATCCCAACAATACTCTCAAGCTGACTTGTTTGCTCTAAATCCAAGTGGATTAGTTTTCTCAACTCTTGTAGACCCTTAGAGAAATGACGTATGCCAGTATATGACAAGTTGAGATATTATTGTAAGGAAACTAGTTCTGATATTCTGTCAGGCAATTCAACTAGCTTTCCGTTACCATATAGATCGAAAACAGCTAGCTTGGGCACTTGATTTGAAAAACTCATTCGAGATAGTTTCCAAATTTAGTAGGAGCAAAGTTGTGAGTTTGAGACTGTCAACTAAATGGAGTATCCTGTTATTCATCAATGACATCCTTCTCACAACATTCCAATTCTCAACTTTTGGCATTCCATATAACCCAACACCAGCATGCACAATGAAAGTCTCTGTTTTTTTCCATATCAGATGTGATTCATAAGGCCATTTCATGAACAACATCATGCCTACACACATAAGCTATTCCATATGGATTATGATTAACTTGATTCATAAAAAATGATGCACAAACAAGACTACCAATCATCTTATAACCCTAATGTTGATTTGAGTGAGAAGAGTTATCTTCCCTACACTGCCCATACCATACATACCCATAATACCAACTCTGTCTTCCATGAGATGTTTCCATGCCTTATCGAACATTTTTTCTTGACCAACAATTTTTGATTTAAGAGCCTTTTCTGTAGCCTGAGATGTTTGAGCTTGCTCAGTATTCATTTCTAAAACTTCACTTTTGAGTTTCTCAACTTTTCTCAACGTCAAGAAAACACTTTTTTCATAACCATAGCTTGATATTAAACTCTTAGAGCAAAATCCATGAAGGCATAGCTTTTGAGGTTCAACATTTCTAGCACTAAGAAATCATTGACTATGATTTCAATAGTCTCAACGCTATTAAGCCATACCTGGAATTCGGAAAGCCTTTGTAGACCTATATTCTCCTCTCTTGCAACCTTTCTTGATAAATCATCCCGCTTAGCTTTGAGCTCTTCCATGGTTGTTGTCAAAGAAACAAGATTCTTCTCGATATTACGAGTATAACTTCCTTTCTCATCTAGCCAATGAAAGACTTTATTCATCAAATGGTCCAAAGGTATCAAGAGGGAGACGCAGTTCCCCATTTTACAGAAGAGTTGAGATCTGAAATTTGATATTTAGTGATATGAGCAAACCAAGAAGATACAGACAGTAATTGAAGATAGAGAGGATAGATAGTACATTGAAGATGGACTCTTTCTTTTAAACATAATTAAAAGCTTCAAGAAAAAGGCTTCAAATCGGTTTCTCTTGGAAGCTATAAAAAGTTATTTACCATAACTACAAATTTTATGTACAACAAATTTATAGTTAGTCAGTTTATTTTTAAACTAGCTAAACATAATTCAATATATAATAAATTACACAATATTGCATATTTTTCTGCAACAATTTCATCCATGTAGTTTATAAAACAAAAACAATTTCACCCATGCAACGCATACAATTTTTTTTCTGATTATTTATGAATGGAAATATCATATACAATACACTGACATTGTTCTGATGAACCGTCAAATTAATTTAAACAATGCTGAAGACCCATTTTACCACTTGCAGAACCGTCAACATTCTCGCACACCGCAGTGGCAGGACCATCCTCGACTCCATTATTCTTAAAGTTAATGTCAATTAGCTCAACATTCTTGCATGGAAAGCTCTTGCTACATTGCAAATTCACTGCCACTTTGTTCTTCGATGTTCCATATATGTTCTTTAGCTTAATATCTTGAATCTGAACGTGAGACTCTCCCTAAAAAGTAAAGAAACACAAGTTAATTTTTGTTTTGTTTTTTTTTATGATAAACCAAAACAAAACAAATCTTGTTTTTGGCTAACCTTTTTTTCATGTTCACAAGGTGGGCGAGGACAATACTTCTGATCAATGTTGATTGGTTTCTCAACGTTAATCATCTGAATATTCTCATACACGAAGTTAGAAACAACAATCTTTGAAGCCGAAGATTCCCAAGTCTTGATCCTAATACCATCGCTTGTACCGTTGAAAACCGTATCTCTTACAGTCAAGTTCTTCACGTCTTTCTCGTTTTTGTTCTTCCCCAAGCTTCCAACACTGATTCCATGGCCAGGACCACACTTGACATTAGATATATCAAGATCAGTGGTTCCAGAGAGAATGGCGATACAATCATCTCCGGTAGCTATGTTTGTGTTAGAGATATGAATGTTGCTACATGAACCCATCTTGATACCATCAGTGTTGGGGCTATCACCAGGAGCTGTTATGGTGACGCCGGTAATGTTGAAGTGATAGACGGAGAAGAAATTGAAGTGTCCCATTTTGCTGTTGAGTGATGTTATATCTTTGATTCTTGAGTTGTTCACGAATGCAAATCCCATGGTCTATGCAAAATTTCAAATTAATTAAAAGAAAAGTAAATTCATTGTGTAATAAAAAAATAAATCTAAGAATTATGATTTTTGTCATGTCACACGTTTGTGATACAATTTAAAGTGTAAAAATAAGTCGTATTTTTGAATATGAAGCAATATATATGTATAGAAAAGTTTAAGAAATGGTACCATAGCTAGTTTAGGGCAGTTGGGGTTTTTATGGCAGTCATTGAGTGTCCAAGACTGTTTCCCTTGGCCGTCAAGTGTACCGGAACCGGAGATAAAGAGATTGTTGATGTACCTAAAGTTGATCCATGTGTCTTGTTTAATGTCGTTCGGGTTTGTAGGAGCCAACAAAGTTCCATCGATCACGAATTCAATCGGATTTTGGCATGGACCCACGAACTCTACACCACCGAGATAAAATGTTCCTTTTGGTACATAGATTTTACTACTTCCACTTTTCCTTGCACATGCTCTTTTCCATACATATGTGAACTCCTATAATATACCGTTAAACGAAATATATGTTAGTTATAAGACAAAATTCTCTGAAGGATTTAACAAGTATATATTTTACAAGTTTATATTTTAGTCATTTTAGTTTAGGATTATGTCAAGTTTATTTATTCCAACCAGCTAAAAATTCACAAAATGTTCTTAAGTATAAATTCAAAATTTTGTCCCCCTTTTACTAATTTTTTTAGAAATTTAAGGACTTAATAGCTTAAGAGAACTAATGAGATTTTTTAGGGAAAAGTTCCACCGATAACATTTGCTAATAAAACGTATGTGAGATGTTTGCTATATTTAGAAAAAAAAAAAAAAAAACAAGAGATGTTTGCTATTGAACTGAGCTTAGTTATAACAATATGGAAACTAAACTATAATCAATAAAACTAGAAGTTGAAACATTAAAAGACAAAAATAGTCATGTACATACATTGGTGTTATCAGTTTTTCCGTCAGATTTAGCACCGTGACGACGAACGTTAAAAACCTTTGGTCTACCAGTGGGGCGACTTGCTACAGCGACGATGAAGAATAAAGACAAAAACAAAACCTTTAACGCACAAGCAGTGGAGGCCATCTTTTTATTATTTTTTGTTTAGAGTTTATGAAAAAAAGACAAAAATGTGTTCTTTATAAATATTTTTTGTAAGATTTAATGAGAAGTGATGATCAATTTCATCTGCTTATATAAGGTTAATATGTTTCAATGAACAGTTAGAAGACATCTGTATAAGAAGAAAAACTTTTTTTTTGATTACTAGTTATCGGCTAAAATTGAGAAGTTTTTTTTTGTAATGATTTTGATTGGTTAACATCTTGTTATGGATTTTTTTTTGGTATGGCCATGATTCTTTTTTGGTATCTCCTATAAAACAGAATTTTTACTTTAGTGAATGTGCCAATCAGATTTACCTTTTTTTGTTGGTTTAGTTTTAAGTTGCATAAAACTAAAATTCTTTCAAATACTAAAGTTGGTGAATGTGAATATTATGTTTATAAGTTTTGTGGTCAATAATGACCCTATGTGGATGTTACAAATATATTATCCAACTCAAATGGCCAAACCGAAGGGCTAAAGTTTCTAAAATTAATTCTAGCACACACAAATTAGCTCGCAAACCAAATGTTCTAAAACATCGAGAGTCTTTGGGCAGACCAAAGAAAACGAGAAAATCAAGCAACGGAATGCAGTTCATCCTACAGCGATATAAGACTATTTTACAGAACAAAAATGTTCCATGCAGAAGTTGATTAGATATTAACATATCTTCCAATTGTGGCTAAGTATATGAAAATCATAACTTATATTGAAGATAAATTGGGTCGCAATATGCATATAAAGATTGTGAAACTTTAGAAAT
The DNA here is from genome assembly GCA_963555745.1 of Cardamine flexuosa. Classification (NCBI taxonomy): domain Eukaryota; kingdom Viridiplantae; phylum Streptophyta; class Magnoliopsida; order Brassicales; family Brassicaceae; genus Cardamine; species Cardamine flexuosa. The sequence continues at coordinate 14,869,038 of OY743221.1, read as the reverse complement.
TCGTGAAACCGTGAAAATTAATTGGTTTCTTTTAATCTTCACGGTTTTACAGATTTTTTAAATTTATAATCTTGATCTGCATTTTGCGGCCTAATTAATCTTTAATAATTTACCAACGCTTCCGCATAAATCTTTGAACTGACCAGATTTCATTTTGATTTTTTGAGTAAAGATAAAGAGCGAACCCAAATCAAACGGACCATGCCAAACTCAAAAGTCTAAACAAGACCAATAAGAGATCAAACCGGAGAGATACAAACGCTGACACCAAACTAGAAAAAGGACAGATTTATCCAGATCTAAGAAAGATCTTTGCAACAGATCTGGCAATCCCATCCACTAAAGAAAAAATTAAAAAATTATTGATGACCCTTTATTTATCCACAAAAGTAATTAGTCCAAAACTTAAATAATCAAGGCGTTTAAAATGAAAGACAGGTTAAAAGAGGAAAGCTTTCCAAGTCTTTACCTTTTCTCACCAATTCACTCTGCAATTGGCAAACAACACACGCTTTTATCTTCTTCTACCTTTCTACTCTTATTGGAGGATGCTTGCGTTGTAGGCCGTCTTAGATGCTTCAATCACTTTACTTTCTTCTCTTCCATTGTCTCTTTTTGTGATCTACAACATTTGCTCTCCAATGGCTTAGGTTTTGCTAAACTCAAGATCTGAAAGCTTCGAGCTTCTCACTGTCAATCGCAGAATCGAGATGACCCAGTAGCTAAAGCTCGGGTCTTTGGCTTAGTTAGGGTTTTGTTTTGTGGTGTAGAAGCAATGGCGGATTCAAGTGGAAGTTGGAAAGATGCTTATAAAGGAATGTCGTCAGATAATGTAAAGGGTTTAGTGTTGGCTTTATCTTCAAGCTTATTCATTGGTGCTAGCTTCATTGTGAAGAAGAAAGGATTGAAGAAAGCTGGTGCTTCTGGTCTCAGAGCAGGTTTCATTCTCATTACTTCCTCTGCTTCTTTAACTCTGCTTTTTAGTAATTTGGGGGTTTAATAATGTCTAGAGATAAAATCTGTGTTAGCTTTACTTGAAAATGTGTGTTGAAAAATTGAGACTTTTGGTGTTTAAGTAGCAAAAATTGAATCTTTTGTTTTTGCTACCAATTTAGTCTTAGAAGATATATGGAACTTTCAGATTTAAATGCAGCATAATTTGCAGAAATCTTGGTGGATTTTTGTTATGTTTTTTTGTATAATCAATGGCATCTCAAAGATTATATTTGTATTTTGGCTAATCTGTAGGATCTGGAGGCTATTCATATCTGCTTGAGCCTCTCTGGTGGTTAGGCATGATAACAAGTGAGTTTCTTTTTATTCTTAAAGGTTTCGTTTAAGACTAAGTATTGGTTAAGCTGTATATTGTGGTGTTGGCATTATTGTTCTTGGAAGATTGTGGTGGCATTTATGGATGTTGACAAAATCTTTTGCTTGTTTTTTGTAGTGATTGTTGGGGAAATTGCAAACTTTGCTGCATATGCGTTTGCACCTGCCATTCTAGTTACTCCTCTTGGTGCACTTAGCATTATTATCAGGTTTGAATCAAACTCACAAGCCAAAAATATACTAGGCTATAGCTAGTCTTTCGCTATAAACTAATGATTTAAGTTGTGTACTGAAATCATTGCAGTGCTTCTCTTGCTCATATCATCTTACAAGAAAAGTTGCATACTTTTGGGATCCTTGGTTGTGTTTTATGTATAGTTGGTTCGATAACAATAGTGGTACATGCTCCACAAGAACAAGAGATTGTTTCCGTTTTAGAAGTATGGAATCTTGCTACAGAACCTGGTACAAACCTCTTAGTCTCTCTCTTTCAAATCCAATATCACTCATTAAGATTCGTATGATGATGGTAACTTTTGTGTGGTCTTTAATCTTTAACAGCTTTTCTTTTCTACGCTGCGGGTGTGGTAGGAGCAGCCATTTTACTTATAATTCAATTTATACCACTTTATGGACAGTCTCATGTCATGGTATATATTGGTGTTTGCTCTCTCATTGGATCATTATCGGTATGTGATCACTCTATAATCTTACAATGTTGATACAATTTACCGAGTTGGAGTGACAATATTTGTAACCATTTGCGAACAGGTAATGAGCGTGAAGGCGCTCGGGATAGCGTTGAAACTCACTTTTTCGGGTATGAATCAATTGGTTTACCCGCAAACATGGGTCTTCACGGTGATTGTTCTTATCTGTGTGATAACACAAATGAACTATCTAAACAAGGTTAGTGAAAATGGGCAATTCTACACAATTTTTGTTGTCTCTGGTAAATGGTAGTGTAATGTAATACTGGTTTAGTAAAACTCATTTCGGGTTCTCTCTTTATGTCATTGGCAGGCGCTTGATACGTTCAACACGGCAGTGGTTTCACCTATTTATTATGTTATGTTCACATCATTGACGATCTTGGCTAGTGTCATCATGTTTAAGGTAAAATAAACACTTCTGTAAACGCAAACGAAACATTTGAGGCTTTAAGCAAGAATAAGATGTGTTTGTTTGTTTGGTGGTTTACAATGTTGAAATAGGATTGGGATCGGCAGAGTGGAACACAGATTGTGACAGAGTTGTGTGGATTCGTCACAATCCTATCTGGAACTTTTCTTCTTCACAAAACAAAGGACATGGTTGATGACGAATCTAAAGAAAGTAAGCATTTTTTGTTGTTTCCAGGATATGATCATTTCAAGCTTTACTCAGAAATCGATACTAAAATGCAGATTTGTCATCAGAAGACAATCATCTGCTTCTGCGACTTCCAAAACATTCGGAAAACGGGAAAGGGTTTGCGCAGGAAGGCATTATTCTCAGTTTAAGACGCCAAGAGTCAGCTAAGTCGCCACGGCCAGCTCGTCAGATTAAGCAAGTAGAAGAGGATCTTGAAGCTGTACCACTCCGAAGACAAGAGAGTTCATCTCGTTCATAAGATTGTTTTGCCATATATGTATATATACCTCAAGGTCATATAAATCGGCCAAATTTATTCACATCTTTTTGTTATACTTGAAAACTTTGGGTACTACAAAAATGTAATTTGTCACTTTTCAGAAGAAACAGTGTTTATATACACGTTTTTGTGATATCCGACTAACGGTGAACATGTTTTGAGCATCACCCTTGATTTTATACCAGCTAAATCGGAAACACAGAATCCAAATGGAACTAAAGGGGAACCACAAACCTGAGATGGCTCTCAGGATAATCAATCGGAACTTTGTGAGTTCTTTGTTTGTTGCAATCATACTGATACAAAACTACAAAGCCTACGGAAGCAATGAATTGAATAAACCGGAAGGCATAAATGAATCGAGTAAAAACCGGAATGTTAATGAACTGAATCGGCCTTTCTTTCTTTCTCTTTTTTTCAACTGAAACATCTCTGTCTCTCACATTTGTATACCTTTAAACCGTGTTCTCTCATCACCTGAAACGTGTGTTGATCATTTCACAACAGTGTTAGTCTCGGAGAAAAAAGGTGTTTTACTCTTACTCACAGTCAGTACTGCCGCGATAATATACAGCAAGCTCGAGATACAGCATTCAAAAAAATGGTCATGTTACTGTGTTGCCGCCGCTTGTATTAGGTTTCGCTTCTCCTCTGATCTGTGCCGAAACAGTTTGGTGATTTTTCTCCTCTCACAGTCCTAAAAATTTCACAAGGGGGGAAATTAGAATTTTTCTTCTTGATACTCAAGGCTCAGGCTTAAAATGAACCTAACTCAACAATATAGCCAAAACCTGCCTTATGACACTTCCCTACATAGGATTTAATTCAAGTAGAACAGATCACGCAACGCATCTTACATTGTACAGACCCATTATACTAGTTTCGTATTTTTGGCTCTGATAGTACTTTTCATATCGTATAGACCATACTATACTAACTCTGCTTTCCACAAATCCGTAGGTAGAAGATCTCTATCTACCCTTAAACCCAGCTTAAAAGTGGAAGCAAGGAAAATCCAGTGATTTTTTTATAAACATCACGCAGGTCAATGAGGAATCAAAACAGTTTCATGGAGGGTTCCTTGAAACTAGAATCATTACCTTGAACATGTGAAGATTAAATGGAGTGTCAGGATTCATCCTTCTTAATTTCTGGTAGGTGTATGCAAAGCTCAGCTGATCTCGAGGAGTGAAGCGTTCAACTTCGTTGAACCAAAGACAGGAGAACAGATTCGACATGGGAGTATGTTCCCGTACTATAAAAGACCCTTCTGGAACATCTGCAAACAAATATACGCAAGGAGGATTAGAGTCACAAAGTGAGAAAAGAAAAACATATGAATGTTTTGAATACATCTAATTGGTCAACCATATAGAATAATAGCTTGGTGGCAATAACCATTCTTAACCCAAAATGAAAACTTAAATTTGAAGACTAGAATAACAGTTGACTGCAATCAGATACCGTTGACCAACTTGCACGTGAGATCTAAACGCAAATGCACACAGTTGGCAAAACTTAAAATGTGAAATTCCACATGCTAATACAACCTGTTAACATAGTTTCACATGCAAATAGCTAGAAAGAAAAACAATTTTTATAATTCATTATCATGGTTACTACTATTCTGTTACTTTTCAATTCACACTTGTCATTTGTTTTGGTAATTGTTGACCAGTTTCTGTCTAATCACTCCTTATGCATGTTATGAGCAGTCATGGCCACTAACTACAGAAAACGCACCCTAAGCAGGGTTACAATAATGGCTCGTAGTAGTTATCCAAAAGAACTTACTGCTGGGAAGAAGCTTGTTGGGATCTGAAGCATTGAATCTCGTCAGGCCGTCAGTCTTGTAAAACTCAAATTGCTGATCAATGACAGTATGATTGTACTTGTTCAGCTTCTTGTTTTGTGCAACCTCTTCCCATAGGCAGTGGCGGTCATAATGATTGGAGATAGCATACTCGTGCCCTTCACGCCAAAGAAAGTATTCCAAAATAAGTATCGGGTCCAACTGGAGACGTAATTTGCTGTCCAACCAGATTGAGTACCTAGAAGAATATATATCGGATGAGTTTCTGTATGTTTCACTATAGGTCTTTTTGAATTGCAGAGCTTTAGGTGGATAACCAAAACAACTTCCAATATCAAACGTTAACATATTAAGACTTTGCTCATTTGTAGCTTAGTAAAAAACATTATACTCAACCGAGAAGTGCTTGTCTAGTCGCTCTAACTTTGGCTAACTGTAAGTCTGTAACTGCAGAACGAAATTGTGCTAGTTAAGCCTATTGAAACCTATACCGACGACATGAGTCTTACCTTGCCGATGGGAAAAGTCTGTGTGGTAACAGTTTTGGTATTTTTCCTACCCTCCGCATATCTGAGTAAGGAAGATTCCTTACGACGACCAACTTCCACAAACCAATGAATCCAGCTCCGTCTGGGGCTTGGCCTTCTGCAGAAAGTGTTTGCATGGTAATCTCGTCCACGAACACCACGAAGCAAACATCTTTTCTTGAAAAACTACTTACCTAAATGAAGAGATAAATCCCAGGTTAGCACAAGTCATGAATACAAATCTGATGATATCAGCGTGTAAACAGAGAAACGCACATACAGAGAATCTGCTATTGAGATTCCTAAGATATGTTTAGGCTTTTATTGCACTATAACACGCAAAAATGAATGCAGCAAAAGCTTCTAACAAGTCAGGGGAACCACTGCTAATTTCCTGATGGGCATAGAGCTTTAAGAGATGGTTGTTTTCATGATAATGGAAACACCCATCAAACAAACTTTTTCAAATGCCTGGCATTCAAGTATTAATAACTCAGCATTTGTAAGTGTGGTTATATGGCGATTATATATACATCATGAGATGTTTTTATGCAACCCCAATACATTTTCTAATATTCTGCCCTCAATCACAACTGTCAGCTCCTCATCATTATCTAGGTGCCAAAGATTAGGTTACTAGTGCTTTTTCAGTTCATGTTGTTCAACAGTTGGTCAAACACCGCAAGTGAGTATCTATTTTCCATAAAATGTCTAAAGTCTCCATGTATGTAGGGTGGGCTATTTCCATGTACCCTACCCGATACTTCTACAGAATAGCAGTTCGAATTTTCAAATGCTAGATGTTGAAATAAAAAGAGAAATACAGCATTAAAATGCATCAAGGGCTGACTGTATCATACCATTTTATTAGCAGGATGCCTCAAGCGATCAGAATTGCCAAAGATACAGGAGATCACAGCAATGTGACATCTACTGATATAGTTAGCATCATCTTCTGTCAGGTCAAATCCAGTGCTTGGTAATCCTTCAGGGGCTTTGACAAAGCCACAATGGATTTTCTTGTCTTGAACCAAGAAAGATTCTTCTCGTTCCTGTAAGCTTTGGTGACCTGCAAATTTAGGCTCCCACTGTTCTTCTCCATCAGGTTTATCCTCCATCTGGATGTACTGTAAGGAAGGTCTAGCCATTTGTTGAGTGTTCAAAGGCTCTTGTATTTGTTGACTAGAATTCAACAGCTTCATCTCACAAGATATACCTAGAAGAATTAAACAACGTGAGAATTCTAAGCAGGAGAATACTTTCTGAACCCAGCTAATTATAAGGCAATTACCTGAAAACCTGTGACTTCGAGTTCTTCTTTTTGTATCAGATTGTGATGTTTTCCCAGACTTACCAAGCATACCAATAAGAGAAGACTTCCCACGTGACCTTTTCGATGTAGCTCCACTAACCTTTTCAGTTTTTTTATGCTTAGTCATGGGATGACGAAGCTCAGAAGCATCCACTTTGTGAGATTCTTCAGCATCATCCTCATTGTGCCTTTGATTAGTTTTGTGAGATTCTTCAGCATCCTCCTCATTATGCCTTTGATTAACTTTGTGTGATTCTTCATTTTCATCCCCATCATGCCCCATATCAACATATTCATCTCCTTGAGTATCATGAGAATCAATTGAATCATCTCCATTAGAGTCCGTATCAACCAGCTGACGATGTTCACCATTATCTTTCAATAATTGACCACCTTTCTCAAGAGAAGCCTGATACTCTACCTCATACTTCTTTAGCTCATCACGTCCAGCTTCATGGTAAAAACCAACCCCCCTAAAATCTGAACCCTTCAGAGGAGTTCGCAGCGATCCATCCTTTTTCACTTCAGACACTGACCTCTCGTCAGCAACAGATTTATTATCCTCAGAAGCTACCTCAACATCATCCTCATTATAATCCTCATCTCTTCTTCTATCATCCTTATCCCAATATCTCGAATCTCGTCCATGTAACACTGAACCATGTCCAAACTTAAGTATTTTCAATGGATCAGTTCTTGACACATTCGTTAGAAAATCACCTTCAGATGTATCAATTCCTGCAAAACGTAGGAGAATAGATCAATTTCTCTATCAGCTAAAATTATCTAAGGCAAAATTATCTAAGGCAAAATTATCTGAACCTAGAGAGGATCTAGCTAGATGAATCGTTCATACAACGAACCTTTATCATATCGGCCGAAATTAGTGTAACCGGAGATATAATAGTACACTGAAACACAGACAACGATAACAACACAGAGAACAAACACCACAGAGCCAACGCCGAAACGGCGATTCCTATCTAACCGAGTAGATCGTCGCCATCGACTAGCTTTCCCGTGCTGTGTTGTTACTCCTCCGAAACTTCCACCACCGTTACGGATCCCGATCGCTACATGATCCGACGAGGCTCCACCACCGTTGACATAAGGATTGTAACCGCCACGACCTCCAAATCTCTCCGTTCCTGATTGTCTATACTGAGCCATTCTAGCATTGTCGACGAGCCTCTTCTTCCTTAGTCACCGTCTCCGGCACAATTACCTTGTGCGTAGATACATAGAGACGCAGAGAGTGAAGAACGTGAGGAGAAATTTGAAGTATGGATGAAGCAAACTGATTTGATTTTTGGCGATGCTTGACGAAGAAGATCGATTAAAACCATTTTAAATCAATCTGATTGGGTGAGGTGAAGGCGCGTGAAAGGTTACGCGCTGCCGAGCTATGTGACGGCGTGTGTGTGGATCAGCAACAGTTTGTCTGACGTGGCATGAAATGCAGTTACGAGACTGTCCTTTGGATCCGACCCATTATTTTTGGGTGTTCTTTGACAAATTTGATGTCCAATAGACATTTTTAAAAAAGTGTAAGGAATAAATGTAACTTTTTTTTTGTTAATAATAAATGTAACTTCAGTTGATATTTATGGTGTTGACTTCAAGTTGTGTATAAGTCTCCCTCTTTAATAGCATGGTGATTGGTGATCAATGAAGATTTTAGTAGTTTTCACATGGCATTATTGATATTACTAGATTTGAGTCCGCGCTACGTCGCAGATTTTTGTTTGGTTTTTATTTATTTTATTTACAATAATATTTTGAATTGTTACTATATTAGTGAAGTTTTGATAAATATGAGTATTACGCAAATTTACTTTTAATATATATAAAAAGAAAAATAAATAAGTTAGATACACATTTTGAATAAAACAATAGTTTATAAGAATCATCATTTCTGTTTTTTTTGAAGTTAAAGAATATATGTATACATATATGTAAAATATTTTGCTTTGGTTGATACTTTTTTTTGTAAAATTGTTTATAGGATTAAGCACATTGCTGGAGTATTAGTTTGTTAAATTAAAACTATGCTTAGTTATTTATAAGCTTTCATCATATTTATTTTTGTCTAATATTAGAAATAGACCCATGCTATGCTAATATATTTTTTCCGGGTTACACTGATATTATTATTATTATTATTATTATTATTATTATTATTATTATTATTATTATTATTATTATTATTATTATGATTATTATTATTATTATTATTATTATTATTATTATTATTATTATTATTATTATTATTATTATTATTTTATTTTATTTTTTATTTTTTTTACCTTTTGATTTTGTTTCTTTTTTAACATGTGGGTTTAAATTATAAGAAAAATATTGTTATATCTATACCTTATAAACAGAAACAAAGACAGATCGGGTTAGTATATACAAAATCATACAACCACCAAAACTTGGCTCTAAGGCAGCCATAAGTTAGTAGAACCTAACTAAAAACTTTATAAAGCAGCTCTTGATTTTGTTCCCCAACAGCATAGAGCTTGGGAAGCTCGGACCCTGTCGAAGGAGTAGCTCACTTCTCACAGTAGTGTTTATGTTTTCAAAGACATCGGTGGTATTTTTGGGATCATATCCAGCTACCTCTATACGGCTATGACTTCTAAGCTGCACGGTCATGGTGGGCCTTAGGTTGGTTTAATGGTTTGTTGGATTCTTTTTCAAACACACTTCATCTTGTTTTCGTATCCAAAAAAAGAAATAAGGTTTTACCACATTTGCCAAAAATGATGAGTCAATTTTTCATAATCTTATTCACACCAAAAACAAAATCTACGTCAAAAGTGTAATAATCGAAGGATATTGCATCAGATTCCATAAAAGAACCCCAAAAACTTATCTCTTTAAATTTTACATTTGAAATCCTTTCTTTAGCATGCTTGAAGAGGAGAATAATACTGTATTGAGATGAGGTAGTTAGGAGAGAAAATATAAGCTTTGTCACTTGTTAATTAATGTTTTTTCTTCTTCTTTTTGTTGGTGTGAAGAACTGAAGATAGTACATTCTTGTAAATCATACAAATATATAAGGTAGGAATTAGTAAGCAAATGCATTAAAAAAATGCGCATAGCTTTTGAGTTATTTTACTTCATGTAATTTGAAAATCAATGGGTTTAGGGATGACGTTCATCAGAGAATTGAACTTGGCTTTTCGGAGTTTACTGTTACAACTCCAATTTCTTTCTTTGAGTTTTCTTCTTCTTCTGAGAAAGTAACTGAGTCGCCATTTAAGCCGTCAACAATCTCGTCGATCTCCTGAAACTGGTATGACCACTCGGTGTTGTACGAAAACTGCCTTAGATCGAATCTGTTTTCCTCTAGAGAGTAACTCTGCGATATATAAATAGAATGAATTGCTTTTCTTTCTCCCAAGACAGGTTCAAACATGTTTCAGTTCAGTAAGTACCTCAGCGTGATAAGACGGTGTGAGGACAATCATTTTCTGTCGATTGATCGAATAATATTTGAAGAAAACTTCACTTTCTCAGCTACTTGTAATGGACTTGTAACATAGATTCTGAAAAATCACAGATTATTGTATCATAATGATTTAGTAAGAGTGATGACTACATGAGCTTTCAGAAAATCAAACCTTGAACATAGAAACTGGTCCACATCAGAATATCTTCCTCATCCTTTCGTAAAATGAAAGCTCTTCATGATTCCCATGTTGACTCATCAAGATGTTTTCAAAACTTAAGATGTCTTAATTGATGATTTTGTTGACTTGACCTATATACTCACAAACATTTTGTTATTTACCTGAGTATAGTCAGAACGAATGGGCTCAAGCTCATATGTTGGTAGAGCAGCTTCTAATTCTGCCAAGGATGAATATCCGAGATTCATTACAGCCCATTTGTAGAACAATCTCAAATCCATTTTACTGATAATTCCTATGGGATTTATGTCTGCTGAGATGCAATCATACTCTTTCAACCAAGCAAAAAGAGATATTAAAATCTATAGGATTTGAGAAGTAGCAGCAAAAAGAGATTAGTCCATTACCTTTGTCAGGTAACCACGAAGTCATTCATCACCTGCCTAGAACAATATAAAAGCCTGGTTTGCTTTGAACCCAAGGTCAATGAGACCCTAACATATATGCTAATACCATTCTCATTCGGGCTTGAATGTTCTGCAACCCAAGGTTCTCAGTGTTTGATTCTTCTTATGGTCTCAGACTTGAATGATTTTTATTTTTAACTGAGGGTTCAAATGATATATATTTTCCTTTATATTTTATTTTATAGTATGTTTATATTCACTTCTACTGAAGCAAGTCTGCTTTAAATTGAATTAAATCCTTACCAGAAAAAAGGATGATTAGAAGATCATCGTAATGGTTCTACTCGATCCATTTACAGAGCTATTTCCATTTGAAGTATCTTCTTCTTCTCTGTGAAAAAAAAACATAAGAGTTTATTTCATCTCAAAGGTATTTTTTGCTATGATTATTAGAGAGTTTAGATCATATTAATCGACCTTTCAAATTACAGAGAACATCCTGCATATATTAATTTATAATATGTTTATATTCACTCGTTCAAGTAACTCAACTAAAAATTATAAAACCAAAGATTAATAATATCAGTACCACATCTATGACGATAAGAAGATCATACCAATGCTTCTCATCTGTCACATGAATTACAACATTGTAACTTTCATCTTCTTTGCTTCCAATCGTCCACTTGACAAATCTAGCAAATAACTATGGCAACCAGTTCATGAACCTTGCCTACATGAGACAATGAAAATTATAGAGGTGAAAATTGACGGATTCAATTGAAGTTTCTAGCAAAATTAAACAACAGAAACTCGAATTCAACACTAAAATCAAACAACATAAACTTGAATTTGCTAGAAAGCTAAAATTAACACACAAAAAAAACACAATCTCGGTTAACGAAAAAGAATAAGACAATGGGAACTGGAATTATTCGATGGAATAACATGTAACAAATACAAACAATACAACACCAATTTGAATGGAAGACTAAAATCAAACAACCCACAAAATAGATTGAATCACAAACATTGAGAGAGACAAAACTGAAACACAATCGAGACATAGAGACAGAGTTTTGAATTGAAGGATCAATAGATCTGCATAATTAGAGACCCTATAAAGAAAATTGAGGGATAAAAAAAAACTTGGAAAAACCCTGATTATTGTTTTCAAACCGGGATCCTCTCCACTGTTTCTACATTCTTATTGTCCAATTGAAGGTAATCGATGAAGAAAACAAAAATATAAAGAATCGATGAAGATGTAATGAAAATAAATTGATTAATAATCCAAAAGAAAGAAGGAAGATGATGTGAAGCTGATGTGTTTAATTGAAATAATTTGATTGGTCTTCAACTTTTTTCATTTAATGACATGTCATCTCCACAACTTCTGAAAATGCTGAGTTGTCTTGTGCCAACCTTGAAGATTTTCTGAAGCATGATAATCATTATGATCTTGATGGTAATGATTTGTTTTTGGAGCTGAAACTTTTAAAATGAGTTTTACCAGAAGAGATTAAGAAGGGTGTTAAGGTTTTGGATTTTTTTGAAAAAGATGGACAGTTGTTATCCAAATATATGGATTGCATATCGCATAATGATGATGATTCCAGTTTCTGTTGCTTCTGGAGAGAGAAGTTTTTCAAAGTTGAAACTCATAAAGTCTTATCTACGGTTGACTATGTCACACGAGAGATCGAATGGATTGTCGATATTGTCAACTGAAAAAGGCATGGCTGATAAACTTGACTTTGCAAGTTTGATGAATTGGTTTGCTGGTACAAATGCAAGAACAATTATATTTCAAAAGTAGCATATTAATCTAATACTTTGATGTTTAATATTTTAAGTGTTTTTGTTATAAATATAGTTGATATATGTATGGAATATTTTTTTTTGTTATGAAATTATCGAAAGCGGCCATTTTTTTTCCTCATTTGTAGTCTTTTAAATCTTAGGGCTGGTCCTGTTCAGGTAATGTGAATGTGAAATATTGTAAAGCACCTGCAAGACTTGGGTAAAGGATTGAATCGACACAAGGACCCTCATCGACACAAGGACCCTCATCGGCAACAAGGTTTTGTTTTGTATCCATTGGAGTCGAATAAGGGTTACAACTGGTCATTTTGGCACGATAAAAGATAACACAAACATAATATAGGCATTACTAAAAACTCATAAAAGAGATAAAACTAAATACAAGTAGACTAACATCGCTGAATCCAGAACGAGTAAAATTGATGATAATGGACAATGAAAGAAAGATAAATAAAATAAAATAGTGGTTTGTTAAAATAGTATATGTATTTAAATCCCAAAATGATATCATTTTATCAATAAGTTTTAGTTGTGTAATTCAAATAAAACGATATAATTTAATGTGGTATCAAAATGATATTGTGTTTGTATATATGTATATAGCTGTAAATATACAAAGCTTGATAAAATTTTGAAACTAAGAAAAATAGAGAAGAATTTAAAAGAAATTTTTTTGGTACATGTGGCATTTACGTCAGCAGAAATTTGACATATTATACATTTAATATCATATGTGACATCCATGTCAACAGCATTTAACAGCACAGTAATGGTATGCATGACTTTGCACAAAATTATAATTGAAGGGTCGATATTCAAATTATTAATTAATGAAAGAACTTTAAAGCTTATTTTTTATGAGAGTATGAATTAAATATAATTATGTTTTGTGGGTGTGAAAAAACTATTTCCCATCAAAAATATATATATTTACTTTCTTTTAAAATTGATGTGATTAATAGGGATAATATCAACTTTGGATGAGTGATATTATTTTAGTTTCACTTTATTATGACGAGAACATCCGGCATAAAATTTAGATTTCTCAAACTAACCATAAGAACAAAATCTCATTGTTGAATCTTAAGACTACTGAGTCACGAAGCTACCCCAAATTATTAAGCAGATCAATGTTTGTCCGAGTATCCAAACGTTCTATAGAAAAAGAAATCTGACAAAAGGGTTTTTTTTTACCACAATTTAAATTAAGGTTTTCAACTTTTCATCTCTTTTTTTCTATAAGCCTTGAATGATATAAGCTTATAATAGAACAATAGTTATAAGGAGCAAAAGCAGTTTAGAGCAAAACCAGTATATAACTGAAGTTGTATGCTCTAATTAATATATTAAATGATGGTAGAGCTGTGAGTAACTACATATAAAATTAGGGGTGGGCATTCGGGTACCCGTTCGGGTTTGGGTCGGGTATTTCGGATGTTCGGATGTTCGGGTTTGGAGATATATCATCCATTGGGGGTATTTTATAGTTTCGGGCGGGTTCGGATCGGATATCTTTGGATTCAGATCGGATATCTTTGGATTCGGATCGGATATCTTCTGATTCGGATCGGGTTCGGGTATATCCAAAGTATTAGAGAAAATAAAAAATTGTTAAATTTAAATAAAAATTGGTAATATTTTAGCAAATATAAGTAAAAAAAAATCGGATATTTTAGTTATTTTAGTTAGTTTTGGTCTTAAAATATTGTAAATATTTGAAAATATCCTTAAACCATGATATATTTACATGAATCTCTCTTAAAATAAACGAAATATCCAAAATATCTCAATTACCCAAAGATTTTAAACATTTAGGTTATTACAAGTATATATATTACCAAATATATTATTATTATGTACTTATAATTTGAGTATGTTCGGGTATCTGTTCGGGTTAGTGTTCGGGTCGGGTTCGGGTGTTTGGGTTTAAAAATCTAAGATCCGTTCGGGTATTTTAAAACTTCGGGTCGGGTTTAGGTGCAGGTTTTGGATGTGGGTTTTTTGCCCAGCCTTATATAAAATTACATTAAAAATTAATATATTTATTTATATATATGATAATACATTATACATGTATACATATTTATACAATAAGTTTTTAAAAAAAATTTTAATATCTAAAAATATATATTATTAAATTATAATTTTACTAGAGCATAATTTTAATTAAAATTTAAAGATATAAAAAGGTCAAATATAAATTTATTAAAATTATAACACTTAAATTAATTAAGATTTAATTAATGACACTTCAAACCGGATTGAACCAGCCGGTCTGATTTAATTTTGAAAACACTGTACGTGGCTCTTGGAAAGAACGTAAAGACTCAATTTCTGAAAACGACTCACAGTTTCGCCACATCTCGCAACAATGGTTGGCTCCTATTTCCCTCACCAACACAAATCTATTTCAGACTCGGTTTCACATCTGACTCACTGATTCAACTTCTCCGGCGACCGAGTTAAGAGTATCCTCACAATCCAGGTACCTTCTCCACGACCACTCCGATCATGAAATTTTCTGACTTGCGTCATTGATGTGCTCAATCATTGTTTCAATCTCATCTCTGTTACAAATCTGTAATTTCCCATGAGTTAGATTCTCGAATTCGATTAGGGCTATGTGAAATTTGTTTACCACCAGCCATTGTGTTATATGAAGATGAGTAAAGTTGCGTTTTTTTCTTTTTCTGGATTATATGAAATTGAAAACACTATTTACTTCTGTTTCATCAAATCTCTTAGCTTTGGATCGAAATTGAACATTAATCACGTTACTCAATGCCAATTTGTGATTCAGAATCAGAAATGTCAATTCTTTAGTTACCATTAGCTTCGCTGTTCTTGATTGGTATGAGATAGTTAAAGCATCGGTTAAGTACTTTGTTTAGTTGCTTTGTTTTATCATGTGTATATAAAAAAACACATTTTTACATATTTACACTGTTAATGAATGAGTTTTACAGATTAACAAAACTCTAATATAGTATTTAAAAACTAAAATTTCCTCTCTTTGATACAAACATTTCTTTTGAATGGAATTGCTGATTTTGCTGCTGAAACAGGAGATGCTTGGAAACTCATTAGCTTCACCTTTGGCAACATTGGGTTCTATCAAATGCTTCCACCACTCTACCGTATGTAACATATCTATCTCTGACGAAACTATAGGTTACATACTTGTATTTCTTCTTCTTTTTTGAAAATCTCATAGGACTTACATTGTTTTTGTTTTTGCAGGTTGATCTTGTACCATTGAGCCTAAACTCGTCATATCATAGTGTGATTGGAGGAGTTAGGATGAGATCGCGTGTTTCGCCGAACAAATGGATAGTGTTTTGTTCAACAACACAAGTGGAAACATATAATGAAGATCCAAAGACATGGGAAGAATGCAAAGAAGCTTTGTCTTGTTTTGATTTCTCAGTAGAGGAGAAAGACAAGATACTAGGTAAAGCTTTTGGTCATATCCATTCGCCGTACTGGACCGAAGAACGAGTTAAAGAGAATCCAAAGGCGGAAACTTTGAATCAAATACTAGATTTCCTTAGAAATCTCGGTTTATCGGACGAAGATCTACACAAGGTGATGAAGAAGTTCCCGGAAGTACTTGGTTGCAGCCTAGAAGAGGAGATGAAACCAAACATTGTGATTTTGGAAAACCAATGGGGGATTTCGGGTAAGCAACTGCGAAATCTGTTGCTTCGGAATCCGAAAGTGTTGGGATATAATGTGGATTGTAAAGGAGATTGTATAGCTCAATGTACTCGGTGTTGGGTTCGCTTTTAGTCCTTTACGAAGCTTGTTGGTTCTTCAAGTGTTATCTATGCAAGTGTTAGCTTAGAGTTAAAAGAGTAAAAGATGATTTGTATTTTTATTCATTCACCTTATTGTTTCATCACAACGACTTGAAAATATAACCAATGTGTGATTGATGCTTGTAAAAATGTGTTTCATTCAAAGGTATGTAATAAAGTGATAGAGTACACGTGTTAATCAAGTGATTGTGAATTGTGATTCACTATACTCGTTCGGTGGTTTAAGAGTTGAGGTATCATAAGAAGATTTGGATAAGTGTTACGTGTTACGTGTTACACGTGTCAAAAGTAGAGACTATGTGTTAAGAAACTGGAGAGTCTTGTGCCACCAAATCTTCTTATAACACTAAGTTTTATGCAACAAAAAAATTAACACTAAGTTTTATGCAAATAGTTTTTACCAAAAGCTAAAGACAAAGAAGATGGTGTTGCCCAATTTGGTGACATGTGGATTTTACTTTACTGGCATGGTTACACTCATCCACGTTACCTTGTACACGTGAAAGCACTCACCAATACACTTACATTACCAAAAACATGTCTTCATTCGGACCATATTTAATTAATTTTAACCTTTTCTTTGAGTTAATATATTTTTTTATTTTAACATGTTATATAATTCTAATTTGAACTATATATTTCTGCCGACAAAAAAAAAGAACTTTATATTTCTGTATGTTTGACCAACAAAAAAAGACTATCTTTCTATACACAGAGCAGCCCATTTTACTTCTGAATATATCGTTAATCTAAAATAGCTAAATGTATTATTATTGGTTTAAACATGACCACACTGCAATAACTTAAATTACAGTAATCGACAAAAGTTTATGAACGAGAAGAAATTCATTTTAGATTGCTCATGATAATATTGTTCATTATCTTCATCGTATACGTATTTTTTTTAAAAGAAAGTTGTAAACAATAAAATATGTTTGGATACCCACTATAAAAACAAAGGAGGGTTATGTTATGTAGCCCAAATAACAAAAGGAGAATCAGAGAGAATTAGTTTTATATCCTCCACAACTCAATAGAAATTGCGTGCGTTTTCGGACATGTCAATCTTTCGAAGTACACTGATTTTGTTGCTACTCCTCTTCTGTCTCACCATTTATGAGGTTCATAATACTAGTCTTTGTTTCTCCAAGAATCACTTAAAATGTTACTGAATCATATAAAACTAATTTCATATGTTAATAATAATAATAACGATGATGAATGATCGTTTCTTTCAGCTTCAAGTTCACGCTGCTGAAGGCCAACAGGGCGGTGAAGGTGCAGTAAAAATCGGTAAGTATTAACCATAAATATTTTTATGTTACTTGTATAGCCAAAAAAAACAAACTTTTGAGGGTTAAAAAATCTATAGTCATATCATGACTTATGAATATATGTATGTGTAAGTGTAGATTGCGGTGGGAGATGCATAGGCAGATGCAGCAAATCATCGAGGCGTAATCTCTGCTTGAGAGCTTGCAATAGCTGTTGTTACCGATGCAACTGTGTGCCACCTGGCACCGCCGGAAACCACCAGTTTTGCCCTTGTTATGCCTCCCTTACCACTCGCTATGGCCGCCTCAAGTGCCCTTAATTTACATTTTATACAATAGCTAGTCGTATGTATGAGAAGCTATGAACTTATTAGAAGTGATCAATGGTTCATGTTGAACTAGTATTAGTATATCATCATCAAACTGTGTTTTTTTTTTGAATAATCGATTTCAGGGTTTTGTTGCAAGTTTTGTAACCCCTTGATTTAAAATAATACGAAATTACAAGAATATGTTCATCCCTAGCATTTATGTTTCCATCGTTATCTTAACTACCATTAGATTACAAGTAGTTAGAAAAATAGCCAAGCTTTAGAGGATTTGATATGCATACCGTTCAACATCTTCGCGGTCACGAATATGTTTAAAGTTACTAGAATTGAAGGAAACATGCATCATGTTTTGAAAGTTCAGGAACTTTAAAAATCATTCATTCCATACTATTCTTTTTGAGACCACAAAGAGGAACTTTTCCTCCTTGTTTTCTTGTGTATTAGGTTTGAGGAAGTATTCTCTATATATGAGGTTGAAAACTTTAGAGAGAGGTCAAGCCACACAAAATACATAAAAGGTGGTGAAACATGTAGAAAGCATAAGCTTTGGGATACGTTTACTCATTAGAACAAAAAGTGAACAAAAAGGTGAGTTCATGAGTATTAAGCAAGATTGAATCATTCGTAACTCATTGTATATATTCTCCTTGCAGTGAAGTATGAGCATGAGTCTCGGGGAAACGTAGCGACTTTTGTTAATGGGCGTGAACTCCTTAAATGTGTGTGTGCTCTCATCTAGGCCTAGACAAAAAAATCGAACCTAAAATCCCAAACCAAAACCGACCCGAAAAAATGGTTCGGATTCGGATATGTTTATTTTATGCTTATTTTACCTATCGGGTCTTACATTCATATATCCGTGGGTATTGGTTCGGGTATAGGTATTATTCAATATCCAATTAAATATTTAAAATATTATACATTAATCATTTTAATATTTTAGTATTTTTAGATATTTTAACACATTCAGATATTTTGGTATTAACTATT
This sequence comes from Cardamine flexuosa, assembly GCA_963555745.1. NCBI lineage: Eukaryota > Viridiplantae > Streptophyta > Magnoliopsida > Brassicales > Brassicaceae > Cardamine > Cardamine flexuosa. The sequence continues at coordinate 14,850,138 of OY743221.1, read as the reverse complement.
TTTCTAGGTATGTATATTTTTGGATATTTTTTGAAAATTTTGAATATTTTGGATAAAATTTTGAGGTTTTTAGATATTTTTGAATATTTAGATTAAAATATTTGGATATTTTGGATAAAGTTTGGATATAATTTACCTGAAAATATCAGAACCCGATCAGCTATCTGATCATCCGAAATTTTTCGATTTTTTTATGAATAATAATTTTTTGAATCCAAATCAATTTAAACCTGGTTTTTATCCGAACTCGATCCGAAACTTTATAAATACCCATATGAATACAAAATATCTTTACCCAAATACTTGAATCTGATCGGTCTTCTGAATATTCAAATGTCTAGGCCTACTCTCATCTTCTCCTCTTTCATTCTCTCTAATCTTTCCTTACTTTGTTTTATGCAAATCTCAGTTTTATTGTCCCAAGTTTAAGCTTTGACAAAATATAAAAAGGTAATTAGGAGACGAAAAGACCTAAGACTATAGAAACGAGCTGAGAAACTACATAACAGAAGCAGAAGGACCAAATGATGCACTTTAGGAAAAAGACATTATCATGAGTTTTTGAAGTTTGTGAACCTTCTGAGTCAAGTGGAAGGTCTTCTTTTTAGGGAATCAAGGTTTGACCAAGAGAAATAGGTAGAAAGAAGAGAGAAGAAAGCATATACACTATATTCCAATTAAATTCTAAATACTAAATAACAAAGTCTTTACGTCTAAAATTCCACATTTCCAAAAAATACTACTAATGTAAGAAGAAGAAAACATAAAACATAAAGCTAAGAGAAAAAACAAAAAGTTAAGTTAAAAACCTTAGATTTGTTCATAAAAATTCTTCAATTCCTTCAAAACTGAGTTTCCTCCCTTAGGAAGAGAGAGCATTCCAATAATGGCGGCACCTCGGAATATAACAGGTGACGGTGGAGGAAGACTACTCGTAAAAGACGAAGAGAGCGCCGCCGCATCGTCGGCAGCTAAAGGAATCCTAAACGATGACTCACCGACGGGTAAACGAACCAAATCGGAACGATTTCCTCTCTCACGGTGGGAATTCGCCGTGTTTTCCACCGTCTTCCTCATCTTCACCACCGGACTTTTGTGTATTTACCTCACCATGCCTGCCGCTGAATACGGCAAGCTCAAACTTCCTAGAACTATCTCCGATCTCCGGTTGCTCAAGTGAGATTTTGATTCTTCTCTTATTATTTCTAAGGTTGAAACTTAAAAGTGTTTAACTTTTTAGTAATGTCTCTTTTGAATCTGAATTCTAATTTGATAACCCAAATTGAAAGTTTGGATCTTTACAAAGATTTTGAATTGGTTTAGTGAACAGAAAATTAGCTGAAAAGACATGATTTTTATATGTTATGTGGTTGAACTTAGCTTAATGATGATACATTGATGTGAAACACATGCAGAGATAAGCTTAATTTTACACCCAAATTGAAAGTTTAGTTCTTTACAAGAATTCAAATGTGTTTAGAGAGCTGCAAATTAGCTCAAAGACTTGATTTTTATATGTTATGTAGTTGGAATTTGCCTATATGATGATACATTGATTTACCTGTATGATGATACATTGATCTGAACATATGCAGAGATAATCTTAATTTTAAAACCCAAATTGAAAGTTTTGATCTTTACATGATTTCGAATTTGTTTAGAGAGTAGCAAAATTAGCTTAAAGACATTATTTTTCATATGTGACTTGCTTTGGAATTACCTGTATGATGATACATTGATCTGAACATATGCATAGATAATCTTAATTTAAAACCCAAATTGAAAGTTTCGATCTTTACAAGATTTCGAATGTGTTTAGAGAGTAGCAAATTTGCTTAAAGACATGATTTTTTATATGTGATTTGCTTTGGACTTACGTGTATTGATATGAATATGTGCAGAGATAATCTTGGTTCTTATGCAAGTGAGTATCAAGCAAGATTTATTTTAGGTTACTGTTCGACGTATATCTTTATGCAAACGTTTATGATACCTGGAACAATCTTTATGTCACTGCTTGCTGGAGCTCTTTTTGGTGTGGTTAGAGGTTTTGTTCTTGTTGTTCTCAATGCAACAGCTGGAGCTTGTTCTTGCTTCTTCTTATCGAAACTGGTCGGAAGGCCTCTTGTTTGCTGGTTATGGCCCGAAAAGTTACGGTTTTTCCAAGCCGAGGTATGGTCGATTCGTGTAAACAATGTCGCTTGTTCTTAAGGATTCGTGCCTTGAAATCTTTCAATGCTTTTTGGTTCAGATTGCGAAGAGAAGAGATAAGCTGCTAAACTATATGCTCTTCTTGAGGATAACACCAACACTACCAAATCTCTTCATCAATTTGTCTTCTCCAATCGTTGACATACCCTTTCACGTCTTCTTTTTCGCTACTCTAGTTGGTCTTATGCCTGCTTCCTACATCACCGTTAGAGTGAGTCTCTAATCTTTTATTGCAGTTCTTTAACAATTAAACAGAGGCTAATACATTTTACTTCATCTACACAGGCTGGTCTCGCTCTTGGTGATCTCAGATCAGTAAAGGATCTGTATGATTTCAAGACTCTCTCAGTGCTGTTCCTCATTGGATCCATCTCCATATTCCCTGCACTCCTAAAGAGAAAGAGAGTATATGAATGATGACTGAAGAACATATTTATATAGATATTGATTGAGCAACACCATATATTCGCGTGGCGGGATTTTAATGGTGTTAATGAGCTCATGCTAAAGAAGAAGATCACAGAGCTTCAAACAGCTAACTTTTGTTTTTTCGATTGGTTTATCACTTTCTCTTCGATTCGAAAGCCTCCCCCTTTGTAAAAACTGAATCTTGAATCCACGATTGGCTTTGTATATAGTAACATGATTATGTAAATGCTTGAAGACATTGCTTTGACCAAAAAGATTGGTTCTTTGAAAAATTATGAAGCAAAAAGTATTCATACTATAACAAAATTTAGAAAGTTTTTATCCTTTGTTGGTTCTCATTTCTCAGTTCCAAAACGTATATAAATGATAATAATCAGTTTGGTGAATCATCAGATTGTGAAGCAGTGCTTGTGTCCTCAACTCCAAAAGCATCAGCTATATTGAAGTTCAAGTTGTTCCTCATTGTTCTGCTCCTACCAACTCCATCTCCTTTCTTCATCATTGCAGTAAACTCTGAGAAATCAATCCTCCCATCCTAACCAAACCACACATTTCCATCATCAGTTTTTAAACACGGAATAAGACAAAAGAAGAAACAACAGATCATGAAGGCTTTTTCTTACATTGTCAAGATCAATCTCCTTGATCATGTCATCAAGAGGAGTGTCACAGAGACCAAACTCTGTGCAAGCTTGTTGAAGCTCATCAATGGTGATATAACCACTACCATCTTTATCAAAGTAGGAAAACGCAACAACCAAATTCTCCTCTCTCTCCATCTTGTTAATGTGTAACGTTGCTGCTAGAAACTCACCATAGTCTATCGTCCCACTGTTGTCAATATCCGCCTACAAAAACACCACCGTTTTAAGCCTCTCATGATTTACCTAGAAGGAGGAGGTTTATGTTTTTGGTATAATTACCGCATCCATTAGAGACTTGATTTCTGATTCCATCAGTTCAGATCCAACTCTCTTCAAACCAGCTTTAAGCTCCTCAAATGTGATTGTTCCACTGTTGTCTGTATCTATCATTTTGAACAATTCCTTCAGACCACCGATTTCTTCCTCCGAGAGTCTCTCAGCAATTACCTAATCAGTTCTTGAAAATAAGCAAATGGGATTTGTAGATTCAAGAAACAACACTACAACTTTTTTTCTTACCCGTAAGGCCATTTTCTTGATCTTATTCATTTGCGAGAACTGCTTTAGTCGTGACAACACTGCTGGATCAAGAGGCTTGTCTGGTGCAGCATGTTCATCAATAATCCACGGGTGACCTAATAAGACCATCAGACGAAAAACCTCAATTCCCATATCTTATATGAACTAGCAAACGAATACAATAACTTACACAATGCTTCATGTGCAGAAATGCGTTTCTTGGGGCTCCTATCAAGCATTTTGTAAATCAAATCTTTAGCACCTTCAGAGATACTAGGCCAAGGGTCAGATTTAAAATCTATCTTCCCTTGTAAAATCTGTCTAAAGATTCCTGACTCAGTTTCTGCAAAAGCAAATTAGAGTTGGATACATAAATCACATGAAGCAATGTGCTTGATTTAGTTAGTAACAAAGGTATTGGCTTTTCATTAAACTTACCTGCCCAAAAAGGAGGAACTCCACTTAGTAAGATGTAAAGGATAACACCAGCGCTCCACACGTCTATCTCTGGTCCATAGCATTTTTTAAGAACCTCAGGAGCAACATAATATGGACTTCCAACTACATCATATAAATACTGCCCTGAAAAGCAAAATAACAACACAAATTGACAATTTTGTCAAGCAATGCGTTGGCTTAACACATTTTAGCTAATAGCATATGTTACACACATAACAAAACCTTGCAACCAACACATTCATATATCTCAGCTATATGTCAAAGCCTGATTAAGAAAATCTATGTTTCCTTAACAATCATCAAGCACCAAGTTTTGAGTGGACCTTTCAACGAAGGAGATTTGCACATAGCATATCAAGAACTTCCATTTTCAGCAGAGTTTAACAATTTTTCGATCAAGAAACCAAACAAGACATTTCTTGATAGAATATCAAGAAGGAATCAAATCAACCAATGAAGAAAAAATAACAAAACTGACATTTTTGATAAGTAGTGAAATTGGCTAGACACATTCTAGCTCTGATAGCATTAATGCATAAACATATAGTACATACAGCAAAACCTTGTGATCAACACATTTTTGCTAAAAGGAATTCATATATCACAACTAAATGTCAAAGCCTGATTCAGAAACATCGGTCCAAATAAAAAAATCAAGTTTTACCCTTATCTGAATTGACCATTTAACCAAAGATCTGATAGCATCACTACATACGCATAACATATTGAAGTCATGAAGCTTTTTTGCTAAATGTCAAAGCCTGATTCAGAAAAAAAAAAAAAAAGCTATCCAAAGAAAAAAATCAATGTTTCCCTAACAATGCTCAAGAAACCAAGTCTAAATTGACCATTTCTTGAATCAAGAAACCAAAACAAGAACATTTCCTGAAAACTGTATCAAGAACCAATCAAAATCAAACCCATTGATTCACAAAAGGAGAGAGAGGGAGAATCAAAGTACCTGGCTTGTAGAAGACAGACAAACCAAAATCTGTAGCTTTAAGTTTAGCATCATCAGCAGCACTATCAAACAAGAAATTCTCAGGTTTGAGATCTCTATGCATAACACCAAGAGAATGACAAGCTTCCACAACACCAAGAATAGTCTTAATCAACTTAGCAGCTTCCCTCTCACTAAAATGTCCTTTAGAAACAATCCTATCAAAAAGCTCACCACCTTCACAAACCTCCATAACAATGTGAACAAAAACAGAGTCTTCATAAGTGCCCTTGATTCTAACCACATTAGGATGTTCAGAGAGATGATGCATGATCTGAATCTCACGCCATACATCTTCGTAATCCTCACGGCACACGAGCTTACGCTTAGGGATTGATTTACAAGCGTAATTAGCTGATGATGATTTCTCTGTACAGAGATACGTTGTTCCGAATTGACCTTGGCCTAGCTTTTTGCCGAGGAGGTAGTGATCTCTCAATCTTGGAGTTTCATATGGAAGAACACTGTTCGAGGGTCGTCTAGGGTTTGGATTCTCCATTTTCTTGGATTTGAAAGATTCGATTTTTTTGGTTTTTGTTTGAAAGACTATAAGGTGGAAGATGATTGGGGCAAAAAGCTTCAGTTTTTATTAGGTTGACTCGTCTTCGTCTTCTGCAATTATTATTTTGTTATTTATTATTGCTCTTTTATTTTTCTGTGACCAATAGCATTTAATGTATATTTTTTTATTTTTTTTATCAACCGACTATTACAATTAAATTGAATTGATGGAAACAAATAATTATTGAGAGGTAGGGACTAGGAAGATTATGCATTTTACATGATAATGACATCAAAAGAAGTCTAAACCAAATAGCAAGCAATAATCACCCAAACCCATGAGGTTAGAGAGACCTAACCGGAGACAAAGATGTTTAATCAAGGCTTATCAACGAAATCATCAAAAATAAATAAATAAATTAGTCTATTGCTTCAAAGTTTTGGGAATTTGATTAGGCTTTTTGTCTTGTCGATTTTTAAAGTATTGTGCAAGGTTTACATTTTATTCTAAAAATTGATTGAGAAATTCTTCAAAATATCACACTTTCAAATTTTGTTGCCAAAAGTACCATCATTAATTTAATGTTCAAAAAGTATTATCAAAATTTTTGGTTTCCAAAAATACCACAACACATAAAATTTGATTTTATAAGATTTGTAATTAAAATTTTGGGGGTTGGATTCATTATTTTATATTAAGGGAATAGTTTTTAGATTTAGAGAATATTTTAAACTCAGGAGATGTATTGAAATGAGTATTTGGAGAGATTTGAGTTTAAATGACAAATCATGTGTTATTGAAACATGAATTTTAAAATCCTATACTATTAAAACTGAAATACAAATTTAGAAAATCTTGTTACCAAACACCCAATATCTTAATCATACATCCAAACACCTATTAACTAGTTAATTCTCTACAATCATTTCCTTATATCATATTTTCTATAATCCCTTACTTATCTAATAATATTGTGATTTTAATAGTATGATTTATGATCCTCCTGTCATATTTGTTTTATATTATTTTCAAATTATTTTAAATTATTATATAACACATACGATTAATAAAATTTTAGATTTTTTATGCATATGTTATGATTTGAATTTTTATAAACGGATATATATTAACTCAATCAATAAGGATATGTACAAATAAAATAAACCCGACATAAAACGTATATAGACATAAAATTTTATGGACATGAAAAACCGAGCATCATGAAATAAATGAAAAACGGGTATCTTGAACAAGCCCATAGACCGCGGATATATCAGACTTTGTCTGAGAATTGATGGGTTGGCGTAAATTACCGAATTTTAATAAAAATAAAATTATATATATATAAATTAATAAATGTATATAGCTGATGAGATATAATATATGATATATTTGAAAATATAAAGAATTTTTCGTATAAAATTAGATCATAAACTAAAAAAAAAGAGAATATTAAGAAAATGTTAATTTTAAAAGTTGTTTATTTTATTTGTTAAAATATTTAAATTACAATAATCATATATTCAAGCATTGCTAACCTGTTGGACAATGAGAAACATTTGAACATAAGAACTACTTCCACAAACTTAAATAGATATATAAACTAACTAACTAACAACACTAACATTTTATAATTTAATGAAGTTAAAATTACATATAAATATAATTTTTTTATAAAACTATAGAAACAAAATCTAAAAATTTATAAACTATGTGAAAAACTGACTATAAAATACTAAACAGTAAAATATAAAGATTTGTTATAATAATTAAGAAAATATTAACCCTCGGTGAATCGTGGGTTCTACTCTAGTATCTTTCAAAATTCAATGTTATTAGATTAATGATTTTGAATTGTACACTCAAATCCATTATTATTAAAAACATGAATAAGATTTGATTTAAAAGTTTCATGTGGGATTTGATAGGATTTTTAATTAAAAACACAAAGAACTAAATCTCATGGTTTTGGGTGAGATTTCAAAAAATTTAATAACAAAAGATTTGTGGTTCTTTTTTTTCTCAGTTAAAAGATTTGTGGTTATTTTTTTCCCAAATTTGTGATATTAGATGGAAGTTTTACAAGTTTGTAAATTTTTATGGAAATAAAACATAGTTTTGGTAGTGGTGGTACTAATGAGAATTGCCTCTCTCTTTTTCTTTTTTTTTGTCGTGGATTGGTATTTAAAAATTAAGGATCCATCGTCATTCTTAAAGAGAGATCATCTACTACAAAACTTTTGTATTCTCTTGATATATACCGGATTCTAGTATTTATAATATGTGTAATTGTTCTTATGGTATTATTATTTTTTCTTTTGATTTACAGTAGAGAACAATATTCTAATTTCGCCACAAATTTTTTTTGTAATGATAAGTAGTTATTTTTTACAAATAAATTACCTAAATAACCAATTGAACAGTATTTAGAGACATGAACGAATTTACGAGATTAACATTACTTAGATTCCAATGTCCATCACACGTAGATTGATGTTAAAGTTCGTTTGTTTATTTGAATTATTAGGTCAAATAAACATTTATAAAGTAAAAATTGGCAAAATCGTGTATCGCATTTCCGTAAATATGTATGTATTTGATTGCATATGTTTTATATAAAACATGATTTTATAGAAAGTAGTGTGTTAAACTGTTAATATCTGTGTGAAAAGTTCATCCACTTTAGATTAATTTACAAAAGAAAAGTACAAAATTGTTTTCTATAATTTGACTACTATTATTTATTTTTACCAAAATTCATGTCTTACTTAACGCAGAACCTGTTTTTTTTTCTTTTTTTTGTTGAAAAAGTTATCTAAATATGTTTGGAAATATAAATAAACAATTCACCGACATGCATACACATATACACATGTGACACGTCCCAGTGAATGGACAAAAACAAGTTTCTCCATATAATGGTGGGTTGAGTTCACACGGCTTTGGCAGCTTTGCATTCCATTGCACTGCACTGCACGACCACAAGTTGCAATTTGCAAACTTCATCGTCGTGATTCGTGAAGACCACTCTTTTCATTTGTATTTCTCTTTTTGGGGAATTTTATAAAGTAGACGGCATGTGATTTGTGAATATAATTGCGGGCATGTCGTGTGATTTAAAAGATAGTATATTTTAAAACAAAGTTCTATTGGCTAGAATAATAGTTCTGACTTCTGAGTTAAGACCAAATAAGAAAAAGCTTATCGGAACAAAAAAGCAGTTAGGATATGTTTTTTGGGAAGGGATACAACAGGTTTTAAAAGATTTCATTTTTTTACTAGATTAATAGAGTTTGTATCAGATTTTATGCGACTTTATATAAAAAGTTTTATGATCTGTAATATTAATCATTACATTAGTGATAAGAATCCTAAATAAAAGATATTCGCTTAAAATATTTTTCGTTCTTAATTTTTTTTCGTTTTCTTAAAATTTTGTGCATATCTTAAAATAACTCACAACAATCATAAAATTATACTTTAACAGATAAAATCAAAGTTTTCCCTTCCATCTTTTGTTTGATTGGTCTGCACTAAGGGATGGTTCATCTTCTAATGGGTTAACAAAACATTTATGAATAACTGTAAGATTAGTATTTGGCTTGAGTCTGTGGAAGAAGAAGCATCTGAGGAGATTGAAGATGGAAATATAAGTGTTATTACAACGTGTTTTGTGTAGCTTCGTTTTGTGGTTTTTGACGTTTTATATATCAATTTAAATAGTTTTGTGGGGAACCAAATGAATGTTATACACTAGGAACTTAAAAGATTTTATTATTAAAATATTTTATTATATAAGTTTGGATTACATTTTCGAGAAATTAACAAATATCAAAATTATACTTAACAAGATTATAACACATGTCACACATTTTGAAGATCTTACCATGTGTAAAATTCATGACTACATGAATAAACAATATTTTAAAGAAAGAAAAAAAAACCACGAATTTGATAATTTATCGAATCAGTAACTTAAATTATAGTTTGTTTTTAAAAGAAAAAACGAAAAAACAAAGTTATATTTTAAGAAAAAGAAGTAATAATTTATTAATTTATTTAATCAATAATAATTATTAAAACAAAAAGAACCTTAAAAATCAAGAATATAAAGAATAATTTATTTTTAAACAAAAACCAAAAATAAAACTAATTCTTAAGAAGAAAAAGAAACTAATAATTTTTTAATTATCTAATCAATAATAATTGTGTAAAATTAAAATACAAAAATAAAACCATATCTTAAAATAAAATAAAAATTTGTTAATTTATCTAGTCAATAACTAAAATATTTTATTATATAGATATTGGTTGCACTCACAACAGTTCGACACATGTCAAAATTCTAAACAAAATCATGACACATGTCAAAATCTTTTCGATTGAACATATATTATGTTATTTTTATTTTCTTAACACAAAAAGAAAACCAACAAAAAAAATATTAATAAATTTTTACTTTATATTTTCGAACATAGGTTAGATTTTACTATCTTAATTATTATTTAAATTCCAATTTAAAATGTATTTACTTTTTGAATTCACGACACATGTAGGTTAATCTTGATAAATATATAGAATACAGAGTCTCGAAGACTATTATGAATGGCCTTGATAAAAGCAAGAGGTAATGAGTAATTTCTAAAAATATTAATGAATAAGCTAGCATGAATAATAAAGTACGGACCGTATAGAGAGATTAATGGGCCTTGATAATGGGCTTTAGTCTAAAACATTAAATGTGTAATTTGGAAACGTTGCCGGGACTCATGGATCGACCACCGTGATTTCCGCCACTGACGTCCTCAAAATACATCTCCTCCGCCGATTCGTGAGCTCTCCGGTACACACTCTTTACAGTCCCTGTTATCAGAGAAGCTTAGACGACTCTTGTCTTGTCAAAAAAGAGGAAAATGGCGGTTTAGTTGGTTTCCCCTTAGATTAAAATGAGTTGATGCCACCTGAAGCTCTCTATTGACTTGGAATCATCTTCTTGGATCGTTTAGTAGTTACCAGTTGAATAATAACGGTCCGTGGTCTCTTTAGATGATTTTAGGACTAATTAATTCTACAAAGATTGTCCAGGAGCTGTTTGTGGGGTTTATGATGGAGTCTGGTGCTGATGTCGTTGATTGGAGTGGAGTGTCTAGTCTTGGTTAAAGTGTTCTTGTCTTGTATGAAGAAGATAATAGGCAAGGTTTCTTGGTCTAGACATGTTTAAGCACCGATACAAACACACAATGTTATTAGTCTCAGAAGACTTAATACAAACAAAATTATACAAAAGCAAACCATTAAACTATTGTATACAGGAAAAAACATTATACTGTTGGATACTCAATTACATCTCTTCCAGTTCCGTCTCATCCATTCTTAAAGACAGACCAAACTTTTTAAGCCATCGAATTCTTGCTAGAGAGGATCCACCACAGAGTTTGACCATCTCTTTCTCAGATGCCAAGTTATCTTCGATATTCGATTTCGCTTCTTCTTCACACTTCTCTAATGCAAGTCGTTCCTTGCGTCGCAAGTTCAACCTGAAGGCTTTACTCTCTGCTTCTATTCTCGCAATCTCTTCGCGTTGCTTTTGCTTCCTTATCCTCATCATCGCATCAGCCCTAACGCCACTTATCTTGTCGAGTTCTTTCTTTTTATCTTTCGCTTTCACTATTGTATCTGCGAATCGAATCTTAATATCTGCCGCACGAAGATCTAAGCGAACTGCTGTCATGGTTAAGAATCTTGATATGAGTTGAATCTTAATAGTATCGCTTAATCAAAACCCACAAGTTCAGATATTGAAAAACCCACAAGTTCAATCGATAGTAGTATCGTGAAGCTTAACAGAGGAAAAGGATATATAGAAAAGGAAATTGCATCAAAAAAAGAAAAAGGAAACTATGTATTAATTTCCCTTTTTTTAATAATTTTCTTTAAACAAAGTATTAGTTAGTGAAATACAAAAATAATAAAATATTAGTTATCCAAATAGCGGATAAAGAAAAATATCTTTCAAATTTCCACACTTAAATTCACTCCTTATTATAAATCCATATTTTTCTTTTAAAAAACAGTTTTCTTACAATTACAATATATGAATTTATGTAACATATGATGATTATGTTACATATTTTTAAATTTTGTAAATAGTTATATCAATAATCATTAAAATAATTCTGTCAATATAAAAATATATATAATAATTTCATTAATTTTTTCTATGTTTTTAAAAATTTAATGTTCAAATTTTATAAATTATTTGTTGATATATTTATTTAAAACAAACTAAAAAAAAAAAACACCAGAAAAAAAATCAATTCGAGTACACCTGAAATCTGAAGGGTTTTTTTTTTTTGGTTTATCCTTTTTGGGTTTTGGGTTTCACATGTTGTTTTAAAAATGAATCTAAAACGTACTGGCTGAAAATAGTTTTGGATCAGGTCAGATTTTATAACCCACCACAACATCTTTACATATGACTAAAAAAGCTATGAATTTCAAGAAGTAATCAAAGACATCATTAGATTAAAACTTCGAGGATGAAATTGTTGAAACTGATCAAAAGTTGATAAATATAGAGTTTAAATTTCAGCCGAGTTTGTGAATCTTGATAGGTCTTGATTGGTAGAGCATATTAGTGGGCTTAAAGCTTTTTTAGAACCCAATCATCTTTTATTAGCTGAGCTTAAACGAGAGCTTGTGATTTTTTAAATGCTCCATAATCCACTGTTAAACAAATGAGCCTTTCTCAAGCATAGAGTCATAAAAGTTATAAAAATATAATTTTATCCTTATTAATTTGATTAATTTACTGTAAATATCATTGAAAATTTTCTATAATTATAAATTTAAACTAATCCCAAAACAAAACTAAAAAACATACGTGAGCAACAAGAACATCCGTTGGAAAAAATTCTACATATAAGTTGTTTTCAACTCTATAATTTCTTTTAACCTTTTTGCAAAGTTCATATATATATATATATAATACATAATACCTAATAAAATATGATATACAAAATAAAGTGAACGGACATGTTTAAATTCTTTGAAATCAAATGAAGTAATTTTGTAAACAGGTTGAAGAACCTATCGAATGAAAAAAAACATGTACAATCAACGATCAAAATATGTATATATATGTAATATGTTGATGTTTTGCTTGATTATTTTGTTCTTTGAAAATTTATATATTAATTTCAAATAATTGTGATATTATATCTTATTTTGTATATTCTTATGATTATAAAATATAAAACATAGTTATATGTTTCAAAAATATATATTAGAAATTTAAAAGAAATTACATTTACCTATATATATTATAATTATTATTATGTTATAATTTTTTGAAATATGTTTATGTTTTGCTTAATTAAATCTATAATTGTAATTTTATGTGTAACTGCTCACTGTTATACTAATTATACATTATCAATTTAATATAAATGAGTTTACTGTTTCTGTTTTTTACTGTTTATGTTCTTATGCTCTATTATAAGCCTTACCAATCGTGGTCATAGTATCGTGAATCTTGATATCATATTGGATATATAGATTTTGTTGTTAACAGAGGAAAAAGAAATAGAGAAAAGGAAACAAAAAAGGAACTATGTATGTACTCCTGTTGGATATAGAAGATAACTTACACTTGTTATTAAATAACTAAATTAACTTAGAAAACTAAACTAATTAATGCAACTCGGAAAATTGGAAATTAGTTTAGATATTTTTATGTGAAATTAGCTTAGGTCTTTTTTGATGCAAAAACGAATCTTTTGGGTACTTTCCGAATATTTCCTAAATTTACTGTTAATATCAAAATTAAAGAAAAAAAAATAACACTCTGAACGATTCAGATATTCACAGAGTCATTGGTCTTAAACTCGCCTCTATGAAAGCTCTAAAGTGTTTCTTCCACAAAAACACTTAAAGACTTTTCAAAATTTTGCGATTCATTGTCTCTCTTTGCTCTACGTTTTCATCGATAGTATAATCATCTTCGTCTTTCTTCAATTCGATTTCTAACCTCAACGAAACATGAATCGCAAATCGATCATAATCTTCTTCTCTCTTTTGCTAATTTCACACTTGGCTTCTGCAAAAGTCATGTTACTCGGAATGAATACATCTCTCTCCTTCGATGACATCGAAGCCAATTTCAGTAAGTTCCTTTTCACTCTTCCATTCAAAATCTTACTTCAATCGGATTTATTTAATTCTTAAATTTCAAAAGTCTTAGATTACTTAAGTATGGAATCAAATTGTGGAATTTTCTGATTAGGGTTTGATCATACTAAGATTAGTTGTAGTAAAGTTTGAAACTTTATTGCCTGGTTTACTCAATTTGTTCCCACTTTTTTTTATCCTCTCAAGATAGCTTTATTATGATATGATGATTAAAAATACTGTTTTTTTTTGCAGCACCAATGATAAAAAGATCGGATCAAGGTGGAGTATTGTTTGTAGCAGAGCCACTTGATGCTTGTTCAAATTTGGTTAATGCTATGAATGTGACAAAAGGATCAATTGTGTCTCCTCCATATGTGTTGATTATCCGCGGTGGCTGTAGTTTCGAAGATAAAATTCGAAATGCGCAAAAGGCAGGATATAAAGCTGCCATTGTTTATGATTATGAAGATTATGGATTCTTAATATCAAGTAAACACATCTTTCCCCCTTCGCCTTTGTGTCATTATCTCTTAACGCTTTATATCATTCATCATAATCTCTTACGCTTTAGTATTGTTTCGTTGCAAAGATATGTTATTATACGTTATATGTTGTGGTGGGAATGTGATAGAAGAAGCTGTGTAGTAGCTCAAGTATCGATGAGTTAAATAGCGAACTGTATGAGGAAATAGAGTTTGTCTTGAGGTTCTTTGATTTGGAGTGTGATGGCTTATGGATCTTGTTGACTCTATTGTAGTGGCGGGAAATCCCTCTGGTGTAACTATTTATGCGACGTTTGTTTCCAAAGCAACTGGTGAAACACTTAAAGAATATGTGGGTCGTACCGATTTCAAAGTTTGGCTAACGCCAAGCTTTGATGCTTCGGCCTGGTCAATCATGGCTATCTCTTTCATATCTCTTCTCGCCATGTCTGCTGTGCTCGCCACTTGCTTCTTTGTCCGTAGACATCGAGTTAGACGCCGTCGTATTGTGGCTTATGGTGGCCACGAGTTTCTTCGTATGACCAAGGAGGAAATAAAACGATTGCCTGTTACTATATTTAACGGTGTTTGCGGCGAAGCATCTACGTCTAGTTTATGCGCTATATGTATTCAAGATTATGTTAAAGAAGACAAGCTAAGAATCCTACCTTGCAATCACAGTAAGTAACTTTGGACTCTATTTCAACAAAAGTAATAATAATAATTTAAACATTCGTTGCTTTCGCAGAATTTCATGTTGGATGCGTAGATTTGTGGCTTGGCCAAAGGAGATCGTTTTGTCCGGTTTGCAAACGCGATGCAAGAACCGTTTCAGAGCGGACACCTTTACTATCTCCTGGCTATACCCCGACGTCATCGTTTCTATTATCATCATCTTCCTCAACTCCGTTTCAGTCATCTCATGATCTAACAGTAACTATCAGAGTAGACCCTTCTTCACCATCAACCTCAATGCAGCATCCAAACACAGTCCGTATGTATCTTGCCAATTCTCGGTCCAGCGCAAGCTTCCAAAACCGTCGTACTTTGGCTATACCGGTTAGCCGAAGTTCAGTAGATCTTAGGAACTCGGTTTCTCAAAGATCTTACAACTCACCCCGCCTTGGTTCTTTGCCTCGTTCTCTTCACTCGAGTAGATATACGCACATGCTTAGCCCGGGAAATGCGTCGAGTAGCTCGGTTGTTGGGTCGTTAATGAGCCGTAATGACTCGTGTCGGTCTTTGACTAAATTCTCTTCTGCAAGTTCATTACCAGGCTGCTAAAAACCACTAAAGAGGAAGTAACTTTACAGATATGCAAAGACTAACTAAAGTCTAATGCCTGATTTTGGCAAACTATAGAGTGTGAAAGAGTGAGTGAAATTCTTCAGTTGTACAGTTGTGGAGAATGTGAGATGAGTGAGTTTTGATGACTAAAGCGTTTTTTTTTGGTAAATCATTCAAAGCTAACCATTTGAATTTTGGGTATATAACTCAGCTTTATCACTTTGGTTCGTTGTCTATATATTCTTACTGCTTCTTTTTGTAATTTTGTTCTTCAATCCTTTTGTTTCTTGAAAAGAAAATGATCTTTAGCTCTGCTTTTAACATTGGTTATCAAAGAAAGGTTCAATCTCAAACAAATAAAAGCAAGTTATAGTTAAATCCACAAATTTCTTCTAATCATACAAATAAAAGAAATTACAATTCATCCACAAAGTTGTTCTGATCATACAAAAAAGTAGTAACATTTCACATACCAAACAACAAGATTTCTAGAATCTCAAACTTCATTTGTTTTCGTTATCACCCATTTGCACCTGATAAGGTGTAGTAGGAATTATGAAGGTGTGATTGTGGCAGAGTCGGGCATAGACTCACGTCGAAGCTCCTTGACAACAGTAGCTAAAGCCTCAGGGTTAACACCAAGATCACAAAGAGCTATAAGAACTGACAAAGTATGTCGGTCTAGTCCCGTGTCCAAGATGTTTGACATGCGAAACACAAGCTCTAGCGACTCTCTTGCGGTCCGAGATGCCTCCTCATCCATACTTGATCAGGCCTGTTATAAGACATACAAAATTTTAAATTTCTTAAGCTTGTTTATTAGCGAATTATGGAGTTTCTCCTACAAATGAACTTAGAAGAAAGAAACTCTAATCAAACTCTAACATTGCTTAAAACTTCACAGAGAAACTGGCACATATACACAGAAATCGAAAACTTCAGACTACTAAGTAATAACATTCAAAACTATGCTACTTTATAGGTTATGCATCTTAACTCAAAAATCAGAATCCAAAGAGTGTTTGATATAATATCAGATTCCAAAGACTTAAAACATATCTGAACACAAAGCTTGGAATTAAAATACACTTGAGAGAAGTTAAGAAGAATATAATAGTCTTCAATTTTCACATAAACTGAATCTAAGGTAAATTCTCGGCTGCTCAACTACAGTAGTATTCATTTCATGGATCCATCACCAATCACCACATTGGTTCTTTCATACCATCAACAAAAATTGAACTTGAGCTTATCATAGCTTTACTTTATTTTTTCACAAACATTTTAAATTAACTAAACTCAAAACTACAAACTTTTCTTTCACAACATACATAATTTTTAGTAATAGTATCCAGATCCTACTGAAAATACTCAAACTTATACATTGAAGTTCTAAAGATAAATGTTTTAAACCAAAAGAGGTTAAAGAAACTAGAGTTTTACATAACAAGATTATAATGGTTTTTGGTTTTCTAATGATTTATTTTGGTTTTCAGCAACTAAACCAGGTCTAAAGCTTAGAACTTTACAAATTATAACACCCAAAACTTGCTATACAATTGACTTAATCAGGAAACCACAAAAGTATAGATATTATAAAGATTTTGGATTATGTTCATATTTCTGATTTCAAAATAGATAAAATTGAAACTCACATCAGAGCAATAATGTATCCGATTCGTGTAATCAATCGGAGAATGCAAATAAAGAAGCTACCCAGAAACATTCAATAAACAAGAAATGTATCTCAGGTTGAAATTAGGGTTCAAGGAATAAAAAATTCAAAATTTCGATTTCGCAGTTATAGAGTAATATGATAGAGCATGAGTAATTAGGAATTAACAGTTTCTATTCCGAAGTCGAAAGTAAGAAAACTTACGTTTGAAGGTGGGTGACGAAGAGAGGACTTGTGAAGTTTTTTCCTTCACAAATTTGTACTAAGTTGTTGTGGTTTCTGGGTTCGTGAAAATGGTTTAAGATTAGATATTGGTTTAAATCATTATTTAATTGCTGTGATCGATGAATGCTGTCGACAAAAAAAAAAGATGATCTGAAAATAGATGTTTACTATTGACGACAAAAAATAAATAAATAAATAGATGTTTACTACTGTGGTTTTATCATATCTCTATACTATTAAGAAAGTACATTTATAAAATAACATCAAATTGTTGAATGTTACAAGAAAATATCACTAAAAAGAAGATCATTTTAATCAATTCACTAGAATCGGTAAAAAGAAGATAATTTTAATCAAGTCACTAGAATTGATAAATTTTCTTTTAAATTATTTCACTAGAATCGGACTCTACACATACGTGTAAGGTTATATTTGTAAAAGGAACTTGTATAATATTTAAATTTAAGATAGAATTTAGTTGTAATATGTATATTTTCTAAACTAATCAAAATATTTCTAACAGTTTGATTAGAGATGTTAATCGGATTTGGATTTGGTTTTAGTTTAAATTATTTCAGTAAATAATCTAGGCATGCCTATTTTGAAACGGAAAACCGTCTCATCTAATATCTATGAAAAATCTTCCATCTCATAACTGTTTATTTTTTCCAAATTATCAAATAATTATATAACCGTTAAAAAAAATTATCCATTAGACAACGTTAACCCAAAATATTACTGATTTGACAATGTTTATTATTAGAAATTGAGTAATAGTTTTAGACGGGATACATGTATTTCTGTTAGAATATATAATTTTATAAAGCAAATGGAAACTATATATAAACAACATATATTTCTAAAAAAATTCTTTAAATATTTTTTAAAATTACCCAAAATTCTTAAAATACTCATTTTGATGTAGATTATAACCCGTCCCATAGTCAACCCTAACTAAAATTTGTGAAAATTTGATAACTTAGTTTATCTACCCAAATATTTTGATCCGTTACCGTTACACAACAATTCTTACTCTATTTTTAATCAAAATTCGTTTGAGTAATGTTTTTGTTACCCGAATTATTTTTTCTCGTTCCATACCCACTATTTTCCAGTCTAATACCAGAAATATACTGACCTTTATAATACCACTAGATTAGAACCCGCCTAATAAGCGGATTTTAAATTTTGAAATAAATTAAAATTAAGCATTTTTGTTCAACTAAATATTGGTTATTAATGATATATTTTAAAAGTTTTTAGGGAAAGAAATATAAATCATGTTTTGTTAGAGTAAATAGTTATTTATAAAATTTTAGTTTTCTACAAGAATAAATTAATTAACTTTCTATATTAAAATTCTCTTATAAAAATATTAAAAATCTGTATATGTCCAAAAGTTTTTGGCTCCTACTGGTTGTTTCCTTTTTCAACTACGATATTAGATAGGGTGGACAAAATATATGAAACCCAACAAACTAAACCGAATCTAACCCAAAAAGAGATACTAATCCGAAAAAAATCTAAATGAGTATTAGACTCTTATATTCGAAAGATCAAACATGAACTAAATTGAACTGAAAACCGAATGAATACCCGAAAGACTCAAAATACAGTTATATACCAAAATAAATTAATAATATTTAGGCTTGATAGACTCAATTACCCAATAATTATAAATACAAAAATATCAACTATTTTAATATCAAATAATTAAAATACCCAAAATTAAACAAAATATCTGAAAGTTCCTTGTTATTAACTCTTGTTTATATCAATTTTTCTTCA
Organism: Cardamine flexuosa; assembly: GCA_963555745.1. NCBI lineage: Eukaryota > Viridiplantae > Streptophyta > Magnoliopsida > Brassicales > Brassicaceae > Cardamine > Cardamine flexuosa. The sequence continues at coordinate 14,830,745 of OY743221.1, read as the reverse complement.
TACACACTTGATTTTGCTATACAATTTAACTCAATTTTCAATCATATTAAGATCTTACTCTAACCTCATGTATACTACATATAAATTAATAGAAAATAAAAATTTTATATCAAAATAATATGCATTATATCAAACAAATATCCTTATATAATTAATATTAATAACGAAAAATAAATAACAACCATATTAGTAATTTAGTAGAAAACAATGAAACTTGGGAAACTAACATAGCAAATAAACTAAATTTAGGTTAAAATGTATAAATTGTTATTGTATTCTAAATAATATTAGAATCGAAATATCTAAATTTGAAAAGGGTTTAATATAAATAATAAGATTGAAATATATATTTGGAAAATAGAAAGTTAATAATCTTATTTATTATTTTTATTGGTCTCTTTTGTTGGGTTTCTTTTTTGATTAACGAAATTGTTGAGATAAACAGCTAACTAAATATACATAATTTTATTAAAATATATATTATCTAAAATTTTAACATATTTCAATATAGATTAAAATTATTAAATTTAAAACTTTCTTTGAGGTTAATTTTAAAACATCTATTTTTTTTAAACATGTTTAAAGTTATATATGTAAAAAATGGAAACTAATATTATCATTTTGATTTTTTATTTAGTTTTCCTCTTTTTTCATTTTAATTAAGAAATAATATGGAAAACATGGAAAGTAAAAATTATCTATGTGATTATTATTATTATTGTTATTTATTGGTTTTCCTTTTTATTAAGAAAATAATTTTTTATATGTGTCATAATCTAACTAAATAAGCGACACGTGTTACGATCTCGTAAGTTATAATTTTGACACATGTCGAGCTCTGATGAGTGTAAGCAAGGTTTATATAATAAGACTAGATTAGGACCCGTCCGATGGACGGATTTTAAATTTTAAAATAATTTAAAGTTAAGCATTTTTATTCAAATGAATATTTATCATTAATGATATACCTTGAATTGTTCTAGGAAAAGAAATAGAAATCATGTTTTGTTAAAAAAAATAGTTATTTAAAAATTTTTAGTTTTCTTTATGAATAAATTAATTATTTTTCTATACTAAAATTTTATTATAAACATATTAAAAATCTATATAATGTCCAAAACCTTTTTCCACCACCATGTTAGATAACGTGAATAAAATATCTGAAACCCGAAAAGGTCATAAACTCCTATATCAAAAAGATAAAACCTAAACTGAACCGACCTGGCCGAATGGATACCCGAAATACTCAAAATAGTTCCAATTATATACCCAAAATATTAGTAATATTTAGACGTGATATAATAAAATTACCCTACAATTATAAACCCAAAAATATCAATTATTTTAGTATCAAATAACTAAAATACCCAAAATTAACCAAAATATCTAAAAATTATTGGTTATTATTCTTTGTTAAATAAGATTTTCTTCCTACACACTTGATTTTGCAATACAACTTAACTCAATCTTCAATCATATTAATATCTTAATCTAACCTCATGTATACTCCATATAGATTAATAGAAAGCAAAACTTTTATATCAAAATAATATGCATTATATCAAAAAATATCCATATATAATTAATATTAAAAAACAATTAAAAAAATACTATTAGTAATGTAGTAGAAACACATGAACTTGGAAAACTAACATTGGAAATAAACTAAATTTAGGTTAAAGCAAATAAATTGTTATTGGATTCAAAAAATATATAAATTTGAAAAAAGTTTAATAAAAAATAATAAGATATAATATATATTAGAAAAAAATAGAAAGTTTAATCATCTTATTTTTTATTTACTTATTGATTTCTTTTTGAGTGGTTATTTTCTAATTAACCAAATAACTGAGATAAATAGTTAATTAAATATAAATAATTTTTAAAAATATATATTATATAAACTTTTAGCTTCATTCATTATATTTTTTTTATGGGTTGGTTTTAGTTAGTTCTGAAATTTTCTTAATGATAATATAATTTTTCAAATACTGTATTTCTTTTTCCTTTTTAGTTATTGTTTCATTATCGTGTTTGTATTCGTTTTAAATGTATTCTTAATCTTAATTATGGATTAGTTAAGTTAGTAATTTTGTGTTTCCCTTTTTATTTGTTTTAAGTGTATTTCTTAGTCTTAATAATTGATTAATTTTTATTTTATGGTAGTTTTTAATGGGGATTGTTTTAATTAATTCTTAATTTTACTTAATGATAAGATAAAATTTTAAATACTGTATTTTCTTTTTCTTTTTAGTTATGTTTTTTATTTGTTTTAAATGTATTTATTAATCTTAATTATTGATTAGTTAAATTAACGATTTTATGTTTCCATTTTTCCTTCTTTCTTTAGGTGTTGGTTTTAATGATATCCAAATATTTTTTGATGATTAGATTTTGGTTTTAATTAGTTCTGAATTTTAATTATTGTTAAGATAAATTTACAAATACTGAATTTCCTCTTTTTTAGTTATGGTTTTTTTTTGTATTTGTTTTTAAATATTTTTCTAATTTTAATTATTGATTAGATAAATTTAAAAATTATTATTTGGTATTTGTTTTAAGTATATTTCTTAATTTTAATTATTGTTTAGTTAAATTAATAATTTTGTGATTTTCTTTTTTTCTTTTACTATACTTTTTTCTTTTTTTGTATTTGTTTGAAATGTATTTTTAAAATTTAGTTATTGATTAGAAAATTGAACATTCTGATGAGTATCTATTTTGACCAGTTTTTACTATTGTTTTTACATGTTTTATTCAGTCCAGAGTTAGGTTTTGTGTCCTTGTGGCCGGTTTTAGTGTATTTTCAGGTTTTCATTTCATTGGAGCTAAAATGGTAAAATGGAGCAACTTTGGACGTTTTTACACAATCATTGGATTTTGGAGACACTCTGGATCAATCAATCCTGAAAATGATCGACCAAGCATGAAGAGGATCGACCAATCCCGAAGTAGATCGGTCAGTCAAAGGAATCTATGAGGTGGCACAGATCAAAGGAAGGAGATCGATTGATCCAAGTCGGATCGATCGATCCGTATCACATATTCTCCAAATCGCACACTAACTCCAATTTTTGATCTAGAAGACTCCCTATAAATAGAGAACATTTCCTAAGCGGCCAGAGAGACCTATACACGATTTTTCACTGTTACTCTGTCATTTTCATTTTCATTTCAGATCTGTAAACTTTTACATTGGTTTTTCTCAGATCTAAAGTATTTTCCATTGCATTTTCAAATCTACATTTTGTCTTCATCTATTTCTTTGCATTTTACATCATACAACATCATGATCTACCATCCCATTGCCATGGTTGAGTAGATCTGCATGTTGGAAGATGAGATTTATTCAAAGGGATTTAATGTTTAATTAGGTTATTGTTATAGATTAGAATTATGATTATTTGATTTCTACTTCTATGAAACAAATGTTTTTATTAGGTTGACGAATCTATCAAATGATTCGTAGGGTTTTATAATACAGCTAGCGTTGGTTATTCTACCCGGAGTCTATAGTTTGTAGACTTGATTTCCAGATTTCCAAGAGTTGAAGCTGGATCTAGAAGTGAACTCTATCAAACTTGCTAAATACATGCTATCATAGGGTCCTAGCGGATTTATGTTAGAATAATATTTGCTCTTAAAAAAAGATTTATTTTGGTACAGTGTTTGTGTTCTAAATCTAGATCATTTAATTGCTAATCCGGTTAGATGACCTTTTTATTTATTTAAATCTCTGCAATTTCTCAGATCCCAACATTTATTTTAAATTGATTTTATTTCCTTATTTAAAGATTTTATTCAGATTTTATTCGGATTTCCTTTGTGACAAACCTTCCATATTTTCATCCTAACTCTGTTTAGATCTACAGATCTATAGTGCTCTTTACTCCCTGTGGATTCGATCCCACCACTATACTACCGCGCACAACCGTGCACTTGCGAAAACCATTGGTTGGGTAAAACTTGATGCATAAAACATCACATCACAATTTTTGCTATTCTCTTTTTGTCTTTTTATAAAAAAAACTTCACTTGTTTTCCGTGTTGTTATTGTTTTTAGGATTTATGAATTTTAATTGGCAAATTAATATATTAATAACTACCGAATGTTTTTTTTTATTAATTTGTTTTAAAATAATTATTTTATAACTTGGCATGTAACAAGATCTGAATTATTAGAGACACATGTCAAGATTTCATGATTTATAATTTTGACACATGTCGGCTTCTGGTGAGTGCAACCCAAGTTTATATAATAAGATATTAGATAAATTAACAATGTTTAAGTTTCAGTTTTTCCTTATGAAATATATTTCTTATATTTATTTGTTGTTTAGAAAATTAACAAATTCTTGTTTAACATTTTTTTTCCTTAAGATAGGGGTTTAGGTTTTATTTTCAGTTTTTTTTAAAATTTATATCTTAATTTTAATTTTGATAAAATAAATTAATAAATTCTTTTTTTTCCTTTGTAAAATTATTTCTTAATTTGAATTATTGATATGATAAAATAAAAAATTCTTAGTTTCCATTTTTATTATTTATATATTTTAGTTAGTTTTATTTTAAAATTATATATTAGTTTTAGTTATTTGATTACATACATTAACAAATTCTTAGTTTCCTTTTTTCCTTTTAAAGCTATTTCTATATTTAAGTTAGTTTTACTTTCGTTTTTTGATTTGTTTTAAAATTATTTCTTAATAATTATTTATTTGATAAATTAACAAATTCTTGGGGTTTTTTTAATTATTTATTTTATTTTCGTTTCTTTGTTTTTTTTTAAAATTATTTTTAAATTTTAGTTAATGATTAGATAAATTAACATATCCTTGATTTTTTTATTAATTATGTCTTTTCTTAAAGATTTAATTTATTAATTTGATACGTTACAAGATCTGAATGATTAGTGACACGTGTCAAGATCCCGTGAGTTATAATTTTGACACTTGTCGAGTTCTGGTGAGTGCGACCCAAGTTTATATAATAAGACTAGATTAGGATCCGACCGATGGACGGATTTTAAATTTTGAAATAAATTAAAATTGAGCACTTTTATTCAACTAAATATATGTTGTCAATGATATATCTTAAATTGGTTTAGGAAACCAATAAAAATATTTTTTTTATTAGAAAACAGTTATTTATAAAAATTTAGTTTTCTACATAAATAAATTAATTAACTTTCTATGAAAATTTTCTTATAAAAATATTAAAAATCTACATAATGTTCATAAGCTTTTGGTTCCTACTTGTTGTTTAATTTTCCGACTACCATGTTAGATAACGTGGATAAAGTATCTGAATCCTGAAAAACTAAACTGAATCCAACCCAAAAAGGAGTACTAAAAAAATAAAAATCCAAATGGATCTTAGATTCCTATATCCGAAAGACCAAACCAAGAACCAATAAATACCTGAAATACTATTATATACCCACAAATATTAATACTATTTAGCTTGATATAACTCAATTAACCAATAATTATAAAACCAAAAATATAATTTTTTTTATCAAATATCTAAAATACCCAAAATTAACCAAAATATCTGAAAGTTCCAGGTTATTAACTCTTTGTTAAATCATCTTTTCTTCATACACATTTGATTTCGACATACAATTTAACTCAATTTTCAATCATATTAAAATCTTACTCTAACCTCATGTATAGTCCATATAAATTAATAAAAATCAAAAGTTTTTTATCAAAATAATATGCATAATATATGCATATATCAAACAAATATCCATATATCAAACAAATACCCATATATAATTAATCTTATAAAATAATTAAAAATAAATAACAATAGTATTAGTAATTTAGTAGAAAACTATGAAACTTGGAAAACTAATATTACAAATAAAACATTTAGGTTAAAACATATAAATAAACCTGAAAAACTAAATCGAATCCAACCCGAAAATAGGTACTAACCCAAAAAAAATTCAAATGGATCATAAACTCCTATATCCGAGAAACTAAACCTGAACTGAACCAAACCAAATACCATATAGATACCTGAAATACTCGAAATAAAATTATATACCCAAAACTATTAATACTATTTATACTTGGTATAACTCAGTTACCAAAATATATCAATAATTTTATATCAAAGAACTAAAATATCCAAAATTAACCAAAATATCTGAAAGTTCCAGGTTATTAACTCTTTGTTAAGTCAGCTTATCTTCATACACACTTCATTTTGCTATATAATTTAACTCAATTTTCAATCATATTAAAATCTTACTCTAACCTTATGTATACTCCATATAGATGAATAGAAGTCAAAATTTTTATATCAAAATAACATGCATTATATTATATATATATATATAATTAATATTATAAAATATTTAAAAAACAAATAACAACAATATTAGTAATTTAGTAGAAAACCATGAAACTTGAAACACTAATATTGTAAATAACTAAATTTAGGTTAAAATGTATAAACTGTTATCGGATTCTAAATACTATTAGAATATAAATATCTAAATTTGAATAAGAATAACAAAATTTGATATTTGATATTTGTTAAAAGCATACTAATGTTGAATACCAAATTATTTATTTGAACATATTTGAATATTAACTTTTTATTTTTAAAATTTTTCGTTTTGGTATTTGTTCTAAATATATTTCTTAATTTTAATAATTGATTAGTTAAATTAATAATTTTGTGATTTCCTATTTTACTTTTTTTTAGTTACACTTTTTTTTTGTATTTGTTTTAAAGGTATTTTTTAAATTTAGTCATTGATTAGATAATTTAACATTTTTGTGATTCCCTTTTTTTAAAAAGAAAACTTGACATTTTTCATTTGTTTTTGGTTTTTTGGATTTGTGGACTTTAATGGATGATTTGATATATTAACAATTACTGAATTTTTTTTAGTTAATTTTATTAATGTGACTAATGACAAGATCTGAATGATTAGTGACATGTGCCAAGATCTTGTGATTAAAATTTTGACACGTGTCGGCTTCTGGTGAGTGCAACCCAAGTTTATATAATAAGATATTGATTTTGACAAATAATGACTTAAGAGTAATCAAAAATTTATTATGGTTTTTGGTAATAAATAGTTAGTAAAATCAATTACTTAGAAAACTGGTATAATTTAGGAAAATAAAACTATATATGTATGAAGTATGAAGTATGAACATTAATTTTATGTGATTTTCTTGGGTAATTTATGTTTTTTGGTCAAAAGGGCATTTATGTTAAATATCATTAATATTTATAGTATTTGAAATTTAATAAAAAAGATTTGTATTTATTTTATTAGATAAAATTATTGGGTTTTTTTTTCCAAAAAAATACTTGTTTAAATGGGAGAAATAATAAGTTTGTCAAATTTTATTATAAAATTTGAAAGTAGGACAAATATTTTCAAATTAAATAATTAGTCTTTTTCCCTGAGTGAAATGTCAATACAATCTTTGAAAGTTTAACAAAAAATCAATTATTTGTTATAAACTATAATTTTAGTATATATATATATATATGTGTGTGTTTAATTAAGTAAAGAAAATTGGATAAAGAAGAAGAAATGGACGTGGGAAATTTGGTTAAGTTAGTTTAGTTCAATTGTAATTAAATTAGTTAATTTAGTTTGATTGATGTTGGTTAAATTGGTTAAATGGTTAAGATAAATGGTTAAATGGATCACCTATCAACCTATCACAACCAACCCATTATACTCATTTAACCATTTAACCATAAACCCATCAGAACCATGAACCCATTAGGGTCAAAAAATTTGACCCATTAAGATAAATGGGTTGGATTGGATTGAGTTAGACCCATGACCCATTACCTAGTTTGACACTGGAGAGTGTGGAGAGTATAGTTTGATAACAGTAACTCTATATATAGTACAAAAGAGAAACGGAGGAGAAGATAAGTGTGTGAGACATGTGTTCTTAATACTTTCTCTTGAGTATTCATCACTTAACTAGATTAAGCTCTACAAATTAGCAAATAGTAATTCACCCTACTCACATACCTTATTATGAGAGTTTGATTTTCTTTATTTACTTTTGAATTTGGTTTAAAACCCCCAAAACAACTTGATTTCACTTAGATTGAAATGAAAACTTGCATTTCTAGTGTGCTTTTTTTGTTAAGCTTCTTTGGAATCATCAATCACTCAACGGTCGTATTTGACCTCGAGGGTCCCTTGAGTCCAAGCTTCTCCAACGTTGGTCGCCGAGGATGCTTCAAGCCCAACCCCCTTCCGTTTTGCTCATTTCCACGTTACCAAATCTCCTTCTGCTGTGGACAGGAGAGAACTTTTAAACCCTCATTTGAGTCATTTCCTCCAAAAGGAAGGCTCTGCTCTATCTTAGAATGATCCAAGAGAGGATCTCTCGATTTGGATCTGCTCGCCGTTGCTTACATTTGGCTCACTTTGTGGCCCACTTCTGAAAGCGGCGACCCAGTTTATTCTCCTAGGCCCATGTCCGAATTTAAGTTTAGGTTGACTATTGCTTTGTTCTCTGAGCCGACACAAGTCTTCGAAGTGCCGAGGACCTATTTTGAAGGCTGTGTTGGTTTCGACACAAGGTGTAGCTTACTTCTCTCTTATCACAAGGCCCAGGCCAGTGCTGAATTTCCTATTGATTAATCCTACCTTTGTGTTGAGATGACATATAGTTACAATTGGTCGAGGACTCCTCTTGTGTCTATGTCACTTTCGGTACAAGGTTTGATCAATCATCAATCTATTACACTAAGCAATTTCAGTTACTGTTGTCTATCCGAGTTAGATCTAGTGCAATTACAAGAGGGGATATTATTATGTCTTCTCATTTGAGGGCTTACAAAACCCTTCACGAATTTACTCCTCTATGGAGATATCTATCTGCTTACTTTCCCTTTTTTTGAAAGGTGAACCTTGTCTTGACTCTGCTCGGAAGAGCGTCCTTACTGTTTTTCATTCTTGTGTGAAGGTTTACATGGGAACGGAAGATGCAACGGAATTCATTCCGTTGAGAACCAAGGTATTGATTTATGTTTCAAAGTCACATGGCAAAGTGACTATCCTCAAGTCGTTTGAAAGAGTTGGATTAAATTTTGTTTCTCTCTTGTTGGAGTTCATCTTTGCTCATCACATTGACTCCTTTCATGCAATATCAAACTCTGTTGAGTTTGTGTATCTATCCTTGTACTGCTTAGTAGTTTCTATTGTACTAATTTCTTGCTTTACACATCAGATATGTCTGATGATGTCTATCTTATTTGTAATCGACTAAGTATGAATGAAAGTATCCGTTTTGACAAAAAAAAGGTGCACTTTCTTATTTTCTCATGGATTGACCTTAAAATTTTTTAATGTATGATAGGTAAACTGATAAACATTGAACTATTATTATTGATCAGATTGTGTTACCTTTTTTTGTAAGAAAGTAACACAAGTCTCACTCACCAAAATTCTAACAAATCACAATCTCTATCTTTTGAAAACACAATAAATCTCAATTTCATTAAACCAGTACATAGCCTATCAAATTAACTAATGTAATACGTTGTTTATAATTAAACTACAAAATTACATACATATTAGCATACTTATAACCCATAACCATTGAGATGTCAATTCAATCACCCACATAAGAAAATAATACAGTTTTATATATTTCTCAGTTATCCATACTTTGATATCTATAAATTTAAACAAAAATATTCCTTAAAAAAAAAGAGGAGTACATACATACAATTATTTTATTTATTAGTTGAATCTCCACATAAAAAAATATAAAAACCTACAAATGATATTTTTATACCATAAATAAGTATACATATAATACATGTATGACATAAACTATACATATAATTTATGAACGTAATGTAAGTATAAAAGATATACTCCACGAGAGATATTTGCCTTCTGTTCCGAAGATGAAAATGAGAGATTTGACTATTTATGTTATAACTTTTTATGTGTTTTTATGGAATAAAGGATGTAGAAATCTATAGAAGTACATAATGTTTTTTTAATCATCTCTTATATATAAAAGCAGGTGTTTGGGGCCTCTGGAGGTGTCTACATCAGCAAAAAAAACTAACTGTAAGATACACTCTCGCCCTGTCACGTGTCAAGGTTAAATGAAAACATCTTAGAGGAAGCCACATCAGCACAACTAACACAAAAAATAAAAACTCTAAACTCGAACAGGTTATTGGGCTCAAATTACACATGCCCAATTAGCAAACGTTCAAATTCTCTTTCGAAAAAAGGAAATCTTGAGCGTCTGTAAACTAAAATATAAAAGAAATATGAACTGTTTTGTTTTGTCTTCTTTCTGTCTCTTCAAATTACCTTCCCATATAAAAGAACATTTTCATAGATGTATGCATTGGTTTCCCGACTTAAGATCTGATTTAAAATGTAACAAATAGTCAGTTTCTTCCGCTGGCATTCTCTTATAATCTCATATTTTGTCTAATTTGCAGTAATCACATTTCCGGAGAAGCAAGAGCATCAGTGGAACCGATCGTTGGTACAGCCTTTACGGTAACTATATTGGATAATATATGTGCCTTTTTCCCATGTTCATTTGTTTCTAATCACAAGATATTTGTTAAGAGATTTATTACAGATTTAAGGTTGAATGGCATGTAAGCCAACAATAAAGAAAAGCCAGAGGAAGGGAAATAAAACATCATCACGCCTCACGAGGTGTAGTTTCGGCAATCAAGGTAGTAGAATTATCTATGAGGAGTGTTTATCTAACGATGTGAGTTGTGGTTCTTGATGAGACAGATTGTAAATGTGTTGCGTGAAGTATCAATTTATTGCGTTTTGAAGGTGGTGCTTTAATCAACGTCAGAAACCCTGAAAATTCTGAAGGAGGAGATGGAAAAAACTAAGGAAAAAATAACCTCCGCACTTTATTCATAGAAATATGGTTTCTGGATTCGTCACCTGAGTCACAACGTGAGCAATGTTGGAATGATTGGAAGTCTCCATCGTCGGAGTCGAACCCTTGTGGTGAACCACATAAAATATCTACTACATGATCTTCCTCTAGAGAAAGATAAGACGAGTATTGGGTCTAAGAAGAAAAAAATGGGAGCTCCACCGTACTCAAAATCTTACATTTCAACACTAGAGGTAAAGGAGATGAATGAAAACTCATATTTTTATGCCAATTGAAAAAAAAAAATATTTCTCATTTTGTCAAGGTTTTGCAGAATTTTGTATTCGTCTTTTTTACATCCTCATTCGCTCCACATGGTTTCTTTATTTTGAAGCAGGTAAAAGGATCATCTCAAAGGTAAATGGATGTGAAAAATGTAGCAAGGAATTTAAATCAAAGAATTTCCCTGCCTTAGCTCTGTTTGTTTGTGATCTTCCCTAAAAAATGAATCAAATCTTATCATTGCACATTATTGTTTGTCTGCCTTTACAGGTCATGATTGGCTCAAGAAAGTTAGGTATTTGCTCTGTTTTCTCTCCCGCTATATTCCATTAAGTTTATCTTTAATTTCTCAAAATTTTCCTAATTTAGTATTCCATGTGAAATGATGGAAGTAAAAGTTTATTTGGAGAGTACAACAGAACCTCATTTGATTTTTCAGTGGAAGAATTGGTTTTCAAAAACATACATGTAATATAGTGGTTTGACAATGTCTCATCAAGGACTTTAGTTAAGACTTCGTTGTAACTAATAAAAATCTATAGTTTTAGTTTTAAGGACTTAATTTGGCATGTGGTTAGTGAGAACTATTTGATTCTTCTATGAGGAACAAAAAAATTGCATCTTCCTAAATTTTTTCAATGTAAAATTTCAATGTTTTCGCTAAAGTTATATAATTCTTAAAAATATATATCTAAAATAAGGATTTGAATAATTTTTCTTCAACCCGATAAGATTGGCTAACCTTACAAAGTTGAAAGCAGATATCATGAAACCAAGTACAAGAACGGTAAGCAAGAGGATACTGAGAAACCACCATAAGAGAAGAATGCAACTTCTCACTTCTAGCATGGGTGCTTAAGAGTGAGTTTAGTATCATCATATGACTGGTACAACAAGTCACACAAAATCTCATATCTTTTTATCCGTACTAATTATTTAGTTAACCAGACACCAACTAAAAAACAGATCCATTTCTCTATTAATCTGTATATATATGCATCATTTATGTTTTATCCAATTTAATTAGGAAGACAATATAACATATTCTCATGCAATTTTTTCTTTTTAAGGCATGTCATTGTCTTCTATTTTAGTCCTACGAGCTTATGCGGTGTGTGTCTGATAGACTTGCCTTTCGACATATTAGTGACATACCCTCTTCAATTCATTCTTTAGGGTATGAAAATTTGTCCTATATATTTAAATGGTAACTATTTTGATTTTAGGTCCGTTTTGCAAATAGTAATGCTTGGATAGCAAACCAATATAACTTTAAAATTAATCAATAATCATGTTCGTTTTTCTTATATTATTTTATTGTTGAGTGTATGATGGAGTCATCACAGTTCAATTTACACTTGCTATTGTGTGCATCGCTTACATATGTTTTTATGTGAACTATTGTCTGAATATAAGAAAGATACAAAAATCTCAATAATAGTTCTCTAACCTCATATGAGCAGATCTTTGCTAGACAGGTAAATCAAGGAAGACAAAGGTTCCAAGGATAGTGTTAACTGGTCTTCAGTTTCTCTGACTACTCGAACAAAGCATTTTTAGCTAAACCTGATGATTCAAATGATTTACAAAGAAGTAATTTGTGTGTGTGTATTGTGTACTTTAATATTATTAAATTAACCCCAAACGGGAATCAGAACAGTGTTTTTACACAATGACAACGGGGAAGTAGCTTATTTACTAACGTAAATTTCAGGATGTTGTCCCCTTACAACATTGTCTTTCTTCCAGTTTACATCTAAGACATGTTTCTCATTCAGAGTTTAATAATACTTTTGATTTGCTTAAGAGCAAAAAAAAAAAAAAAGGTCACATGTATCAGCACAAATAGTCTAAAATTTCATCAAAAATTTAGACATTTTTTTACCCTCATTTCTAAGGTCAAAATACCAACAAACTGGCTTTTTTTTTTTTTTTGTCAAACTGAAGCTTATTCAAATCCTTATTTTATTCAAATCCTTAGCTTCAGACTGGTTTTAAAAAAGGATTTTATGGAAAGAATAAGCAGAATAGTGAAACTGAAGCTAAGCTTTCAAGGAGCACATGTCAAAACATATGCAGCTCCTCTCCTCACCTACCAAGGCTTAGGATTTTGACAAACATTTTGGTACTCTACTATATCAAAATCACTATAAATCAAAAGTCAAACTACTATTAATAATATGTTATGTGATCAACTTACAATACAATATACTATCACAAATTACTCTTTTTCTATCCTTCAAATGAAGGGAGTTAATCGACAAGATCAACCATGAAGGGAGTTAATCGATGCTCCAAGAATTCTTCCACGGAAAAAAGCAAGTCCAGGAATTATTCTGGTTGAAGGGTACCATGACAGTCCGGTAAGTCTAGCTAAAATCCTGACTCCCTTTCAACTGGAGCATCGACAAGTTCCAGATGATATGCATGTTCCATTAGTAGCTACTAGTTTCAAAGGCCACACATTGGCTTTGTGGCAACAGTTGAAAGAGAAATGCAGCCATGAGGGTAAATGAAAAATCTTTTCTTGGGCTAAATTGACTAAAAAGATGCATCATACGTTTCTTCCTTTCAACTATGGTCGTACGATGTACACCAAGTTACAGAATCTGCATCAGGGAACCCGATCAGTCGATGAGTATGCCACTGAATATTTTTCACTTTTGACGCGTAACTCTATTAGTGAAACTGATGATCAATGGGTTTCCCAGTTCATTGGTGGATTAAGACCGCATATACAAAGTAGTCTGCTTCAATTTTGTCCAGTTACCATGTCTGAAGTTCACATACTCGCGCTTCTTATTGAACATTAGCCACATTTTACATCATCAGGATGAACTCAGGGGTCAGCTCGTACGCGCAATTGATTGTTTGAAGTTTTTGAAACAGTTTTTGATTTTAGATTTTGGAAAATCTAATTTTCATCAATTCAAAATTTTCATCAATTCAAGATTTTATAAAAATAGATTCCCTAGAATGAACTTATCACAAATGAACTAGATTTTGGAATTCAGGATGAACTAGATCCATCAAATAAGGATCACAATCACGAAATAATTTTAGAGTGAACTAGATCCACCAGATCAGGATCACAAACTTCTAGAATGAACTTATCACAAACTTCTTGGAGAGGGATGATATAATGAACATATCACAAAGTACAGTTTACCTAAATATGATAATGAGATTGATATTATAATATGTGTTTTTATTAAAGACCCTCATATCTAGCCCTGCGAGTTCGGTTTATTGGTTTGGTTCAGGTCATTTTTCTTGGTTGTTCGGTTATTTTGAAATTTGAAAATCTTGCCGAACTAAACAAAAACTAATTACGGTTCGGGTCGGTTCAAAATACAATTATTTTTGGTTTTAGTTAATCTTGCCAAATTGAACCTAGTTTTATAAAAACAAATCTGGTTATTTTTGGTTATTTTTGGTTTTTACTTGTAATTGCAGAGATCACATCATCAAAACATTCAAATTACACAAAATTCATCACCTAGCTAGTTCATATTAAGACTAACAACAAGCATGCATTCAAAATAAACATTAAGCATCATAAACTTTGACTATGAATATCTAAAAAAAGATGAGGTAATTTCCTACATAGTTGGCACTGGTAGACAGTACTTAAGTTTATACATCAAAAGTTCAATGCAGACCAAGACACAACTTTACATATCGAGATAGACTGCAACAAACTATACTCTAAAAAGATAGAGAGATGGATGGGGACAAGGTTGTGTAGTGGTTATTGCATCAGGTCTCTCCCGTTCACACTTGAAATTGTTTACTATGCACAAACATAAAACGACATAATTCACATAAATATAAAGAAAGGACATTCAGAAAACAGAGGATTCAGAAGTTTTTTTACGTGTTGGTAGTGTCCGAGTACATACACAAGATAAAGACAGTCAGAAGAGAGAACATATCAACACATAACAGACTTCGCTTCTTTTAAAAAAAAAAACTTAAGTTGCACATTTCAAATCAAAACCAAACTAAACACGTTAGTTTCAATTTGCTGGACAGTGGAAACTACAACAATCAAACCCCGTTTAAAGTTTTGATTATATACTAACAATAGCAATCCAAAGTCTGAATATCAAAATACTTGTTTATCAAAAAATTGTTGGTTATAAGACAAGTGATTTTGAATCAAATTCAGTTCATTAATTCACAAAATATATAGATAACCAATTTTAACAGATACAAACGAATATTAGCTTCCTATTTCTAAAAACTGGTTCTCATGTGAACAAATTATTAAGGATAAAGAAAATAATTTAGTCATCATTCTTTATCATCCAAACTACACAAAACTGATAAGAGCATACAGTAGAACGTATTTAAGTTTGTCCAAATAGAAGAATAATTCATAAAAAGCACACAAACACCTACCAATTTCCATTAAAAAAACAATAAACTCACACCCTAAATCTGAAACTGAAAATTAAATGCAAACCCTAAGACTCCAATATCTTTCAGAAACTGAAAATCAAAGCAATAATCGTAGCAAATCAACAATTAAAGGTTGGATAAACATGAATAAACAAAATCCATACCATATTGAAAATGGCGGAGAGATGACGGAGAGATGCACCAGAGATATGCACTCAAGAGAAATGGGAGAGATTTCAGGGAGGCGGTTGAGAGATGGAGACTGGACAGTGTGAAAAAAATGAGAGGACTAGGGCTAACCTAATAAATTTATCTTTATATACCTAGGTTTAGTAGACAGAGAATAACTAAGCTTAGGTTATGGAGATTGGAGAAATACCGAGATGCCGAAGAGATGACGGAGAGATGAACTAAAGATATGCACCAAAGAGAAATGGGAGATATGTTGGGGAGGTGGTTGAGAGATGGATACTGGACAGTATGAAAAAAATGAGAGGATTAGGACATAGACTAACTGATCTTAGGTTATGAAAATTGGAGAAATATGATGGAGATGAGCCAAAGAGATGCCGAAGAGATGCGAGAGAGATGACGGAGATATATGACAGAGAATAACTAACCTTAGGTTATTGAGATTGGAGAAATATGATGGAGATAAGCCGAAAATATGCCGAAGAGATGACAGAGAGATGCACAAAATATATGCACTAGAGCGAAATGGGAGATATGTCGAAGTGGCGGTTGAGAGATGGAGACTGGACAGTGTGAAGAAAAATGAGAGGATTGGGGTTAACTTAATCAAATTATTTTTATATACCTAGGTTTAATTGACAGAGAATAACTAACCTTAGGTTATGGTGATTAGAGAAATATGATGGAGATGAGCCGAAGAGATGCCTAAGAGATGACAGAGAGATGCACCTGAGAGAAATGGGAGAGATCTTGGGGAGGCGGCTGAAAGATGGAGATTGGATAGTGTGAAGAAAATTGAGAGGATTATGACACATAATAACTAACTTTAGTATTGAAGATTGGAAAAATATGCCGGAGATGAGCATACATTCAATTTTCTTGTTCACTTTAATCAATCCAAACGTCGTGTATACGAAACAGTGCCTATTACCCACACCACAGTTAACTAACTAAGATTTTATTTTTAATCGGGTTTAAATCATAAATGGTCTCCAGATCTGAAACCGAGATTCAGTCAAAGAAAAGTAAACGCTACCACTAATCTCTCTCACTTTCTTGCTCTCACTGTCTCTCTTTCTTCTTTAGAGATCCTTTTCAACCAGATCAGCTCTCTCCTTTAGTAAGAATATATTTTCTCTTTTTTCATCTGTCTCTTATACTTGGTAGCTTTCAGATTTTACTCTCATTAGCCTGCTATACTTGGTGAGATTTTCTATGGTCCTTTTTTCAACTTAAAGAGAATCATAGTAAATTCTGCTTGGTTGACATGTTTCGTGGTCATGTGAATGAGATCTAAAACAATATTGAAATCCCTCTTCTTAACTCTCTTCTTACCATGAAAAATGTTTTTCTTACTTTATTCACTACTTAGCTTCTGTCTTTAATAGATAATGCTTGGATATGCTAGAGAATATGTCAAAAATTATAGACTAGCGTTACTGGAATGTTTCTCCTAGATTGAAAAGTTTGAATAAGAGGCTCAATTTTGTAGTTTGGCTGTTTACAAATCCTTGGATGCATACACTATAATCTAACCTTATAGCTTTTTGAAATGAATTATTTGGAGTTGAATGCTTTTTTTTTCTTTTTGCAGACAGAATCACTTAGAAAAATGAGAGGATAAGGGTTAACCTAATCAATTTATTTTCATATACCTAGGTTTAATTGACAGAGAATAATTAACCTTAGGTTATGGAGATTGGATAAATATGACGGAGATGGGCCGAAGAGATGTCGGAGACATGCCAGAGCAATGCACCATAGATATGCACCAGAGAGAAATAGAAGAGATGCCGGGGAGGAGGTTAAGAGATGGAGACTGGACAGTGTGAAGAAAAAATGAGCGGATTATGACAGAGAATAACTAATCTTAGGATATGAAGATTGGAGAAAAATGACGGAGATGAGTCGAAGAGATGCCGGAGAGATGACAGAGAAATATGACAGAGAATAACTAACATTAGGTTATGGAGATTGGAGAAATATGACAGAGATGAGCCGAAGAGATCCCAGAGAGATGACAGAGATACGCACCAGAGCGAAATGGGAGAGATGTCGGGGAGGCAGTTGAGAGATGGAGACTGGACAGTATGAAGAAAAATGAGAGGATTAGGGTTAACCTAATCAATTTATCTTTATATACCTAGGTTTAATTGCGGTTCGGTTTTACCTTCAGTTACGCTTAACCAAACCGAAGCAAAGCAATAACCGAACTTAATAATCTCTTCCGATCGGTTTCCTTCAATAACCGACTCTCTTCTAAACCGGTTTGGTTTTTAATCCCAAGGCTACTTATATCCATATGAAGCTTAAAATAGAACACACTTTCTATAATACGGAAGATTGGGTTTTGAAATAGGTTCATGATTTTATGACAAAATATCACCTTTAATTTCAAGAGATTTAATTGTTTTTGTGAAAGCTATGGTTTCAATTTATCAACTAAAGTTTATTCCATGGCTTGATGAGAAAGTTTCAAGGGTAAACATTTTTTTCTTGATTTTAGAATGACAAATTATTTTAAAAAATGTTTAGAAGGGTTGAAAGCAACCCCTGCCAATTTCACCAAGGTAATTCATGAACTTGTTAAAATTATTTTGAAATTTGATTATGAACTTAGGAGATCAGAATTTTGTGATCCGGAGGAAACACAAGCAGTGACTGAAAAGCTTGAATTAGTTGGAGAGAACTATTGGAAAGAGCAACATTTATTCTCAAGTTTTGGGGGGAGGGGGGGGATGCTAGTTTAGAAAGCATTCATTCATTGGTTATTTTAGGTTAACACACAATTTGAACATGAAAAAATAGGTTTGTGGTGTGTGCATATTGTTTGCAGTCGCTCCACTGAAGAATGTACAAAAGTAAAGAATGCTCTTTCTCTAGTTTGACTCAAGTTTGTGGACTCAGAAAAGAAAACAATGTTGCATTACATCTTAAAATGATCATTGTTTCTTCTGAATTGGTGAAGCAAATATTGATGGGATAACAACCAAAAACATTACATGACCGCTAAGTTTTTGCAGCCTCTTATCAACATATTAAATTTGATGATCCAAATGACTTTGATGCTCCCAGATTTTATAACCATACTTGCACGTCTCTAGAAATAGTAAGCTATTGTTGTTAAATCGACATAAGATCCATTCTCAACTGCAAGAAAACAAGATATAGGAAACCAAGATTATGAAAACTTTCATGAAAACGTACCTCTCATAGATCCACTTAAGGTTTTCTCCTCACGTGCGTGCTCTCAAGGTCAATTGCTAAGGGACGATCGGTTTTGGAATGCATAGAATACCTTCATTAATCCATTCAGAATTGTAGGAAATAATATGCATACATAACCTCTTCTACTCCTTGCGATGGATTCTACCACTCTGAATATATGAATAAACAGTTCTTTAGGATTTAGAAAAGAGAAAACACAAAGGAGATGAAAAAAGGTTTTGGTGATATGGCCAAGTCCATATCTAAAGGAGATGAATAAAGTTTGATGATGTAAGGTCTGGTCCACTCATGGGTTTATAAGTGAGTGATATGTCCATACAAAATCAGCCATGTTAGTGGATTCAGCACACGATGTAAATCGTTAAATATTATGATCCAATACTTATAAATAGGATATGGCTATGATATTTTTGGAGTTTTGTTTTACGAATAATTAGATCTAAATGTATCATTAGTAAAATAATCCTGACCATTGTTGGATTTCAGGGATGGCTTTATCTTAACATGAATCAAAGGTCATATCAGATCATATTCACAATGTACTTATCCTAAAATATTTGATATTTGATCAAGAAATATTATTCTACATATTTTTCATGTATTTTCCA
Source organism: Cardamine flexuosa (assembly GCA_963555745.1). NCBI lineage: Eukaryota > Viridiplantae > Streptophyta > Magnoliopsida > Brassicales > Brassicaceae > Cardamine > Cardamine flexuosa. Next base: position 14,811,151 of record OY743221.1, on the reverse strand, counting down.
TGTAAATGAATCAATTACTTTTTTTGTTTCTTATCTTCTAAATACCGATTTCTTTTTCTAAATTGTTAGTGTTGTTGTTGTTGTTGTTGTTGTTGTTGTTGTTGTTATTACTACTAATTTTTGAGACATTGTTTGATGATTTGTTTTTGTTCTATAGTTGTATCATGTCTCAACTTACTTTTTGTTTCTTTTCTTCAAAATTCTATAGTATAAATGAAGTTATGTACAATTTATGTAGGTTGTGAAGCATATGCAACATCTGCAGCATCATGCATTTAAATCTCTGATCCATTCACCTACCATGTGAGAGCCATACATCATAAAGAGTGAATTTTTTTTTTTGTGAATGGTTAAATAATAAAGTTCGTCTACTTACGTACCTTATTTCCTTCACGATTTCTTAGCTAATAGCTCTTCAAATTTGTTGGCATACCTACGTGATTGCTCTGGAATCCTCATATGGACCTACAACCTTTGGAAGTGGAAGGTGCTCTTACTAGTAATTATCCTCACAAGACGCATCAGCCGCTGCATTGTGAGATACATTGTGCTATTACTCACCACCATTTTTAGATCACATAACTGTTGATGTATGCATTGCTCGGTGTCCACCGAAATGCTTGATTTTTGATGACATAGGTCATCATCTTTCTCCCCCTTCTTGGCTATTTTCATGAGCAATCAAAAAAGAAAAGAAATTGGAGTGCATAGATTTATAATCGATGAGGTCATGTCGGTTGTGATACTTTCACTGATCTCCTTGGAAAGATGTTTCATTCTGAAGGGTTATGCAGCATAGTTCCACATGAAAACTTACAATAAATGGATGATATAATCCTTATTTAACTGATATGTAACAGAAGCTCTCTCCGATGAACAATGGATCAAAATGAGGGACTTGTTTGATGTGAAAAGGACTTCAACATGGAAAACGAAGCAGATTGTCATCAGATGAAGGGACTTCAGCGTAGGAAACAAAGCAGATGGTCATCACAAGAGTTATAGCGACAAGAATCTTCCAAAGATATGTTAAGCCGGGATCAGAGTAAGTGTTTTTCACTTTCTGTTATTTTTGCTTTATTTTGGTTCTCTGTTTTATTTTGTTTCTCTTTTATGCTCAGGTTTCTTGACTTGGAGCATAACTCCCGGTTACTTCCAAGAGCTGATGATTTGAAGTTTCTGATGCTATTCCCGTGATCATTGGAGAGTGAAACATCTCAGATCAAGGCTTCACTGCTAGAGCCAGCTCTATATTATTGCGTAGTTTCGACTATAATGGCATAAAGGAGATGAACAAAGTTTGGTGAGTTGAGCCCATGTCCACGCATGGGCTTATAAGTGAGTGACAAGTCCATATAAAATTGGTCATGTTAGTGGATTCAACACACGATGTAATTAAGTCCTTAAATATTATGATCCAATAATTATAGATAAGGATGCCTATGAATTTTTTTGGAGTTTATCTTTTACTAATAACTAGGAATCAACCCCAAGCGTTGCCGCACAGTTAATAAAAGTTATTTTAATAATCTTTTTAACACTTCAAAATTTCTGTTGTCTTAAAAACATTTGATTTTTGATACAATTTCATATTGACTTACACTTTTTATGTTTTAACAAAAAACAAAAAAAGATTACGGATAAACAATCTTATACAATGTATTATTTACTTTAAATAGTTGTTATACAGTTACCTTAATATATATAAACATTGCTTCAACAAGAAACAAAAATCATCATTGATTATTGTCTTTTTATTTCTTTGAGATCGTTTTAATAATGTATTTTTGTCTGATGTATCGAGATCCTCATGTTTCAAATCCATTTCTACTATAGATGCAAACTCATCACTGATTATCTTCTTTCTATTTATTTGAGCTTGTTGTCTTAACAATGGGTATTCATCTGATGTATTATCGAGGTCTTCATCTTCCAAATTTATTTCTACTTTAGACATGATAACTTGTTTCTTTGATACGCCTTTCTTATGCATTTGTTTCCTTTGGACTGTAGTATTTGTTGTAAATCCATCATCTTGTACCTTCTCTTTTTTTGGTTTCTTTATTTATGTGTTCTTCTAGGAGATGTGATAGTTTTTTTCTTTTGAGTCATTTGGTTATTTGACTCATTTTCTTCTGAAGTAAGTGTTTGTGAAGCATTTGTGGCATCGTCTATTAGACTATTACAATCTACATGCAGGTTAAACATTAATTAATTTTTAGAATAAAATCATATTTACTTTTTTGGTAATTGCTTTATATTCATTGATTCTCCTATTAAACTTGTAACTGTCAAATCAGCTGAAGTAGAATTAAAATTAAAATCTGTGATTTGTAAATCGAATTAAATGTCTTCTCTACAAGTTTTTGAGTTTTTTTGCAAGGAACGATATAATTGTTTCATCTGTAGCAGTTTTGTATGCTTTTTCCTGTATTAATGAAATAGTTTTATATGAAATCATTGTTATTTTCTAGTAAAAAAATGAAAATTGTAGTTATTAATTACTTACAAAATATTAAACCAGATCTGCTGCAGATAAGTTCAATAGCTTTGTAACATCTTTGTTGAATGTAATTAAGGATACTATTTTTGTATCATCTTCTACTATTCATTCTAGCCGATACCTGTTTTATATATAGTATATCATATTCTTTTGTTACGTATTTTTAGTCTTAAAAAGTTTTTTTGTAAATAAAAAATATCATATTAGTGTTACCAACAAGACTTCCTTCATACAGTTTTTACACTTTAGGTTCCCTTCACTTTTATGTATCTTCTTTGAACATAGATTACATGATATATAATTCCATCAACTTCTTGAACAAATTTGAATAATTTTGCCTTCAGATGTAAACACTTTTTCCTGTGAAATAAGTTTTTTTTATATTATTAGTTCAGTCAAAAATTGCATATATTGTAATCCTAATAATATTGCTATTGTTAATTTTACCTCCACTAAATATCCTGGAAAATAATTGATTACGTGAGATCTTGACTATTTGCTTCTCCATAGTTGTTTTGGAGTTGTTGTTTATTGATTTTAGGAAGTTTGGCAATAATCTGTTTTGATAGTAGTTAGTAAGAACTTTAACATAGTGAATGAAATGATTAATTTTTTTTTCACGTTGCTTTGAAATCTTTCATTATTCCTTCTTCGTCGTTGAAGTATAATTTTGTCCTAGACGTTGTGTTTATGTAAAGATAACCTAATAATGAATATTATTCCCATTAAGAGATATTAAACCATATGTATTAGAGATAGTAAACCATACTTAGATTTCTTTTAGTGTACTACATATACAGTAATTTAACGATGAAAATTTTGTTCATATCAGCCTTATCAGCAGGCAAACATAACTACAGTTAATGCTAAACAAAGAACTTTTGGGTAAACCTATAGGTTAATGCTAAACATATAACCTTTTGGATCATATATGCAGATATGTAGTACAAAAATACATAGGTATCATTTACACCTATTTTACTCTATTGTTACTATAACTTTAAATCAAAAGAAGAACATATAGACATAAAAATAAAATAAAATAATAAATTGTTGCTTAGACGATGAAGGAAAATGAGGTAGAGAGATCTTAAAGGGGGCAAAAATGAAGAAAAATGAAATCATTTGGAAGAAGCGTTGACTTTTAAGAAAATCAAATGATGCAAATAGGACAAAATGAAACAGTCGTATCTTTTCTAAATAGATTTTCTGATACAATGAATCTATTAATTAAGATATACTACAGCCATAAGATAAAAAGTCAATCAAAATTTAACGTTAGATTAAAATCTATATATATATAATCTATATATATAAAGAAAATATCCTGCTTTCTTTAGTGAGGACACCTCATCATTTACATACTCTTAAAAATTGACACATCAGCATTAGTCATTTAATATTCCTCTAATCTTTCTCTTTAAATTTTTCCCACTTAAAACTAAAATAGTGTGATGCATAAGTATTTATTTTTATTAGTTTTAAGTTTAATCTTTAATTTTCATAATAACTGCAATAATAATTTTGAAAAGAATTTAAAAATTAATATCCTAAGAAAATAATCTTAAAAACTCTAATTTAATAGTTTTAGCATAATAATTCCTTCTAATTAAATAGTTTTAGTCTTATTAGATTTATTTTTATAGTTTAGAAAAATATTTACCCTCAATTAAATAAATCAAAGTATTACTTATTATTATTCTAATCTTTCATTTTTTTGTCATATTAGAATTGAACTTATTTATGATAAGAAAATCCGTGTTTAAAATACATTTCTTACATTTATATATTCAGCTATATAATTACGAAAAAAAACAATTGAATTTAAATACCTTACATGAAAAAAACAAAAATATGCATTTTGATGGTCAAAACTGGTGTTCAAATGAACAAAGATTCCTTCAACAGTGGAATACATACAAGAGCTTTTAGAAACTTGAATGACAACTCCGAACTTTTAAAGGGCATATAAGAATGCATGTTATAAGTGATAAGCTCCGGTATCCCAAAACATTAATATATTAATCAAACCAATCTTTAAGAGAAAAACAAGTAAAGTCTTAGAAAATTTACAATGTTCATATATCAATAAGAATATATTGAGAATGACCAGAAAAGAGAAAACATGAGAAAATAGTCAAAGTTAAATATAAAGCGGATAAACATATTGTATATGGTTTAATCTTTTATCGGTTTTTCATTGTAAGCAGTCTTTCTTTTTTCTGCATTTACGACAATGTTTCCCATCAAGAACATCTTCTCAGCATCTTACTCATTATTGATTGACAATATTTGATCTAATTTTTTTTTCAATACCATATAATTTGGAGTCTCATAAAAACAAGTCAAACCTTCAGAATCTTTGCAGTTGGACATCAACCTCAAGGTGTAAGTGTTGGATATAAATATCATGATTCATTGTCTAAACTTTATTTGTTACAGGAGGAAGATTACAAGACAATAATATAACACTTATATAACCTTATTCGATACATCATAATCTCTATATGAACTGGGATATTAAATCTTATATAAAATCATTTTTCTTAGAGGTTCTGATTTTGACTTTTTGTTGAATAAAAACGATAAAGCAAAATACACATACATAAGTTCATGAGGTTAAAAATATACATAAAAAATCAAACACCAAAAAACACAATATACCGGAAAAAAAATTAAAGAACTCTAATATTGACTAACAATTATCCAAATCTCTAATCAAAATCCCGTCCTTCGGGTAGGTCACCCACTAGTAGAATATATAATAAAATTCCTGATCAATGAATCTATTAATTATGCATATATACCTTTTTCCAATTTATGGTGATGTATTGTTTTTGAATTATGACTATCCCAATTTAGCCTTTGCATCCAAAATTTTTACAAAAAATAAAAAATTCAAACACTCTAACTCATTTAGAGTCTTCACCTTTTCCTTTTAAGTTAAAGATATATTAAATGAAAAAAAAACTAATGGATTGAGGAACCCTAAATCCATAACTCTCAATAACTAATGGATTTTGACGTTTCTTTGCTCTAATCCAATCTAATATCCATCCTCTTTGCATTGATAGTGTCTTTATCACCGATCTGCAAATGTATGAATGTAAATTCCCCTCTTCTTTGGGCGATTATGGTTGAAACTAGAAATCATCTATCTCCTCTTTTTCATCATATTGAATGAGTGATTGAAGCTGGTTTCTTGTGTAGAATGATTATTGAAACTTGTTTCTCTGTTCCCTTCCAGATTTTGTCATTTTTCTTTTACAGTTTTGTCTCTTATTATTAAGTTTGGTGTTGTAAATTGAATTTTTTTGGATTTATTAATCTCTTTTTAATTGTATCTCTAAGATTGTGTGTTTAAAGATAATTTACTTTTTAGGATTGAGAAAAAAGGGTTATGACATTTGTTTTAAGCAATAAGCTGATGTGTTATTGCTTACTTCTTGGGCAGTTTGAATCTTTAAGGCTTATGGTTTGGGTACTCCTCACAACAAACTTAGACTAATGTATGATATTTATTGCAGAAGGAAGCTGATCTTGTTGATGTTATCGAAGAAGAATTTTCAAAGGTTGGAAGTGTAAGAGTGTGAAGAGAATTCACGAGTTTAAATACAAGAGTAGTGTATTCTTTTAATCATGTACTTTTACTTTGTAATATTGTTCTTTTGTATATGGTCTCATATAATGCAGTAAAATACAAATTTTTTATTTTAATTATCAGTTTATATATATATATATATATAAAAGATTAACAGAAAACATGTTTTTCTACATCAACAATAAATTTCCACTGCTTATTGTCATAAAGTCTCCATCGACAATAATTAAGCATGGATCAGAGTATGTGTATTTCACTTTGTGGTTCTCTGGTTTATTTTGCTTCTCTTTTGTCCTCGGTTTCTTGACTCGGAGGATATCTCTTGGTTCCTTCCAGTAGCTGATTTTCTAAAGTTTCTAATGTTATTTTCAAAATCATCGGAGAGTGTGACAGCTCAAATCAGGACTTCACTACTAGAGCCAGCTCTACTATTATCGTGTAGCTTTTACTATAATGATGCAAAGCAGATAAAGAAGGACTGGTGATATGGACAAGTCCACATCTAAAGGAGATGGAGAAAGTTTGGTGATGTGAGCTGAGGTCACACATGGGCTTATAAGTAATTACATGTCCATTAAAAGATAAGTCATGTTAGTGCATTCAACACATGATGCAAGTCTTTAAATATTATGATCCTATAATTATAGATAACCTGAGCATAATAACCTGACCTGAAGACCCGACCCAACCCAAAATTACTCGAACCAGACCAGACCCTATTTTTAGGAATACTCAAACGACACTAAAATCTGAATTATTTCAGATACTTTTTAGGTCAATTCGGATTTTTTATGTGTTACTTTGGATGATATTTTTGGTTATTGTGATTAATCTTTAGTTACTACGAGTATTTTTTTAGTATTTCGGGTACAAAGTACCTCATCCGAATCATAACCATTGTGTATGCGGGTAACCATTGGTTCTTTGAAAATTCTCCCAAATCAACCCGGACTCAAAATTACCCGAACTGAACCTGACCCAAAATTTATAAATATATGAATGGGACCTTTAAACCTAAACTTGAAGATCAGAAAACCCGAATAATCCAACACGATCGGTGTAACATTATGCACTAGAATCTCTTATCTCTTCACCTACAAAACGAGAGCAATACATCATAAACGGTGAGGAGAAAATCCTTTTGAATGGTTATATAATAAAGTGCATCTACTTATGTACCTTCTTTCCTTTGTGATTGCTTACCAGATAGCTCTTCAAATTTAGTGTCATTATTTCGTGATTACTCCTTATGATCCTCATTTGGACCTACAACATTTGGAAGTGGAAGGTGCTCTTACTAGTCATCTTCCTTGCAAGACACATCAGCCTCTTCATTGTGAGATACCGTGTGCTTTTACTCACCACCATCTTTAGATAATATAACTGTTGAGTGTGAAGCTGCATGGTGTCCATTGGCATGCTCGATTTTCAATGACAGAGGCCATAATCTTTCTTTCCCTATTTGTCTTGTTTTTCAGAGAAAGAGGAAAAAAAGAAGAAGAGCAGAGCGCATAGCTTCATGATCGATGTGGTTAGGTCACAATACTTTCACTGATCCCCTTGGTAAGGTGTCTCATCGTGAAAGATTTTCCAGCATAATTCCACATGAAGACATACCATAATGAATAATATAATCATTTTTAACTGGTCTGCAATGGACACTCTCTCCGGTTGACCATGGATCAAAATGAGGGACTTGTTTGATGTAAAAAAAAACTTAAGCATGGGAAATAAAGCAGATGGTTATCACAAGAAAGGTCGGCTTATGTATGATGATACAAACTAAAGCCTATGCAAGAGTTGCAGTGACAATAATCTTCTTGAGAGCTGTTAAGCCAAGATTAGAGTATGCGTTTTTCACTTTCAGGATCTCTGTTTTAATTTGCTTCTCTTCTTTCCTCAGATTTCTTGACTTGGAGGATATCTCCCGGTTCATTCCAAGTGCTGATGCTGTGAAGTTTCCAATGCTATTTTCTGAATCATCGGAAAGTGAAGCAGCTCAAATCAGAGCTTCACTACTAAAGGCAGCTCTACTATTATCGTGTAGTAATAATGGCACGAAGGAGATGAAGAAGGATTGGTGATAAGGTCAAGTCCACATCTAAATGAGACGAAGAAAGTTTGGTTATGTGAGATAAGGTCCATGCATATGCTTATAAGTGAGTGACATGTCCATTAGAAAATCAGTCAGGTTAGTGGATTCAACACACCATATAAGTCTAAATATTATGATCCAATAATTATAGATAGCATGCGCATAATAACCGGACCCAAACCAAACAAAACAAAAACTATCCAAAACGGACTGGATCCAATTTTTAGGAATACCCAAATTGGACAAAAATCTAAGTTATTTTGGGTACTTTTTAGGTTAATTCGATTTTTTCTTGGTTACTTTGGATAATGTTTTGATTACTGTGAGTACTATTTGGTTACTACTAGTATTAGTTTTTGATATTTCATGTACAATGTATCTGATCCGAATCATAACCAATTCATATTGGGGTAACTATCGGTTCTTTAAAATTTTACCTAAACCGACCGAAATCCAAAATTAACCGAACTGAATCCAACCCGATATTTAGAAATACCTGAACAGGACCTTGACCCCTAAACTTGAAGATCCAAAAACCTGAATAACCCGACCCAATCGGTGCAGCGCCATACATTTGAACCTCTGGTCTCTTTACATACAAAACGAGAGCCATACATTGTAAAAGGCGAGGATAAAATCATCTGTGAATGGTTATATAATAAAGTGCATCTACTTACATACCTTATTTCCTTCATGATATATATATTACCAAATAGCTCTTCAAATTTGATGACATACCATCGTGATTTTTGAAGTTCTTTGTCGTGAAATTTTGCTATCTTTATGCATGAACTTCATTCGGAGGCACTAAAAAAGCTTGTGCTATGTTGTCAAAATATGTGTAACAGACAGGCCCGGTCCAGAGCCCAGGCAACTGAGGCAATGGCCTAAGGCATCAAAAAATTTGGAGCATTTTTTAAGTAAAACATTTTAAGACTTATAGTGTTTTTCTGTAAAATTAATTTTACTAGATAAATATCCGCGCTATGCTGCGGTTTTTTTTATAAATAAATTATTTATATTTAGTTTTAATGAAATGTTTTTATGTACAATTGAGTTTTTTTTAGTAAACGGATTAGTATTTAACTATTATAAACTATTTTAATATTTTTTTAGATTAATGAATATTTTGTTAAAATTATATTTGATTTGAATTTTATAATCTATATTCTCTGTGTGAATGTGCGATATGTTGTGATCAAAATAAGACATATTAAAGGAAGTAATGTTATTATTAATTCATTTGGTTTGAATATCTAGCATAATTAACATATAAGGTATCATTAGTTTTTCTCCTTAGTGTCAATGTTTCTCCTTGTCTTTTCCATAGTATCAATGCTTTCTCGGGTTGTTTTTTTGTTTTCTTTGTTTTAATGACAAATTAGTGTATTAGATATCATGTGATTCTTTTTTAGTATAGCAAAATAAAATTATTAGAAAATAGTTAATGGTTTATCTTGAATAACTATTAGAAAAGAGTTATTTATTTATATTTCACTAAAAACTCTTTTTTATCAATGTTTTTTAATATTATGTGTACAAATATATTTTAAACTCTATAAGAAATTTTAAAAACATTCAAGAAATAACAAAAAACCTCTAGTGGATGTTTTATTGGAAAATAACCATCTCCTACTTTGTATCAGTGACATAAAAGTGAAACATATTAGAAACTTTTAGACCAAAAAGTAAGTTTTACATCCACATTTTTATTTACATTACATATAAAGTGTAACTTTTACCCAATAACCTTTTTCTCTTCTCATTCTTCACTTATTGTTGTCTCAACAATCTTCATTACTCATGCTTCATTCTTTGTATCTATCATATGAAACATTTTTTTGCCATGTTTTTAATTTAGTTTTCATTCATTAGAAAATATTCATTAACAATTCCTAAAATTTTCATTTATGAGAAATATTCTTAGAGTTGATAATAATAGATGTACAATATTGAAAAAATTCTAAATCTTCAAAAAGTTTTAGGATACCATAATAAAAGACCCCCCCCCCCCCCCACAATCTGAAATTCATAATTCTCAAATCTCTGTTTGAGAATTCTGCAACTTTTTTTTTTATATAGTCAGATTGCAAGAATTCTAAGTTTTCCAACAAAAACAAATTAGCTTAAGAAAACTTAAACTAATGTTAATCAGTGACATGAGACTCGATTAGGTCGGTAATAAAATCAGGTACTTAACATATGTATTTTTATTCATGGTAAAAAATAAATAGTATAGGGTATGTATAGTTGAAAGGGCAATTCTCATAAATAGCACTAAATGAAGTTTTTGTTCCACAAATAGCACTCTCTTTTTTTTGGACAAAAATAGCATTTTTACTAAACATTATTTTCCTTATATAGCACAAAATCTCCTAATCTTATCTTTTTAGGGTTTAGGATTTAGAGTATAGGGTTTTTAAACCCTAAACTCTAAGCCCTAACCCCTAAATTATATCTTCCATCCCAAACAAACTATACCCTAAATTGTACATTACTTAACCCAAACAAAAAAATTAAAATTTTGTCTTTTATAAAAATGTTATTTTTGTCCCAAAAAAGAGTGCTATTTGTGGAACAAAAACTTCAACTAGTGCTATTTGAGAGAATTTCTCTAGTTAAAATGATTTGATTTGTTTATAAAGGTTTTTCATTGATTTATTCATCATAAAAAAAAATATTATAGAATGTATATAATAAAATGATATGATTAGTTTAGAAAATTCGTTTATTAATTTATTCATGGTAAAAAAAATTATGATTATTATCTTATGTGTATAATTTAAATAATTTGATTGGTTTACACAGTTTTGTTTTCATTAATTAATGTGACATAAAAAATCTGATGTGTAAAAAATCTGATGTGTTTATTTATGTATACAAATTAAATAATTTGATTGGAAGCTCAGGCTTTTTCATTTATTGACATGTCAACACCATAATCTCTAAAAAGTCTGATGTGTCATCTGCTTTATTATATTGTTAATAATTAGGCCTTTAATTATAGTTATGTGTTTTAGTTTAACAAAACATTTGACCTAAAATTAGATGTGTTATCAATTAGATGTGTTATTAATAATCTTTTAAGTTAAATTATGGTTAACTTTGCATAAAAAAAGGCATTAGTTTTTTTTCTTTGGCTTAGGGCATAAAAAATGGTTGGACCGGCACTGGTAACAGACTCCGTACAAAGACGAAAGAGAAGGACGTGGAAATAAATTTCTAAATCCAAAACAGTATGGTCGCTTTATCTCAGATCTTTACAGTCCATAACCCTCTTCATGCCTACTATACATATCCATATCTCAACATAGTTTACTTTAGCCATTTCCTATTTAAATTTTTAGAGCGTCTATTTCTGTTATTAATATCTTTCTTAGGTTTTGATCGTTAATAAATATTTAATTTGGCGCAACAAAATTATATGAAAATTATGTCTGATATTCATATTTAAGAAATTTGAGGAGATTCAAAAAGTTCTAAATTTTTTGTAACATTTCAGTTTAAAATTCTATAATGAAAGTTCACACTATAGTTTTCGGTAAAATGTCATATATTACATTATTTTTATGGTTGAGTTTATGAAAATAAAATATATTTTGAATCATTTTATTTAACTTAAACCAAAGATTATTGGAAAATTTACTCATTAAAAAAAAACAACTCCTATATGAAGTTGCATTTGACAAATATATAAAATACATAGCATTTCCTTAGTATACACAAATATAGATCTGCATTTATCTCTTATACAGTTGCCCATGAGTTACAAGATATCACTCATATAATTTGTATAAATTACCAAGAAAAAGTAGGACCAAATTACAATGTGAAAATATTACTGTAATTGAGTCTTCCGGAACGAAGCAATTTTTCCAGGACCATAGAGGACTTCACATATTTTTCATTTCATTTAGCTTTGGGTAGATCAATATTAACTTTATTTTTTTTACAAGAAAAATAGATTTAACTAGAAAGTTCACAATTTTTGGTGAAGAACTTTTTTTCGCCGAATTTGATAATACATAAAACAAAAAAGCATAAACCATTCAAAATTATAACTTGGAAATAACGAGTATGAATAAAAAAATGCTTTGTTTAATGAAAAAATATCGATCCTTTTGTAAATCGCAAAATTAATAACGATAACTTAAACAAAATTAAAATATAGGTTTAAAAAAAAAAAACCAATAGGAGTAACTTAGTTAAACCAGTCACTATTAATTTTACTTTTTTTAACCTCAACCCGTCACTATTTTTGGCATATATGAGGAAATGTAAAATCCTTATCGGATAGTAGAAATTAAGTGAATGTAGAAGAAGTATGGAGAGAAAAATCATCCTCTATGAGCAGTAGCAGAAACCATGTGCATTTCCTCAGTCACTGTATCGTAGCTCAATCCATGACCCATTTTATATTAACCACACATTCTCTCTCTGTCATGAATACGTAGTCCTCACGAATGGTTTGAAAAATCAAAGTCATCGACTCACGTTAAGTCCATTATTCCCCAAAATCATAGTTAGACTTAGGACCTAGCTAGCTAGGACACATAATACTCATCACACATGCAAATTGTCATATATAGATATTATCTTCTGAAGTTCGTTATCCCTTTAACAAAACTAATGTAAAAGGACTTACGTACCAATAATAAAATAAAAGAGCTTACCCATGTATACTTGTATTTGTATGCATATGCTTTATATATTTACCTTATCCTTTTGAATCACGAGTTGATCTAATGTTAATATGTATATAAAATCTTCAAGTCAGAAGAACAATGGATTTTTGTTGGTAATTAAGAAGAACAATGGATTCCCCACGAAATGTAAGATAATAATCCTAGAAACTATATCAAACTCAAAGGATGCCAAACAAAGAAAAGAAAGTATCAAACTCAAAATTGACTTACTTCAAACGATTAACTAATAGCTGATTTAATGTTTTTTGTTTTGTTTTTAACTAGTTTGTCTATTTCGTGCATGCATGGACATGATATAGTTGTCATAAGTTATATACGTACTTTCAGTTTTACAAGAAATTTCTGTTATTTTTAAATATGATGAGAAAATGTTATCTCCGTAAAAAGATACTTAATATGAAACAGATAAAGTATTACTCAATGTTTATATTAAATGTTTAAAAACAAAAGTAAAGATGACTTGTACAGATTTCATCTCCTTGCATTCATTCAAAACATATCAAAATTCGAAACGGGAGACTATATGAAAACGGCGTTCATGTATTTTAGATGGCACACATTCCCAAGCCCTACAAGGCTACAAAGTAATAATAAATATAAGTATATATGTACAACTATATATAAGTACCCAACTTCCAAATCGAAGTGGAAACACAAAGATCCCCACAAATCCGTTATTGTCCTGTGAGTCACACCCCCAAACAAATAGGTCATTATTTAACTATATGTCGAACAAGGTCATTGACATGCACTTCCACGAAGAAGAAGAAGAAGAAATTATAGGAGAGAGCAGATCATCCTCAAAAACACCGAGAGGACATTTCGTGGTTTACGTTGGTACGAAGAAGAAGTTGGAAAGATTCGTAGTCCCTACAAGGTTTCTGAAGATCCCTTCTTTTCAGAAGCTTCTAGAAAAGGCGGCGGAGGAGTTTGGTTACGCGGAGGCTTACCGGAACAAGATTGTCTTGCCCTGTGATGTCTCTACTTTCCAAAGTCTCGTCATGTTCTTGACTTCTCAAGACAAGTCACATTAACCACATGAGCCCACTACTACTACGTCGTCTGAATGGTAAAATGGTCACATGTATCTCATATGTATGTGTTATAATTTAAATCTAATAATGTATTATAAAAAATCTAATAATGTACTATATATATAAATCTAATAATGTACTATATATTTAACTTAATTCAACTACGAGTGTAAGATCTTTATTTATCATATGTTGAATATATATATATATATATATATATATATATATTGATAAAATGTAAATATTATTCAAAAGAAACGTTAGTCATACATTGCTAACTCGATTTTGGTCACATGCATAATAAAATTAAAAGCATGGAAGCAACCAGAATCGGTGTAACCACTGATGTATAATTCATGATTATAACATCAATAAAAATAACTATAATTCGAGGAAGAAGAAAAACTGAGACTTAACCTAATGGAGTAAAACCAGAGACCATCGTTTATTATGTCACACAAGTTTGTATTTTCAAGTTTCAACACAGATAGACGATTACATGCATATTTCCTTTAATGGTTATGTCATAATTCGTTTTCTCTGTAAATGTACGTTAAAGGTTTCCACGTACTATCTCTTGTATAAATACACATGTAATCATATCAATAAATTCAAATCGTTCATAACTTTCACATGGTACAGATTAGCTACAGATCCAATCTCTAAATTTTTCTGCATGTTATGAATGATAAATAAACATTTTTGATAAATATATATAGTGATAGCAGTTTGATCACCACACTATCTAAAAGAGATGTAAATCATAGATGTAGCAAAAAATAAAGTATATAAACATATTTAGTTTCTGGTGAGCGTTTCTACTACCATAGTTTACCTTATTAATGAGATTGATGATATTGGCATTGACAACATTATATAGACTTTAAAACTCTCATTCAGTAACTATGATCATTCCATCACATAGGAGGTTTTTTATCGAGCTTATTAATTAGAATGTACATATTAATATATATATATATAAGGTTGTAAATACGGTTACAGAGTCGTCAGTGTCATTAACAAACTAATCTCTCACTAACTAACTTATTATCAACACTAACGACTCTGTAACTATATTTACAACCTTATTAATATGTATACTCTAATAGAGCTTTAGTATATATTGCAGATCAAATAGAAATTTCAAGAGCAAAAACACCAACAATTGTATATTATAATTGTGGACATGTTTATTCTATGACCAAATAACATTATCACCTCTTAGAGCAAGGAAATATGTATATTTGCCTTCTGCCTGACAAAAAAAAACAAAGGGACAAGACAACCAATAAATGTATGTACAACACAATGTCATAAACTATATTAACTGTAAAATTAAATAACATAATGAGACGATATAATCCTTGGTTATACTTTATCTATTTCCATCCGTAATCACACAAAAAAAAAACATGTTTATTTCCTAGGGTTGTAGTCGGAATTAGGTCAGAATTCAAAGATTCCGACAATTTTCGTACTAAAACAACTTAGTCAGAATATGACAGTTGGAATGTATATTTTGGTCGAAAATTAGTCGTAAATTTTTGACTAATTTCCAACAAAATTTGGGACCAATTATATATCAATTTTAATAAAAACAAAAAGTCAGATATAGATATATATATATATATATATATATATATATATATTAGTCAGAAATATATATTTATATTTTTTTATAAAATACTAATAATTATCAGAAAACTAAAACATAAAAAATTATCTTACAAAAGTAATAAATATAAGAAAATTATTAATATAACAATATAGAACAAATAGTTAATTCTGGAAATAATTTTGAAAACTGAAATTAATATCTTCATTGGTAAGATTTTGTAAAGTATTGGAGATTTAAAATATTTAAAAAGTTTCAGAGAGATTTTAAAAATATTTTAGAGATAATGTAGATAGATGTTAAGAAATTAGAAAGAAAATAATTGTGTAGGTTATATAGAAAATGTGTTAGTCTGAAAAATTTCTGACCAATTTTCGCCAATATATCGATTATTAAAAATAAAATTATACTAATGGTGGAAGCTAGTAGAAAAGGAACTAATAAGATAACATTAACCAATCGGATAATTGAAAAAAAAATATTTAAAATCGGAAAACATAAAAAAAAAAATTTTTTGGATAAATCGATTGAAGAAAAATAGTAAATACTTTTTGGATAAAAGGTGACCCGTTTGGATCCAATATTAATGGATCTGGATAGCAATAAGTCAATAATACAGTAACCTGTTTATTTGGCTTTGATTGATAGGGTTTTTAAAAAAATATTAGGTTTTTTGTTAGCCAATTAACAAAGCATAAAGAAAAGTATTTAGAAAATCTAAATGCTCCTGCTAATACTCCTTTCTCTATGCTCTAAGATGGAGCTTTTCCTAAATATATAAGTTTAAAAGTTTAAAAATAATTTTATATAATTAATTTATTTAGTTAGATAAGATATATATATATATATATATTGAAATTTAAATTTTATATTTAATTATCATTATTTAAAATTATATACCAATAACTTATAATAAATAAATGTAAAATAATATATTTATATATACTTATATACATAATTTGATCAATTATAATTTTAGATAAAGTATATTTATTAAAATATTATACCAAAATTATTCTTATCCAAAATTATGGTATATCAAAAATAATATATAACAATATTTTTCCTAAATTATAATTTATTAGAATATTATTAGAATTAAATATTTTAAAATGTAAAATATAAATATATTATTAATTATATAATTAAAATTATATTTATTAGAATTATATTTATTAAAAATAATCGGTATAGACACAACATATAAATAATTATATTAAATATTTTATATAATTTTATATATAGTTTATTCACATTTTTAATAATTATTTAATATATTAACTAGAACATACAACTTTAATAATATACTGTTTTTCTTTAAACTGCTTCTGCTCTTTACATCTATTGTTTTACTATAAGGTATACCTTTGTTTTATTTTTTCGACACAAAATGACACCGTATTGTTTAGTGAAACGAATATTCTCAACTCGGGGCTACAGATTTGATTCTACCGGCGACGATAACGATTCCGACAGCAACGGTAAGAGTTTATTTGGAATCTGATTACGCTTTATTCGATGATTTTCTTACTCCAATTTTCCAATACGATTCTCTTCTCTTCCCCAGATCTCAAATCTCTTCCAATCTGAGAATCCAATTTCTCCTCAGTCTCATCGACAAACCCACAATTCCGACGCCGGTAAAAGCTCTTTGTAATCTGTCTCTCAATTTCACCGGTTCTTAAACGTTGTCGTTTAGTCTGATTACTTCATCATCTCCGATTGCCTTCGTTAAAGGTACAATTTTGGATTCGGATCATGTTTCATTGATTTGAATTTGAACTCTAATAATGCTAAAATTTGTTAAAAACCAATTGGAACAGAAAAAATCAAACTTTTGCAAATGGAAGAAGTTCGAAAAAGAGTAGCTTTTGTGCTGATCGATGGTATAGGAGATGTATCAATACCAAAATTAGGTTACAAAACTCCATTACAAGCAGCAAAAATACCTAATCTTGACGCGATTGCATCTGCTGGAATCAATGGTTTAATGGATCCTGTAGAAGTTGGATTAGGTTGTGGTAGTGACACAGCTCATCTCTCTCTTATGGGCTATGATCCAAGAGTTTATTATAGAGGACGTGGTGCCTTTGAATCTATGGGTGCAGGCTTAGCAATGTCACCTGGTGACATAGCTTTCAAGGTTTGAATTTTGCTTGAATTCATCTTTCTATTGTCATTGTGAAGATTTGTTTTTTTCATTCATTGTGCAGTCAAATTTTGCAACTTTGGATGAGAAATCTGGAATTGTTGTTAGTAGAAGAGCTGATCGACATTTCGAAGAAGAAGGACCTATACTTTGTGGTGCTCTTGATGGAATGAAGCTTCCATCTTTCCCTGAGTATGAAGTGAGAGTCAGGTTGGTAAATGTGTTTTCTTTTCGATCTTTATGATTTCGATTTTCAGGTTTTGTGTTTTGGTTATAGTAAGTCTTTTTTAATTCAACAGATATGCAACGGAACATAGATGTGGAGTGGTTGTAAAAGGGCCAAGACTTAGTGGGAATATATCTGGAACAGATCCATTGAAGGATAATCGTTTGCTTCTTGAAGCTAAACCTTTGGATGAATCAGAAGAAGCTAATCACACAGTTAAAGTCGTTAACGAATTATCCAAGGAGATATCTCGCATTCTTGTTTCTCACCCGGTTAATGTAAAGAGAGCTGAGCAAGGCAAGAATATTGCTAATCTTGTTCTTTTAAGAGGCTGTGGCATTCGTATCGAGGTTTGTGTTTCAGTTCTTTACTACCTCTTATAAATGCTTTATAATGAATCTTACTGCTCTATCTACTTATTTGTTACGGGTTTTGTATAATAAAGGTTCCTCCTTTTCAAGAGAAGCACGGCTTGTGGCCGTGTATGGTAGCACCAACAAAGATTATAGCTGGACTTGGTATGTCCCTTGGTATTGACATTCTAGAAGCTCCAGGAGCCACTGGAGATTACAGGACGCTTCTCACATCGAAAGCAACTGCTATAGCCAATGCACTCTCAGCTCCTTTGAATCCCTGCCCAAATGTCTTTGTACCAGGAGAAGACGGGCATAGACCGGGGAGGTCAGATGGTTACGATTTCGGATTCCTTCACATAAAGGTGAAAACTTTTTTCTGTCTTCTAATACAAAAACAGAAAACTTTCCATTCTGATTTTCAGATGTTTTTTGTTTTTGTAATTCAACGCAGGCTATAGATGATGCGGGTCATGACAAGGCGACATTGTTCAAAGTTCGAGGCTTGGAAGCTGTGGATAAGGCGATACGTCAGCTCGCTAAGCTTCTGTGGCAGGCTGAATCTTCTACAAATTACGAGTATTTCTTGTGTGTGACCGGTGATCATTCTACTCCAGTTGAGTATGGAGACCACAGCTTCGAGCCCGTTCCATTTACAATATGCCGGCTAAGAGACTTTGTGAAAGCGGTTGGAGGAGAATCAGCCCTATTAGAGACGTCTTTGGACCCTTTTCCACTTCCAACGGTTAAGGAATCCGGTGAAAATGTCACCGGAAAAGAAGAAGAAGATGGTGCGAGGAGGGCGATTGGTGGAGATTCAGTCTCAGAACTGAATGAGATTGCAGCTGCAAGAGGATGTCTTGGCCGTTTCCATGGCGGTGAAATGATGGGAGTCATCACCAAGTTTCTTAAGCTAGATGTATGAGTTTCTTTGTGAATTTGGTTTTTGGAAGTTTAATAAAAAAAAATATCAACTCTGATATTTATACTTTATCATGGAAAAGGTTTCTATGTGAACACTAATTTGTAGGCCCTTTTGTGATGCATTGAGCATAGTGATGTTATGTAACAATTTTGGCTGCACCAATAAAGAAGAAGATTCTCTCTTGTCAGGTTTGTGTAAACCTTCCAATGGTTTTTGATGTTATAATGCTTTTAGTTTCTTTGTTTATTAGACTAACCAACACAAGTGAGAGATTGAAGCATTAGGAAACACATTAGCGATAAAATAATAATGGCCTACCTACTAATGATGGCTTCATGATCTAAGTTAAACACTACTCTGAAACTGAACTGAGTAAATCTTATATTAGCAAACTAAATCCAAAATTTATGTTTTGACTGGCCGTTATGCTTACCAAAGATGATAGGAACTTCTTTATAAGGTTTGGCAAACGTGTTTGTGAAGAATGATAAGTGGGCCGTAGATTGTTGCTTAGGCTCGTAGCCATTAAATGTGGGCATGATAAATTAATGTGCCTCGGTAAGTTGTAGACATAGCTTTAGGTCCAGTCTAAATAGGGGGATTGTGTTATTTAGGCTGGTCCATAAGCTCATCCAGATTGCAGTTGCCTGATCCCCTGTCTGGAAAATTATCTGTAAGTCATTACCATGTTAACATTCATAGACTAGAGCTTCTTAAGCTTAAATGTTATTAATTAAGTCGGATCGTTTAACTAAAACCTTCAAACTTCTAGTTTGTGTTTCTAAAACCGTTATTAATTAAATAGGATCGTTTAGCACCAAGTGCTAAAATATATCGGTATGTTGTTTGTTATGTGAACCTTCAAGCTTCTAGTTTGCGTTTCTAAAATATTTGAATCGAGTTTATTTTACTATATATTTTCTTCTATGTTGATTGATTTGAAAACTTTGATGAATCGATTTCCTCTTTTTGTTTGAATTGAGTTTACGTTTTACATTTTTATTTTAATGAACATATTGTTTTTTTTAAGGTTTAGAATGGTGACTGCAGATTCAGTGGACATAACCATCAGCAGATCAAATCACTTATTTTTTAAGATAGTCTCAGTCTGTTACGGTCCTACTTTATTTTTAGATTGCAATTAGTCTGCAATGATTTTTTTTGATTTTTTTCTGTCTGCACTATTACAGATTATAATTTATGAATGGTACAAAAAAACGGTTTAGTCCGCAAATTGTTTTGACAGCCTTGTCCACTCCATCCATTCAAAGCCTAAATATAAAATTATCTTTAATTTTTTATACATTAATATTTTTGTAATGTTTTAATTTTCTTTGACATGCATATCAACCAAGAAATATTAGTGTTGCAGCTCAAAATAAAAGTATAAGTTATTTAACGTACATAAATTAGATAGAAAATGTGTTTATTATCGTACTATAATGTCTTTTATCCAAAAGCGATAAGCCAAAAATTTTGAAAAAGAAAATGATCTCTTGAGAATGACCTTTATTATTAATATATTACTTATGGCACATTTAATAGATTTTTATGTTTAAAAATTATGTTTTCTATTTATAACTAACTAGCCTCTAATCCAGAAAATGTGTGGGAGTAAATGTTTTTTAGTTGAAACAATAGATTTATTTAGTTTGATAAGATTATATTAATGATTCTAAGATACTATAGTAGTTTTAGATTTGAGATTGTGTTGGACATTATGAGATATATAGATTTGTTCCTTAAAATATTTTTTCGAAATGAATTTGATGTAAATTTTGTTAGATTTCAGGTTATAGTTTCAAATGTGTACTTCCATAATAATAGTATTAAGATTATGTACTAAATACAGTACTAATTGTCCTACTCCAATCTAATTTGTTTGTAACACACAGACAAATACTACCATTTATAATTGTGTGCATAATTTCCTATATGAAAATATTGAAGAACATTTTGTTGAAATCTACAAATTTTATGTGGCAGATGAGAATAAGAAATTTTGTAAAGTTTCCAACCACCAATTCATGCTAAAGATCTAAAATGACAATAATTTCCCGTGTATGAGAACATATCTGGCAAATAGTAATGGTTTTGGAATTATCGAGATTATTTTATTTTTAAAGCAAAATGTTAAAAATAATAAAATATGATACATGAATTCAATTTTCAAAAAGTAAGTAAATACGGATAGAAATTTTCAAAAACAAAAACAAAGATTGAAAACAATATTTTAAAAGCAAAATGTTAAATATCTTATAGGTGTCGAAATAATAAATAAATATGATATTAAATTTGATATTACTTTTTTATCAATGTTTTTTTTTATAATCAGAATACCCGCGTAGACACAGATCCTAGTCTAATCTAACAAAGTACTCCATAAACTCTATAATAAATTCGTTTTTTTCTAGAACAACTTAAAAAGGTTAACTAATACTGAAGCTATCATCATTCTATTACTAAAATAAAACATTAAAATAAATGTGATACATATATAATTATAATGTCTACCTAACCATACTAACAAAGTAAAAAGCTACCACCAGTCCACCACTGACATTGGTTAACATATTAAAATAAAATAAAAAATGTGACGAGTAATGAGTATCACAAGCGAAAAGTCCACTGGCCAAATCAGCCAATTAGAGAATCACTACTCGTCAGTCGTCAGTACATTATTCCACGTAGACCAATAACACAACTTGACCGATCATTACCGGTAAACTCTAAGTAGACCAATTACACAACTTGACCGGTCATTACCGGTAATAAACTCCGTCTCTTTCGTCGACACAATTTTCTTACCAGACCCGTTTTTGTTTTGTTTCCTTCTCTTAAACATAACAAGTCACGTTTTGTCTTCTTCTTCATTCTATCTATATAATCACTTCTTCACACTTCATGACTCTTTTTTCTCCTTTTTCTACTCTCTTTCCTCTCTTATTCTCCGGCGATAATTTCAACCGCCGTCTTTACCTGTTTCTTACGCTTCCGTTATCTCCTCAGGTTTGGTTCCTTCTAAAAATCTCACTTATGTTAAATTCATATTATGTAGATCTGGTTTTTTTTTATTATCTCTAATTACATTCTCATAGATCTTGATATATCTGTCTGTTTAAATTTTATGGATGATAAAATAGATATAATTGATTTGTTTTTATAAAATGGATTAGCACTATTTTTGGATTATTATTTAGAACTCTTATCATTAAGATAAGTTTTTTTGCTTTCCTCATGGATTTGTTTTTTTTTTATGGTTAATCTCGCGTGTCTCAACGTCACGAGTGTGTTTGGATAAGTTGTATTAATTGTTGTTGTTATAAAACTAAACACAGTTAAAAAATAAAAAAAATCTGTTTAATGTTTTTATCTTAATAACTAATTCTTTTATCTGTGTTGTTCTATCCTTAAAGAAATGGAAGGTAATTATTATAAAGAACCATTGGAGACGCTTAAAGATTTTGGATCACATTGTTCATTATCAGAGATGGATGATTTCGATCTAACTCGAGCTTTAGAAAAGCCGAGGCAGCTAAAGATCGAACGGAAAAGATCATTTGATGAAAGATCAATGAGCGAGTTATCGACTGGCTATGCGAGACATGATAATGTTTTAGACATGGCTCATACTCCTGGAAGCAGATCGATCGTGGATACGCCACTTTCGTATGTTAGGAACTCGTTTGAGCCACATCCTATGGTTGCTGAGGCTTGGGAAGCTTTGAGAAGGTCAATGGTGTTCTTTCGTGGTCAGCCTGTTGGTACTATTGCAGCTTATGATCATGCCTCTGAGGAGGTCTTGAACTATGATCAGGTAAACAAAGATTCTAGAAAATGAGTTAAATTCTCGTAGTAAGAACTGAGAAGCTTATTTTAGTTTTCTTTTTATTCTCCGTTTTCCTGTTCTAGTCTTATATGTGCCTGATCACAATCAATACAAGTGATTGTTTCTACAATATTTGCGAAAAATGTGACGCAATCGCCAAAAAAATTTATATAATGAGCTAAATTCTAAGTTAGAAGTTTCTTTTATGTTTTGATTCTTCATTTTTATGTTTTAGGCTTACATAGATATGTTGTTAAAGACTTAATATAAAAGGTTTAGTAGTGGAACTTTTCAAAAATTGTTTTCTTGATTTTAGTACTCAAACTTTACAGAACATACTTTTTTAGACTAACTAATAATATGGTTTGTTTTTCATGATAGTTTTATAAAATAGTGGTCACATTAATTTTACTTTGGTTAGAATATTTGAACACATTTTTAAACTAGAAAAACTAGTAATGTTTATGTTTTGTTTTTCATGATATTTTATAAAAATATTGGCACATTAATTTTGTTTTGGTTAGAACATTTGAATACATTTTTAAACTAGAAAAACTATTAGTATTTTATTTTTTTGTTTTTTCATGATATTTTATAAGATAATGGTTACATTAATTTTTATTTGGTTAGTTCATTTGAAAATTAATAAAAATCCCAAAAAAACCTTGTCTTCAATCTTTGTCTCTTTGCGTAGGTTTTTGTACGTGACTTTGTACCGAGTGCATTGGCGTTTCTGATGAATGGAGAGCCAGATATAGTGAAAAACTTCTTGCTCAAGACACTTCAGCTTCAAGGTTGGGAGAAACGTGTTGACCGTTTCAAGCTCGGTGAAGGCGTTATGCCAGCAAGCTTCAAAGTTCTTCATGATCCAATCCGTAAAACCGATACAATCGTTGCGGATTTCGGTGAAAGTGCTATAGGAAGAGTAGCACCAGTGGATTCAGGGTTCTGGTGGATCATACTTCTCCGTGCTTACACAAAATCTACAGGAGATTTGACTCTCTCTGAGACACCAGAGTGTCAAAAGGGAATGAGACTTATACTCTCACTATGCTTATCCGAAGGGTTCGATACTTTCCCTACGCTCCTTTGTGCTGATGGTTGTTCAATGGTTGATAGGAGAATGGTAAGAAGAAATAACTTTTTCTTTTTTTGTAATCTTATATGATTTGACTCTTTAACCTAAAACCAAATCTTGATTTGTTACTTTTTTTAGGGTGTTTATGGATATCCAATAGAGATTCAAGCTTTGTTTTTCATGGCGCTGAGAAGCGCCTTATCGATGCTTAAACCTGATGAAGAAGGTAGAGAGTTCATAGAAAGGATTGTGAAAAGACTTCACGCGCTCAGTTTCCATATGCGTAATTACTTTTGGCTTGATTTTCAGCAACTCAATGATATCTATAGGTAAGTTAAGTTACCTCAAAATGTCCACATTTACGCGTTAAAATGATATACTAAAGGATATAATTTTTGTGAAGGTACAAGACAGAGGAGTACTCACACACAGCGGTGAACAAGTTTAATGTGATGCCGGATTCGATTCCGGATTGGGTTTTCGACTTCATGCCTCTCCGTGGAGGATATTTTGTTGGTAATGTAAGTCCGGCTCGTATGGACTTTAGGTGGTTTTCTTTAGGAAATTGTGTCTCTATCCTCTCTTCTTTAGCAACTCCGGATCAGTCAATGGCTATTATGGACCTCCTTGAGCATCGTTGGGAGGAGCTAGTTGGTGAGATGCCGCTCAAGATTTGTTATCCTTGCATCGAGGGTCATGAGTGGCGGATTGTTACTGGTTGTGATCCTAAGAACACTCGGTGGAGCTACCATAACGGTGGTTCTTGGCCAGGTTAGGTTTCTTTTACTCTTTCTACTAAAGATGTTTGTATGTGAATGACTCTAAGCTTGTTATTATGGTTTGCTCTAAACCGGAATTGATCAAACTGTTTAACCAATATCTACTTATAAATTAATGTATTATATTAAATTTACTGGAAAATATATGAAAATAGTTATTTTATGACAAAACTTAACATAAATAATTAATTTTTTAATTAATATTATGAGTTTTTAATATGTTTAAATGCAGTTTTTCTATAAATGTAAGTAAATGTATTAATTTTTATTAGATTTTGGTTAAATGGTTTGGTTCGGATTTGATATACAAATTTCTATACTATTTAAGTTATTTTAAAATTTGATTTCAGTTCGTTTTGTTGAATTTCGATTTGATTCGGTAAGATATCATTCAGTTTGATAATTTGCACCAAGTATTGTTGTTACTTCCCCGCAGTGGCAGTAATGTTCTCTCTGATTTTGGTTAGAAGAATTTTGGTTCGGTTAGGGTCGTTATTCCCATCCTTGTCACTTTTTTCTTACCTTGTTTTACCAAATATTTTTGGGCCATAGGCAGATTCCTTTGGGCCCATAACAAGAGTAGACTAATATTAATGCGAGATTATAATAAAAATGCATTTTATGTGAAAGGTCCTTACCGCTATCTTTGTTTGCAGTATTGCTGTGGACGCTAACAGCAGCATGCATCAAGACAGGCCGGCCCCAAATCGCGAGACGTGCAATTGACCTGATCGAGTCACGGCTACACCGAGATTGCTGGCCGGAATATTACGATGGTAAGCAAGGAAGGTACGTTGGAAAACAAGCAAGGAAGTTCCAGACTTGGTCAATCGCGGGTTACTTGGTTGCAAAGATGATGCTTGAAGATCCTTCCCATATTGGAATGATCTCTCTTGAAGAAGATAAACAGATGAAACCTGTTATCAAGAGATCGGCGTCATGGACTTGTTGATTTTTATGTTTCTCTTTTTTTTTTCGTTTTTGTATTTTTATGTCATTTGGGACATCATTGTTAATCAAAGATTAAGGCTTGCAAATTACAGTTAATTAGTTATGTTCTGCTCTTCTCTTTGATTCAACTATTTGATTACTAAACTGACTCTTGTCTTGGAGCCATGTATTATTTTCATAGGGGGCATTATAAAATATTTTTCAATATCAAAGAAAAAACGTTTTAAAAGAATACAACTATATTATAATTCGACTTGGATCTGTGTGATATGGAGGTTTATATTTTATTGTGGCGGTGAAGTTATATAGTTTTAGGAAAACTTAAATATAAGTTTGATAAACAAAGCTATCATATATGAATTTGATGGAACGACATGAAGAATTTTTATTTTATTTTTTGGTTAAAGAAAAAGGAAGACATGAATATATTAAATATATGTACCTTTTATACATATCGTTTTGTGATTCTCCCACTCCATTAAGATTTTTTAGGCATTTAGAACTTCAAAACATTTCATATTTAAATGTCGAATTGGTTATAATTCATATAAATAAGTTTTTGGAGTTCAAGTCAGTAAACAAACCACTCATATTCATAGTCGGATAATCTCTAAGAATATCTATGATTGTTTCCACTCCATTTTTACACACCTGATATATATTCAAATCACACAGATGTCGTTTATGCCTTTCCATCTAAGTCATACAGTAATCGCTTAATACTAATATTTTAGTTAAGGTTTGTCTGCTCTTCAAAAAAATGGCTCTAAACAAAAACTTATTTATTAGTTTATGTTAAAGATTATAGAGTTCAAAAATGCCATAAAACATCGAACAAGCTAATCAAAACAAATCTAAAGGAGATTTTCAATCTGTTTTGATCATCTTCATCCTGTGTTGACCTTGTTTAATGTAAAAAATATATATATATATATATATATATATAATATATATATATATTAATTTTACATAATGCTATTCAGTTTAATTTTTCTTGGTGAAGGATCCAACTGTCCACTAACATTTTTATTTTATCAAGTGAAAATTGTACTTATTAGTTGAATCTCTATATTAGAAAACAAAACTATAAAATCTATAAATAATATTTTTATAGCATAAATAGTTATACATATAATATATGTATGACATAAACTATACATATATTTATGAATATAATGTAAATACACCAATATATTAATGAGATTTTTTTTACCTTTGATTCCAAAGATGAAAAAGAAAAATCTGATTATGATATTTATTTTAGATGTGTTTGTAAGGAATGAAAGATGTAAAGTAAATAAATTTTCTTTTTCAATCACTAAAAAATCGTATTCCACTGCATTAAAAAATGGTTAACATACCAACATATGCATGTAGGACAAATGTACATGTTTTTTTCCCACTTTTCACTAAACGATAAGTTAATTTTGAACAATTTCTCACTAAATTAAAGAAAAATGGAAAATTGTTGAATGGTGTACAAATGGCAGGAAAAGTGCATGTATTGGTTGTCTGCTAATTTCTCTCACTTTTTTCACTAAACAATAAGTTAATTTTGATCAATTTCTTATTAAATTTAAGAAAAATGGAAAATTGATGGTATTTATACACAAGAGAAACTTGACTCATATGTTAAGAGAATCACTGGAGTCGGTCATTGAAGGTAAGTGACAATGAATCTTTTAGAGAGAGCGTTTACGATTGTAGTTTTGATGGAAAATAGTAAATATTTACTTTATTTTATAAAAAACTGAAGTAGCATACCATGTAAGGGAGATTTTAATGTATTGTTAGTTACTCTTGATATGGGGTAGATTTAGTTGTGTACTCGTTGAGAGATTAACTTTGCTTATTGCAGGAATATATATTAATCCACAAGACTCTTCATTCAAAATCTCTGATTTTTTCTGTTGGAGGAAAAATATTATATTTATCATTGTAGAATTATTTGGCTTTTGAAAAGAATTCACCACATTTTATTTAGTAAGTATTGTTGATCCGATTATGCGTTTGATAATATTTCTTGTAAATACTCATATGAATTATATAACTCTTGGTTTTGTTGCTGCTAGATAAAACAAAAATAGATTTAATATATATATACATTAAATGTTTAATTAAAATTACTAATAATTGAATAAAAATAAAATTTACTATTAGAAACATTTTGCTCTTGAAAATAATTCAGCAGATTTGGATTTAGGAGATCTTGGTGATCATATTATTGTTGATATCCATATGAATTCAGGTTTTTTCCTGAGTTCACATGGGATTTTAACATTAATATGATCACCAAGATCTCCTAAATCCAAATTTGCTGAATTTGTTTCAAGAGCAAGATGTTTCTAATGGTAAACTTTGTTTCCATTCAATTATTAGTAAAAAAGTTTAAAACATTTATGTATGTATATTAGATTTATTTTTCTTTTATCTAGCAGCAAAAGGACCAATTGTTATGTAATTCATATGAGTATTTACAAGAAATATTATCAAACACATAATCGGATCAACAACACTTACTAAATAAAATGTGGTGAATTCTTTTCAAAACCCAAATAATTCAACAATGATCAATATAACAGATTTTCTCCAACGAAAAAACCAGAGATTCTGAATGAAGAGTCTTGTATATTAATAGGTATTCCTGCAATAAGTAAGGCTAATCTCTCAATGAGTGCACAACTAAATCTACCCCAATATCAAGAGTCACTAACAATACATTAAAATCTCTCTGACATGATACACTATTTATATTTTTGATTAAACATAAAATCCTTACTATTGTCCATCAAACCTAACACTCTCCCTAAATGATCCATTGTCTCTAACCTTCGATAACTGACTCAGCAACTCTCTTAGCGTCAGAGTCGGGTTTGTTTTGGTAGATAAATAGATAATCATGCAATAAGCAAGGTATCAAATGGTATAAGAGAAAAAATGCAGACAACTAATGCATGCATTTTTCCTATCACTTATGCACCTTTCAACTAATTTTTTGTTTCCCTAAACTTAATGGGAAAATGACCAAAATTAGCTTATCTTTTAATGTATAAGCGGGAGAAAGACATTTAGATCTGTTATACATGCAGACGGGTGTCATTTACCATCTTTTAATGCAGAATAAATACTTTTATGTTATGAACAAGTCCATATTATGTGGATGCTCATTATCAGCCATTAGAATGTTCTAGAATATTTGCTCATCAAGCTAAACCCTAGCTTTGTATCCCTATATATATCATCTTATGACTCATGAATAGACACACAATATTCTTCAATTTTCTATACTTTAACACGTTATCAGCACGAGTTCTAGCCGTTTGAGCTAAAACCCTAGCCGAGAAAACCAATCCCTGACGGTATAATCTTACAGAAATAATTTCCAATGAAACCTTTCGTGGACACGTCTTGGTTTTTAACATCGTCTATGCCTCTCTGATCTCTCTGTATCTCGTTTCTGATTAAGACCATCTTTGTCGTTGAGCACCAAGCTCGAGCCACCGGGCAAATATATTTTTCATTGTTTACGATCTCTGACCCCACCGTTACTGTTTTCTAACATGGTCTCTTGCCCAACTATTTCATCGAGATAAGTGCTCCTTACTAAGTCATATTATCCAAACAATAAAGGCATGATAGTTAGAGAATGAAATATGCTTTAATTATTGATATATATATATATATATATAATTAATCAAAATCTGAAGTTTACGTGGAATTAGAAATATATTATTAAAAAAATCTCACTGTTTGGTAGAAACCGGTTACACCATTTTGGTTTTAGTAATAGTGCGAAGAAAATAATCAGTGACATTTTACCACACATATTAGTTTGGATTTTATCAATTTTCTGGTATACAGTTACAAGGATAGTTTTTTGGATTGATCACCCACTTAATATATTTGTTATTAACCCGCAAACATGTGTTTGTGAGGATACTTGGTTAAAAGATAATGCTGGTGAATTCCATTAGAATATATATATTCGCATCAAGCCAATAAATTATTATGAGATATCTCCATGACAATTGGTTTTGGTCAGAAACCAAATTTCTCATCTTAAAGTTTTGAATAAACTATATATGTTTAGTTGTTGCACCACGGTAATCTAAGATGAGACCTCAGAAGAGGATAAGAAAGTATATTGGATATGAAACTCTCTTGAAGTGGAGACTGTTATTTTAGTGAGTCATTATTTCCAACATAGAGGGAGAAAATATACAGCTGGAAAAGAAATAGATTAAAAAAAGTTATCAATGATTGATCCTCGTTGTAGTTAAGAATGTGAACTACAAAGATAACTCATATACAAAAGATAACGTATTGGTTGCTAGACACTTACTGACCGAATCTGTTGACAAAGTCACGTGTTCCAGCTGTGCTCCGATTATAATTGATGTCCGAGAAGGACAATATCAACTTCAAATGACTTCCAAAGATATAAAAATCCTTGAAAAATAAAAGGAGCATATACTAAAAAATGGCAGAACTGAGGTAGAAATGATATCTATAAGAGATGTTAAGGATCTCTAGAAGAGACCTGGGACATGACTAAGAAAGAAATATAGGTACTAGTAATGATAATGATATGAGATTTTAACTAGTTGAGTCATGTCTAGAATGGAAAAAATCGATGTCGTAATATTTGTGCTTGCAATGTAACAGTTGATGTAAAGATAAATTTGAGGATCATGTACCGCGGTATAGAAAATAAAGAAAATAAAGTTGATAAGTGTACACAAAATGATTTGGCCAATCATTAAATATAAGTATTTGGACCAGTAGTCCGTACACTTGAATTTGTAAAACATGTGGGACATGAGGAGTGGAAACTATAAAATTGTGAGAGACCTGAAACTCTCATGTGGTGGATGCAACTACTTTAAATTCCTCAAAAGTATGGCAATAAGAAAAAGAATTTAGTCCCAAGATTTAAACTGTTAAAAGCAGACCCGAAAGGATTTAAGCTGCTAGAAGCATGCTAAATGATATTTAATTTGAACATCATCAAAATCTTGAAGATTTCATGTAAGTATTATGATGAGAATAGTATCGGATAAAGAACCTTGGAAATATATGATTGTCTTCAGGGATCTTATACTGAACATCTAGTGGAAAGAAATGATATTTCAAAATTTCTTGAAAGATTTACATATAGATGCTGAAATATGTTTGGTCTAGAGTATCATACTTAAAGTGCTATTTTAGCAATTTATTGATCTCTTTCTTGATTGAAAAATGTGCATCTAGGGGGAGATTTGTATATCTTACAAGAAAAAGATCAATGTGCATTTAGGGGGATATTTGTAAATATTACAAGAAAAATATCAATGTTTGGAAGATCATATGTAAGAAGAAATTTGGCTTGAAATCCAATTAGATGAAACATAATCTATGTGAGAATGATGCTATGGACCAGAAATCCAATAACTCGAGAGATTATAAGGCAATAATAAGAGTTAATGTCTAATACACTACTTATACCAATTCCTAAAAAATTATGTGTATTATCATAAAATAAAATATCGTAATCCCAAATGATGAAGGTTGATCACACTTTCAAATTCTTTATCTTACATTAATGAGCTCACCTGTAGCAAAAAGAAAATGATTAAGATGAGTCATCTACAACACATATGAACTGCAGAAGGACAACGATGTATGTGGAATGAAGATTCGTTCAAGTGAAGATTTTTCAAGCTTATTTATCAAGACGCTTCAAACTGCTACTTTTCAAGAAGTTATTTCTTGAAGACAGGATCACATCGTCTCGAAGATCAGTGATGTACTCATCAGGGGAGTAAATGCGTACTGCACTATTTTTTCCTTAACTTTGATATTTCTCATTGGGTTTTCCAAGTAAGGTTTTTAACGAGGCAGCATCTCAAACACATTGGATACCAACTTTTTATAATGGTCATCCAAGGAGAAGTGTTATGAACAAGTTCATATTTGGTGGATGCCCATTATTGGCCCATTAGAATGTTCTAGAATACTTGTTCATCAAGCGAAACCCTAGCTTTGTATCCCTATATATATTTTCTTATGACTCATGAATAGACACACAATATTCTTCAATATTTTCTATACTTTAACATTTTCCTTTTAAATGATTTTAAAAGACAATTTATTTGAGTACGTTAGTGTAAATCTATGTGGAAACAAGAAAGCACACTCGTAATGCAATTCTTCAATTCAATCTAAGTGAAATCAAGTTTTTTTTAGGGGTTTAAAACAAAAATCAAAAGTAAAATAAGGAGGGAAAATGCTAAAATTTGTTTTGAAAATTAAAATAAAGGAAATCAAACTCTCGGAATAAGGTAGATGACTAGGGTGACTAATTTCTAACTCTTGGAGCTTAATGTACTTCACAAAACTATTCATTCGTCCTTAGATCACTAATCTCAATTAATTAACTTCCATGGCACTAATCATCCAGTACTCAATTACTTAGGTTAGCTATTAAATGATAAATGAGCATTAATTACAAGCCTAAATAACCATTAAACACCCTTTTTGTGCAAACACTTGAAGAAACGGAGAAAGCATAATTGGTGGAATACATAGATAGAGAGAGTGGATTATCATGGAACAAGGAAGCGTAATTTGATCCATGATAATCCACTCTCTCTATCTCTGATCTCCGAAGAAGAAGACTACTGGAATAGAGAGTAATCTTCTCTCTCTCTACTTCCTTGTTCGTTATTTCTCCGTTTTGTTGGAATATTGATTTCACAATCAATTAAGAGAATGGGGGAAACAGAGTAAGAGATCAAGAATTATCTCTTCTCCTTTTAAAGAAGATAAGAGGAAAAAATTAGTATTTATTATAACTAAAACTTGTTTATTTTACATCAAGAGAATACTAGTTTAAATAGTATCCAAGAGACACAATTGAAAAGACACAACACAACTTATTCTAAGCATCACACTTTTTTTTAACATAATTAACTTAACCTAGAGATAAAATCAATTATCACCAACACTCTTCTTTAATTGAGTTTCCGTCATACTCAAAGTTTGCTTCTCAATCTTCAACTCTTGTGTTGTTGAAACCAACTCTATTATTTCAAACTCCAACTTCTTGCCTTCCTTCGTCACTCTTCTTCCTTTATTAGTCATGATAGGAATATATTATTTCTTGGTTGTCATTACGCTTTCTCCGTTTCCGACTTTAATTGAAACATTAGTGCTTTCACTAATCTTTGTGAAGTTTTTTTTTTTCACTTCCTTCACCATGTGGTTTGTGCATCCATTATCCACCATCCTGACATCTTCGTCTTTGATTTTTGTTAAGTCTTCACTTGGGATAAATAGCATGTGATCTCCATCATCTTCGTCTTCATCTTCAAGATCATATGTGCATGTTCATACTTCTCTGAACGATACTCTTTTACAAAGTGCCCAACATTTCCGCTGTTGTAGCATTCCTTTTCATTGTTTGAGTCATTACTGTGAACCTTCTTTGGTTTCCTCCAGCAATCCAATTGTGTGTGGTTTGCTTTCTTACAAAATTCACACCAATTTTTTTCTTTGCTGTCAGGCCAATTAATCTTCATGTTTCATGGTCATACAACGGCTTTTCCTTCTTCTGATAAAACATGAAACACTTCTTTGGTCATGCTTTTATTACGAGAAAATACACTTTTCTCTTGTCCTTTCAGATTTTCTCCATGTGATATTCGTCACGTCTCCTGCGTGATCTTCGTCACGTCTCCTGCGTGATCTTCAGTCACGTCTTCTTTGGATGTTCTTTCAACCCTTCCAATCCCTTTCTCTTAGGTGAGCCTTTTTTATTCTCTTTTGGTGTTCTCCTTGTATCACCAACACGTCTCCATGACGTCTTTTTGTGAATCTTCTTCACGTCTTCTTTGGTTATCTCTGTAACCGGCCCCCATCTTGTGATGTGCGTGAACCTTCTCCACATCTTATTCGGTTTCGTCGAACAAATTTTCAGAATTCTTCTTCCACATCAATTTTCTCTGTTGCCTTCTAAGAAGATTTTCTATCTCCTTCCTTGCTTTTGTCTTGAAGATACAGATTGTGAATATGTTTGTGAAGGTTAATGGTGCTCTCTCATGTCACTATCTCTTATTTTTCTTCTTTTTATATTTCTTCCTCTTCTCCTTTTTCTGTTTCTCACCATTGATTTATTATCTTCATCTTTCTCTTTTTCTTGCAGTCGACATCTTTCTATTTTTATTTTGTTTGGACATGCTCCAAGATCAAGATAAGCTCTGATACCATGTAGGAATATTTCACAATCAATTAAGAGAATAGAGAAACAGAGTAAGAGATAAAAAAAAATTATCTCTTCTTTTTTTAAAGAAGATAAGAGCCAAAAATAAAATATTTTATAACTGAAACTTATTGATTTTACATTAAAAGAATACTAGTTTAAATCCAAGAGAAACAATTGAAAAAGACACAACCCAACACACTTTTTAACATAATTAACTTACTCAATTATCACCAACACATTTCTAGTTTCCGGTGAATATCACTGACTTGAGGTTTCGTGTTGATTCTTTGTTTTTATAATCATATATTCCTGCAAATTCGCGTCGGTTTTGCTGGGTAAGCTATAACATCCAAGAATCTAAGTCCGTATTTACTCAGTTTATGGTATGTTAAACTTAACGATCAAAAAGAAACTATGTGATTTTGAATTGTTTGGTCACGGGAAGAGATATTTCTATCTTCTCAGTCTCTGAATTTATCCAAGGCAAATTTTATAACTCTAATATTTTGTTTTATGAGAATCTATGGAGAAAGTAAAAAATCATAACTCTGATGCCTTTTTGAATCTGTAATATGAGAGGTTTGTGGAATAATTGTGATACTGAGTTTAGATGGCCTGAGTTCGTTTAGATGTTAACTATAACAAGATTTAGTTCTTAAAACTTGCCTATAGTTAGAGTTTGATGAACTATATAGACTGATTGATTGCATGATTTCTTTTTCTATGTTGCATTGGTCTAGCTCTGAATGATTTGATGCTCATAGTGAGATGATATAATTTTGAAATCATGGAAGAGATGCCGCTAAGGCAAACAAGCCTTAAGTCTTCACTGTAAGGGAGGTGTACTCCAAGGATTTTATGTTCAGTCTAGGTGGGCTCATGATCATGAAAGCAAAGTTGAGTTCTTACGTGAGAAAAGATGTTTTACATGTAGAGAAGAAGAAAGGAACGGCTCATACAGTATATTGCTAATGAGACTTTTGATGGTTTGGTACATATTACTTAGCATGGTTTGAATAAGAGGACGAATGTGTTAGTCTGATTAAGAAAGAGAATGGGGCTTCTAGAAGGTGATTATGATTAAAGAGGTTGAGACTAAGGCTTTGGATGATCCACAACTTCCAATGACTTATGCTATGCTTCTTGGTCCCTTTGGATCACTAGAGGATAAAGTTCTTGACTGGAGCCCGTATAGACGGCCTGGGACTGGCGACAGGAAATCAGATTTTAAACGCTTTGTTTGGTCAATGAGATTCGTCCATGCTTTCCACGAGCTCTCAATGACTGGCGCTCCAATTTCAATGATGGAGCTGGCTTCATTAGCTGTGGTGCAACGGTCTCTGCAGTAGTATACGGTTTGGTTTTGGTTTAGCTTTACCGATTCTCAGTTTAATCGTGAAATAAACTTTGATTTCAACTTGGATTAAGATATGGGCCAGCGACAATAAACATTGAAAAAGTCTTTTTCTCTCTCCCGACAAAAGGGCGATTTTAAAACCGACCACTCATTTCATAGACTGTCGTCGTCGATCTCGACAGCGACCACCACCGGCATCTCCGATGGGGAAATCTAAGAGATCTCCTCCCAAGTTTCCTCCCCCGCCGTTGATCCCTTGTCTCACCCGCTCGCTCCCTGCAGATCCCCCATCTCTTTCTAGTTCCTCGGAAGAAGCAATCTCCCCAGATCCGGTAGATTCGGCCCCTGCTATAGCTCAGGCTGTTCTCCCTAGTCCGAAATTGGCTGATACGATGACTCAAGTCTTGTCTCCGGCCGTTGGTGAACCTGGTTCTACGGTCCAGCTTCAAGTTACTTCTGATGTCGTTTGCGACACATAATTGGCTCAGGAAAGGGATACTCTAGCAGCATCTACCTCTCAGGTCAAACCCAAGTGGATCGATCTGTCAAAGGTCCATCTACAAAAATGAGAAGAAAAGGTACTCCATTTCTGTTAGAATCTGGAGAAAAATGTGTAAGGATCCCCAATGAAGTCATTCAACGAAACCATCGTCGATGGGATGCATTTATTGTGGGTCAGTTTCACGGAAACCTTCCTTCACACGGAGCACTCCATGCTATCTTTAAGGGTATCTGGAGTAACCGAACCAGAGATATTACAGTGTCTATGCTTGGTTCAAGAACCGTTCTAATCCAAATCCCTAATGCCTCCTCGCGCGCTAGGGTTTTAAGCCAAGGAATGTGGCTTATTGAGGTCCAGACAATGTTCGTAACTGAGTGGGCTCCCGGTCTCACTCCCGTCCTACCTGAGCTTACAAAGGTTCCAGTGTGGATGGAATTTAGAGAGGCTCCTCTTCACTTTTTCTCTGAAGAAGGTTTGGAGCATATTGCTGGACAAGTAGGAGATCTTGTATGTTGTCATCCTTCTACGCTAAATATGACTAATTTGAAAGTCGCTAAAGTCCTGACCATTATAGACCCTAAAAAGGAGATTCCAGAAGCTGTCAATGCTCAGTTTGGGTCTAGAGAGATTAGCAGGGTAAAGGTATCTTGTCTGTGGCTTCCACCAATATGCAAACATTGTCAAGGGATGGGCCACAACATCAGACACTGTCCAACGGCTCCTATAACCTGTGTGGGATGCAACTCTTCATCCCATTCAGCTGAAGGTTGTCCACCGAACAGATCCAAATTGGACAAAGGAGAGGGCACAAGCACCTCGAAAAAGGCTCAAGGGACTGGAAAGGTTCGGGCAA
Organism: Cardamine flexuosa; assembly: GCA_963555745.1. Classification (NCBI taxonomy): domain Eukaryota; kingdom Viridiplantae; phylum Streptophyta; class Magnoliopsida; order Brassicales; family Brassicaceae; genus Cardamine; species Cardamine flexuosa. Next base: position 14,774,353 of record OY743221.1, on the reverse strand, counting down.
ACAGAAAAATAAGACTACAAAGGCCAAAGGTAAGGAATATGACTCTCATACTAACCCAACCGGCCAAGAAAAGGAGTCATTACCTCCTCTCATCAGAGACATTCGCAAGGGAAAAGGCAAGGTAATAGAGCACTCTCGGGTCTCTGATATATTCCGGTTTTTACACATTCTAACCATGATTTTTATAGTCTTTTAGAGTCTTTTACTTATTTACATGCTTATTCAGAGTATTTTAGTTCTCTATCGAGTCTTTACAGGTTTTAAGCTGTTTTGGGATGAAAACACGGATTTGGAGATGAAGGATCATGCTGAAACCTCAGAATTTTACCATCTGATGAAACACTTTCTATGAACCGATGTCAATGAATTTTTGACACAGGATATCCACGGGAGTTAGCTTTCATTTGGAAGTTGTTTGAAGTCAATCCAACGGTGAGATCAAAAGTTATGGCGATATTCGTGAAAGCAGTTTAGTCAGATCGACCAACGACAGGTGGATCGATCGTTCGACCCAGATCGATCGATCCAACCTTGGATTGATTGATCCACGCCCCTGAAGAATTTACGGACCATTTCAGATCGATCGAGCACCTCGAGATCGACCTTGCCGACCCCAGATCGATCGATCCACACCTGGATCGATCGATCCAGCCTTATTTTCTCCAAAACACAGAAAAAGGAATTTCGGTTTATTTTCCTATTTCGGTTTAGTTTCGATCCAGAACGTGTTTAGACTTATATTTTTGTTTTTCAGCCATTGTTTAGGCTACACTTTATTTTTCTATTCTAACATATTGCTTTGGGAGAGGAATCTTTGACTCTGCATCTCTTGAGAAGATTTCTTAACCCTTTTGGATTCCTATTCTATTGATTATGAGTTTTTCTTATTCTCTTTGTGATTTCTCTGCTTCCATGTCTAAGTAGATCCATAGTTAGGTTTAGGGTTTTCAAAAGAATTTATGAATCAATGAATTGGGCATAGATAGGGAATCATCTTATTATATCTTCATCTCTTGTTGATCTCATTGCTGGAATTAGATTAGCTACCTAATTTCTGATCTTAGGCTTAATCTATTCATCAAAAGTGTTATAGGTTGCTTGAAAAGAACATAGATGAGCGGATTGTCCTTAGCCAACGAAAGCTGATGGTAAGGTGATCCGTGAACATATTGAACATGCTCTTTAATGCTTGTTTACAATTCTAAGTTCAAACGACAGTTTAGACATTTAGGTTGCTAGATAAAGTAATTGATATCACGACAGTGGATTAGTTATACATTGATGTTTGAGTTGAGAGTATGCTTATATAATCCCTGAATAATTGCCTGATTCATGATCTCTGAATTCCCGCGAATATCTCTTGACCTAGCACCTTTTAATTCATAATTTACACAGTTTTTATTTGCTATTTTTATTTCACATCACAACCAACAACCATATTATTTTCTTACCTTAGTTTTATTCTCAAAGAATTGCAGTGTAACCTTGGTCCTTGTAGATTCGATCTCTATATTACTACAACATTTGTTGTGCACTTGCAATAGTTTATTTAAGGTTAAAACTCTGTGTATCAGTCTCTGTAAGTCCTAAACCAAATAAGGGAAGGAATTTTGTGGTGGATATAGGACTAGAGGAGCTTCGAGCTTCTAGTAAGAAGAAGAAAGTTCCTCCTCCTCACCTGCCTTCTAAGTCTTCTTCAACCACTATTGCAGTCTCGGGATCAGACTCAGAATCATCCTCTAGTGCATCTTCAGGATCTGAGTCGGACCATAATAAGGAATCCTCTTCTTCTGCTGCAAGTTCTTCATCTGAGGCAATTGATAAGGAGGAAATCGATATGGATGCTAGCTCAGGTTTCACTCCGGTGTTATCTAAGAAACAAAAGCAGAAGCTAAGGAGAATAAAGCAAAAGGCCTTTGGTAAAGGGCCTGGATTCTACCTCAAGTAAATAAGTATGGTAGATACATTTTGTTGGAACATTCATGATTTCATTGACCGTGTTAAACGCAGGACCATTAGGAAATGGTTAAGGCGTAATAAGCCTCTTTTTGGTAGTATAATTGAGACGAGAGTGAAGGTTCAAAAGTTGGAAAAATACTTTAAGTCATCATTCCCGGGCTGGAATTTAAAGGGAAATTATGAGCATGCAGAGTTGGGTAGAATTTGGGTAGTTTGGGACCCGAGAGTGAATTTGGTGATACATTCGAAATCAGGTCAGATGATTACATGTTTGGTGTCTCTGCCTCACTCCACTGTTGAGATGGTTTGCTCATTTGTTTATGCAGTTAACTGTAAGGTTGGTAGGCAGCATTTATGGGAGGAGATTGTCGGTTTATCTAATGATTCGCTCATCTCTATGAAACCTTGGACTGTGCTTGGAGACTTTCATCAAATTGCTAATCCATAGGAGAAGTCTAACCCTGGCACAAGAATCACGCAGGGCATGACACATCTCAGGGATTGTCTGAATGAATCATGTCTATTTGACATCTCTTCTAGAGGAAAGGTCTATACTTGGTGGAACAATCAGGAGCTTAACCTGATTGCGGAAAAAATTGGACATGATTCTTGTTAATGATGTTTGGCAGATACAGTTCCCTTACTCATATGGGTTCTACGGAGATTTGGATGCGTCAGATCACTGTCCTTCCTCTATTATCTTGGGTGAAGGAAATAAATCTAAGCGTCCTTTCATGATCTCCCATTTCCTAATGCAGCATGAGGAATTCCTTTACCGAGTTGCTGCTTACTGGCATACTACATATGTAGCAGGATCTTGTATGTTATCTGTCTCCAAGAAGCTTAAGGGCCTAAAAGGAGTCCTTAGAGACATTAATAGGAAACACTTCTCAGGCCTGGAAACAAGGGTCAAGGAAGCACATGTCATGTTGACTGCTGCTCAAAAACAATCTTCTTACTAATCCATCTACTTCCGCTGCTGAAAGAGAAAAGGTTGCACACAGGAAATGGCATACTCTGGCCGAGGCAGAGGAAAAATACCTGCAGCAGAGGTCAAGGGTGCAATGAATGATGGATAGTGGTGACTCCAACACTGCATTCTTCACCGCTCAATGGCTGCACGAAGGGCTAGTAATCAGATTCACTACCTGCTGGATTCCTCAGGAGCGCGTATTGATTTGTTGGAAGATATCCAAGAGCATTGTGTTCATTACTATGAAGGCCTCCTGGGACGAGCCTCTAATCCGACTAGTGAGGAGGATATCTCAATCATAAATTCCCTAACTCCTTTCAAGTGTGGTGAGGATGTCAAGCAAATGTTGCAGATGAGATTTACTCCTGAGGAAATCAAAAAGGAGGTTTTTGCCGTCCCAACATCAAAGTCTCCAGGCTTAGACGGGTGTACAGGGGAGTTTTTTCGCAAAACTTGGGACATTGTAGGAGGTGACTTCACAGCAGCGGTTTTGGAATTCTTCAGCTCTGGTAAGCTCCTAAAACAATTGAACTGTACTGCAATTACTCTTATACCTAAGAAGAATATTGCAGAGGGAATAGGTGACTTTAGACCAATCTCGCTTTGTAGTGTGGTCTATAAAGTCATCTCCAAACTGTTAGCAAGAAGATTGCAATCTCTGCTACCTGAAATGGTATCAAATAATCAGTCAGCATTTGTTAAAGGAAGGTTACTAGTTGAGAATGTGTTGTTGGCAACTGAACTGGTGCAAGATTTTGACAGAAAAAATATCTCTTCTAGAGCCTGCTTCAAGTTGATCTCCGGAAGGCTTTTGACTCTGTGAGTTGGGATTTTATTCTCCATGTTCTTGAAGCCTCTGAGTTCCCGCGTACTTATAGTAACTGGATAAGACAATGTCTAACTACCACCTCTTTTTCTATCAATGTCAACGGGGATCTATGTGGTTTCTTCCAAGGTAAAAGGGGCTTGCACCAAGGAGACTCCCTTTCTCCTTTTTTGTTTGTAATGGCAATGGAGATCTTTGGTGTTCTGTTAAAATCAAGAGTTGCGCAGGGCGATATTGGTCTTCACCCACTGGCCAGAGACCCCCAAATCTCTCATCTAGCTTTTGCTGATGACCTCATGATCTTTTTCGATAGTAAACCGGCATCTCTTCAAGGTATCTCTGAAACTTTGCAGGACTTTTACATGTTTTTAGGCTGGCTATGAATAGGGACAAAAGATCCCTCTTTCATGCCAGATTGAACCTTTAGGAATCCGAATCTATCTCTAACTTTGGATTCCGACATGGTTCAATCCCCATCAGATACCTGAGACTACCACTTATGCACCAAAAATGTAAGAGAGCCAATTTTTCTCCTCTTATTGATAAGATCACTGCTAGACTACAACATTGGACAGTTAAACCTCTCTCTTTTGCTGGAAGGCTTCTTCTCATTACCTCTGTTATCTACAGCTTAGTGAATTTCTAGCTATCAGCTTTTTCTCTTCCGAAGGGTTGTCTGAAAGAGATTCAAAGTCTTTGTTCTAGATTTTATGGGCTGGGGACCTAAACAAGAAGCATTCGGCCAAAGTAGCTTGGAAAGACTTATGTCTTCCAAAGGATGAAGGGGGCCTGGGCTTAAGGGATTTTGTCACTTGGAACAAGGTTCTTAACCTAAGACTCCTATGGTTGCTGATATGCAGGAAGGACTCGCTCTGGGTGGAGTGGAATACCAAGCATAGACTCGCTAGAAGCAACATTTGGATGACCGAACCTCAGGCCAATTCGTCCTGGTTGTGGAAGTTTATTCTGGCACTAAGACCGCTGGCCAAAGGTTCCACTACTTGTCTCATAAGAAATGGCAAGAACGCAAGCTTCTGGTTTGATCATTGGAATCCTCTCGGTCCTCTACTCAACTTCGTAGGAGTCGAAGGTCCTAAAAAACTTGGAATTCCTCTCTCAGCAACAGTGATACAGGCTACGCATCAAGGGGATGGAGACTACCATCCCTGAGGACCCGCTGTCAAGACCTGAGTGTTGTAAGGCTTACGCTATCTTCTACCCAGTTTCCCGATGAAGCTAGAGGTCCGGATTCTTTCAGTTGGGGATCCACACTATCTTGTAGCACACCATTTTCCACCAAAAAGGCTTGGGAGCAACTTAGACCTTCTGCTCCAAAAAGGTAATTTGGTTCAAAGGCGCTATTCATAGGCATGCCTTCACTTTCTGGGTTGCTAACTATGATAGGCTCCCTGTGCGAACAAGACTGCTCAGTTGGGGACTCAATGTATCGCCACTATGTTGCTTATGTAACTTGCAAAGTGAAACGAGAGACCATATATTCCTGCACTGTGATTACGCAGAACAGCTATGGGCATGTGGTCTTCAAAGATTGGGCCAACCCCCACTACTATTACATAATTGGAGTATATTGATCTCATGGCTCCCCATCAAGACCTTCGCAACTTCATCCAAGCTCAAGCTCAAGGTTTTGCAAGCAACAATCTACTTACTCTGGAAGGAAAGGAACAATCGCCTTCACAAAAGTATTTCGATATCAACGACTACCCTATTTGCTCAACTCGACAGGCTCCTAAAGGATCTACTCCTCGCGAGACGCACTCGTAAGGGGTGTTCCAGACTTCTAACCCGATGGTTTGCCTACTCTTTTTTTTTTGCCTACTCTTAGTCTCTATACATGTAAAGAGCCGTTTTATGTCTTCTACTTCAATCCCGAGATGATGACTCTCCAACGTGTTGAAATCAAAGTTTTTGGTGAAGCGTTTAAGAAACCTTGTAGCGTTCGCACATTTGTAAACCACGTAGAGGATCTTGATGTTAATGAGTTAGAACTACTCAAGTCATCACATCCTCCATTGGTGCAGCCAGGATCAGATTCAGAATCAGACTGACAAAGGACAAGGAGAAAAAAAAATAGAGACGATCATTAGAGTTAGGTGAAAGCAATTGGCATGTCATTGTGTGCTCTTATATCTATTTTACTGTTTTTCTCTCTTTATACATTTATCCTTGATTTTGTTTGGTCTCAAGAAAATGGTTTTGTTATTTGTTATTGATCTCTTAGTTCTGTCTTAATCTGAGTATATATATATTTGCTTTAATTTTCAACAAAGCAAGCCCAACTTAAGAATCACATTAGAAATACAGGAATAAGTTTCCATAAGTCTACGATGAGACTGCAGAGGACTTAAAGTTAAGTAGAGATTGACCAAAAGAATGTATCCATCCATATTCAGAAAAACATTGTAGCATCATCCTCTTAATTCTATTCAAGAACTTCACTTACAAAATAGTTTGTTAATTTTTTTCTTCTTTTGCTTCTCTTACTTGTTGTAGCTGCTTCAACTAGTCTGAAACAACTAAAGAGTGATGAATTAAGCCACGGAAATTATGAAAAATACTGTAATTAAAACTCTTCCTCTTGACTCTCCAACTAGTCTGAAACAACAAGCTGCAAAGAGACAAAGCTTGTTGGAATTTGAATGTATATTTTGGGTTACAATCTTGATTTAGACTTTGCTTTGTCTTCTGTTTTACTTCATTACTTTGCCGCCGCTACAAAAGAGCTTGAACAATTTTAAGGTTAATGAAGAACAATGTAATATAACTCTTCCTTGTCTGTTCCTTAAGTCCTCTGTTTTAGTATCTTGTGATTAAATTTTATATCTTTGTTGCTATGTTTCAATATTTTCTCTGTCCCTTAAGGTAAGTTGAGACACAATTATATGTTGTTCTTATGTTTCAATATTTTCTGAGAAGAATGCAAAAAATCTGAGTATCATCATCTAAGAGTTTGTTTGTGTGCGTTTCTGTTTCATCTAACAATGTAAAGTTCTCAAAATTCCATTTTGGGTTCTCTGATTCATTGACTCTGAAGCTTCTGCTGCTTCTATGTCTTGTTACAGCTGCAAAGAGAATAAATATGCTTCAAGAGACGAAGTCTGTTAGAAAAGATGGAACAAGACTTCCAAGGTAAGATCTATATGACATTTACTCATCTCTTTTAGTTCAAATCACATCACTGAGTAATATTATTTGAGAGTCTTGTGTCTTCATTTATCATTTAGCAGCTGCTACAGATAGTCTTAAGATGATGATTCTACTGAAGACAGAGAACAAAGTCAAAAACACTCTTCTTCTTCTTCTTCTCAACCGCTTTTGTTTCTCTCTACAATAAAAAACATGTCTCAGATTACCATAGAGAACCAGAGATATTAAAGATAACAGATGCAAAGAGGCGAAGTATGTTAGAAGAGACTGAACGTGAATCGAGGGTTATCTTTAATATATATATCAAATGGCAATAGAAAACCAAATTCAACATGTGAGAGTATTGTTTTCTAAGATGTGTTTTATTGTCTTCTACTTGCAGCTGAAAATACATAACATAGAAGAGATCCTCTGTGAAGAAACTGCCATTCAGGTTTTTTTTTTTTTTTTGTTTAGACCTTTTCTTGTACAGCAAGAAAAGTGACCACAATCACAATCTCAAAAATGTTTTCATGATTTTGCAGGGAACAGAGACTGGTAGTCTCAGTGCGTCGTTGAGAATCACAGAAAAGAAAAGGAATCTCCAAACATGCACAGAGTTCTCACTTCTTCTTCAACAAGCGAATCAGCTGTTACATCAGAGACTGTAGAGAGTCTTGGAGCAAAACTAAAAGAGCTTCGTGGCTTAACCGCTAGTGACACGTAAAGATTTCGATCAGATTCAGCTGCGAGTTTTGAAGAGCTAAGCTCAGCTCCAATCAGTTTACATCTCTAGGTTAGCTAAATACAAAAACGTCATAAAACAAGGACATGAAGCTTCTGAGCGAGTCCACATCGTGCAGGTTCGAGCTGAAAAGTTTAATGGAACTGTGAAAAGTCTTTCTCATATTCTTGTTGATGCTTTTGAGGCTTATGTATCATGGAGCGGTGAGGAAGGCGAAAGACGAGCAAGCGGCTGAGGAATTTGCGAGAGAGGCAACACAAAGTGCAGAGATTATTTGGGTTAAGTTTCTTAGTTCTCTTTAGAGAACAGTTGAGATTCTTGGGTGTGTTTAAAGCAAATCAGTTGAGAGTTCTTGTTTTGTATTTTGGGATGATTTTCTGTTTCAGTGTTTCTGTGTTGGTTATATCAGGTGAGAGAGGTTGTGAGATAGAGAGGAAGAGAGTCACTGTGAAAACTAATAATGTTTTTTCAGATTTTTAAATAAAAAATACTTTTAAGAATAATTAATCAAAGCCTTTAGTATACTGTGTCAAAAGGGCTCGTCTGCGCCTGTTTGGGCATGCCCGCAACGCGCAATATTTGTTTTTGGATCAACGGGCCGGTATGCTAAACCTGATGAGCGAAAAAAATTATGTCTAGACCCGTCCTGCTAAAACCTTTTAACGGACTTATTATTTTTGTGTTCATATCAGTCCTATGGTGGACCGGACTGAGCTATGCCCATACGCTTAGGCCATTGATATCTGTATATGGATCCGAAGTAGTGAGTAAGATGATTGAGATTTTATCGAAGATTAACAATGATGGTGGATTGGAATTTGATGACGGAGAAAAAAAAACTGTGAAAATAGAGGATTTTGTCAGAAAATGCCAGAAAACAAGCATGAGAAATTAACCAAAATAAACTAAAATTTGGGAGATCAATTTACCGGTCACTTAAGAGGAATAACCGATCAATAAATTTTTGAAATGGGTTCGATTAACCATTTATTTAATTAAAATATTATAAATTTCCTTACTAAAGTTTTGCAATTTTCATATTTAGTTAATTAATTAAAAATTTCACGAGTTTTTATTTTTCGGACAAAATTTTCAAGAGATTATAGAATCATATTTTTATATAAAAAAAATTAGCATTGCATATTTAATCAGAAATTGCGGGATACATGTCCTTTAAGCAAAATTATGAAATTATTCTTAGATAAGAATTACAAAATCATGGGTGTTTTGTTCTAATAAAAAAATATGAAACTCTTTTTTTACGTCAACTATTCTTACAAAATATGATTATACTAGTATTATGACTCGTCCTACGAACGGGCAATTTTTTTTTTATATTAGTTTGATATTTTTTTCTGATAAAACTAAAATATGATAGCTTAATCAAAAATTAAAATTATAGTGATCTTTAAATTATTATCTGTTTGAAGTCATAACAAAAGAAATTATTGAAAAATAACATCGAAAGTAAAAATAAACATGGTGGATATATCAATACACAATATAGTATATATACAAATGAATAAATACGTTAAAAACCTATAATTTTTCTATATATTGATACACTATATCTTATAATCAAGCTAATATCAACAAATAAAAATTAAGTAAATATTTGAGTATTATTAACTTACATGTATATGGATATCGATAATGATATGAGGTGGTGGTATACATTGAGATTTCTCTCATTATTTTTTATTCAAATAGAAATTTGAAAAATGATAACTTTCATGACAATGATATTGAAGAGTTCTTGAATCTTCAGATAGAACATATTTTGTATAAAATGATAGAAAACAGGAAAGAGCAAGAAATAGATATGAGTTTATGTGAATCAGATTTTATAAGAAAATAAAAATAGTTTGATTTTTTTAGATGGTTCGAAACTTTCAATGATCGTGTATTAATCGTGGTGTGGTGTATGAGAAAATTTAGGAATTTATTTTTTGATAAGTTATTTTCTTTTTTCCTAATCTTCTTTTTTGTTAAATTTTTATTTTAAAATATGTAATATAGAAGTTTTGAAGAAATTGTGCTTTTCTATTTGATATATTTAATTTTCTTAATTATTTTTTTAGATAAATATTATGTGGCAGATTATTTATTCTCTAGGTGACTTGTACTTTATAATATAGAGAATATGATGTAATAAAAATATTTAAAGTTTTTTGAAGATAAAAAGAAAAGAAAAAATTAACTTAAATGAAGTTTGCTAAATATCTAGTATCCTTTAATCAAGGAGAGGTGATAGTGGATTTTGCTTTTTAATTAACTTAGATGAAGTTTTTTTATGTTTTTTATTTTTGATATTTTTATTAGGATTTAAATTTAAAATAAATATCTATTTAGCATATTGTTTTCTAAAAAAATTATATAGCAGATTTTGATTGACCAAGTGACGTGTGCTTTATCAAGTGACGTGTGCTTTATTATATAAAAAATGCATGTTTAACGCAATAAAAAGGTACATATGCTCATATATTGGATTAAACCTACAACTTCCGATGTGGCTAAAACATTTACGCTGAAGAGAAATAAAAACAAAATGTTACTCTACTTATTGTGGGCCCAAGTGAAAAATTTTCCAGATCAAATTACAATCAAGCTTTACCAATTACACATCCAAAATAAAAAATTTCTTCCTAATTTTTTGTTTAAATAATTATTTTAATTAAATTTAAAAATAATTTAATATATATATATATATATATAAACGCATTCTCTACACAATTCAACATCTCGAACAAAATAACTAATTTTTCTTTTGAATGTTAATTTTTTATTTATTTTAAATTAATAAAAAAAAAAAAATTTTGGACGTTTTATCATCTAATAACAACCAATTTTGGTTTGATCTGTTTTGTTAATAGGCATGGCAAAACTGACTCGAGTAGTGTATTAATATCTGCAGCCATTGATATGGTATGATATATCGTTTTCCTAATTTTTTTTTATTGATGTATTTGACTAATTTTGTTTTTATGTAACAATTTTATTTTAATAATTATGTCGATGAGCTCAAAATCCGAAGAGACAAATTGTTGATCCAAATCTGATCTTATGTCCTTCTCCTTCTTTACGCCATGGTATTCAATCTGATCTTTAATTTAGTATTCTCACTTTTTTGCTTTAAGACACTTTAACTGGGTTTGGTCTTTAATTTTCAGAAAAGGTTTAGATTTTATTTTTGGTTTGCGGAAACCATAGCTATTTTAGTTTTTAGAAGAAAAAATGTCAATTTAGATAATTTTTAAATTCAAATTGGAGAAGTTTGGTTTATTTATATTTAACTCTTTTTATTTCCTTAACTGTATTTTTTGTTTCATCTAATTCCCAGATTCGAGAACTTTTCTGTGGAAATTTTCATATGTTCCAAGTTATTTAGCTCCATGAATGATGTTTGCTTATATTTACTTATACAAAATTTTAGTTTTCTACATGAATAAATTATTTAACTTTCTATATTTTAAAAATCTATTTAATATCCAAAATCTTTTTGTTTTCATTTATTGTTTTTTTATGATCACCATGTTAGCATGGACAAAATATCTGAAACGCAAAAAATCAAACCGAATCAAAAACCCAAAAACAATATGAATGGGTTCTAGACTCCTATATCCGAAAGACCAAATTTGAATTGAAGTGAACCGAGAACCGAATGTATATTCAAAATACTTAAAATACAAGTATATACTTAAAAATATTAATAATATTTAGACTTGATATAACTCAATTATCTATAACTATAAACCTAAAAATATCAATTAATTTTATATCAAATAATTAAAATACCCCAAATTAACCAAAATATCTGAAAGTTTTTGGGTTTTAACTCTTTGTTAAATTATATTTTCTTCTTACACACTTGATTTTCTATACAACTTAACTCAATCTTCAATCATATTAAAATCTTACCCTAACCTCATGTATACTCCATATAAATAAACAGAAGTCAAAAATTATATATCAAAATAATATGCATTATATCAAACAAATATCCATATATAATTAATATATACAAAATAAATAAAATACATAAAATCAATATTAGTAATTTAGTAGAAAAACATGAAATTTAGAAAATTTAAAATTGGAAAACTAACATTATAAATAAACTAAATTTAGGTTAAAACATAAATTTTTGTTAGATTTTAAATGATATTGGAATCTAAATATCTAAATTTGAAAGAGATTTAATAGAAGCAATAATATTGAATATATATATATTAGAGAAAAATGAAATTTTTAATCATCTTATTTATTATTTCTTTATTTCTGTCTTTGTTTTGTTGGTTTTCCTTTTTTGATTAATGAAATAATTAAGATAAATAGTTAATTAAATATACATAATGTTCTTAAAATAAATATTAGCTAACATTGTAACCTAGTTAGTTATACATTTAAATGAATAAATATTAAAAATTTATTTGAGGTTAATTTTAAAGCATCTAAATCTGTTTTAAAATATGTTCAATGTTATATATGTAAAAAATAGAAAGTAAATATGATCTATTTGATTATTTATTTATTTTTACTCTTTTTCTTTTTGTTTTCATTTTAATAATCTGTAAAATATGGAAAGTAAATATTATCTATGTGATTATTAGTATTTTTTTTATTTTCTTTTTTATTAAGTAAATATATTTTTACATGTGTCATAATCTAATCGAATAATCGAGACGTATAATGCCTTGTTAATTAGAATTTTGACAGAGAGCTAGTGTAACCAAGCTTAATTGACATTTTTTTTTTTCGTTTAAAATTATTTCTTAATTATTGATTAGATAAATCAATCTTTTTTTTCTTTAAGATAGGGTTTAAGGTTTTATTTTTCTTTTTTATTTGTTTTAAGTTTATTTGTTAGTTATTGATTAGATAAATTAACAAATTTTTGGTTTTATTTTTTCCTTCTAAAATTATTTCTTTTATTTTTGTTTCTGTATTTGTTTTTAAATTATTTTTAAATTTTAATTAATAATTAGATAAATTCACAAATTTTTGGTTTCTTTTTTTTTTTCTTTTTTTGCTTTTGTATTTTTTAATAATTTAATTTATTAATTTGACATATGACAAAATCTGAATTATTTGTAACATGTATTATGATCTCGTGAGTTGTAATTTTGACACGTGTTAGTTTCTCGTGAATGCAACCAAAGTTTATATAATAAGATTGTATAATTAAGTTACATATATGAGAAAATATTTATTGCTCTTTTCAAAGAAAATAATGTGCAAACTTTATGAATATATTAACATATAAATATTCTTCCTCTTATTTACAAATATATTACCGATTATGTATAAAATTTCATCACTGTTGACAACTAATTAAGCATGGTCATCTAAACTCACATGTGTAGTAATCTAAATTTAGACAATAATTTTTTAAAAAAAATTACTGTAATATACATCATATATAAATATCATTGAAGTTTTAGAAGAACTTACTTTTTTTATATATATAAGAAATATCAGTAAGACGGGAATGAAAACAAGAAAAAATCTATCATTTATGTCCTATTTAAATTTCAAGATAAGACCGGACAGAACATGATGAAAATATGAATTCTCAAAACTAAAACCATGATAAATTGATAATCACAAAATTTAAAGTTGATTTTCCCCATGCGATGTGTGGGGTAATTATTACTTACTAGTAATATTCTTACAAGATAGATTAGAAATGAATTAACATTATTGGAAATCATGTGTATGTGTTTACACGGAAGTGTGCACGTTATCCATGCATGTGACTGTAAAGTCTACAACCCAAGTATATGAATCCCCCAAAAATACCTAATTAAGATATAACAAATTTTAACAAAATGCATGTGATTATAAATTTCAATAATTGAAAATTAAGAGGCAGCTCATTTTAGTTATATATCCACATGTGGGCTACGTACATAACACTCCCATCTTCCACCCACCCGTCGTTTGTAAGTAAGTAACAACGTACCTACTTTTGTCATCAAATTAACCTTTTATATTATATATCAAATCAACCTCTAAAATTTTCTGAATTTTCTAGATGAAACAATAAGTATAAATGTTGATAATCTAGTCTATATATCTAGAAGATATGTAAAAAGGTACAAAAATTCATACATAATATAACTTATTAAAGTCGTTAGAGAATTTTGTTAATTTTTAAAAATGATAGTGACGACTTCTTTTTAAATTTTTAGGAAAGGAGGGAGTCATGTTTGGCTGGATCTCACCTAAATCTCACATTCCCATACCTTCTTCCTCTTCTTACGCACATGATTCTCTCTTTTCTATATTGTTTTTATATGTTATGCTTATTAATTATTATATATGTCTCCTAAACCATTTCTTGTCTTCTTCTTTTATTTATTCTGACGTCGACCAAACATATTCTAGAGACAAAACATTTGATGAAATAGTCTTTAGCCGTTAAGACCAAACTGATAAATAGTTTTATCGAGACTCGGATATGGCTATATTTGTTTTTCAGATATGTATAAAGTTATGGTAGGAGATATAAATATCTATCTCATTAAAAATTAGGTAAAGTCAATTATTTTTGGTACAATATGGTTTATAATGATAGATTCGGCCACCTACCTGCCTAAAACATGTCACATGTCTCCTCCCTTATCTTATTGCTCTTTATTTATTTATTTCATCTCTCCCAATCAACTGGCTTATTCACATTCCTTTTTGCTTGCCCATAGTAATATACTTATAAAAGTTTTTTTGTTTGTTTAGCACCGAATTGCGTTCAAATTATAACATAAAGTAATAGTTACGTACAATTTACCGCAAAATTATTAAATAATATTTTTAATTAAAATTATATTGAATATGGAATTTGTTGAGATGAATTAACAGCAAATTAAAAGTTATGAAAAATAGTGAACGAGATTTTTGTTGTAACTTGCTAGTTTCTACTTGCTAGTTGCTACTATATGGTCCCCATTATAAAACTAATTCAAGTTTCTAGAAGCTTTGACTAAAAAACAAATATATATATATATATCTTTATCGAACATGTAAAAATGGATAATTGTTTGATCCAAAAGAGTCCAAAACCATGTTCACATTTCACTCCTGGTAGATTATACTTTATACAATTTATATTACTATATTTGGAAATCAAATTAGTGCATTTTCGTTCCTTGGTAATGGAATATATATTTTCACAATACAATAAAGGAAAAATTAAAATACTTTTTCTTCAAAAGGTAAAGATATTTATGAACAAACCAAAAAGAAAAAATGCCAAGAAATTGAAGTAAAATAATTTACTATAGTTATCCAAAAGGACCCACACACAAAAAAGAAATCTAAATAACCCAATTTTTGGGATATTTTAGCCAATTTCGACAAATCTTACAACAGTGACAAACGAGCCGCCTCCACTGGATCTCGCCACGGCTTCGAATCTGCAGATGACCCGGATCCAACAACCCGACCCGACCCGGATCCAAACCCGAGTGTTAAATCCAAATTCAGCTCATCTTTATGTCCCGAATTATCACTGTTATAACAATCACCGTTCTGCCGGAGGTTTTCATCGGTCGTTGTTCCACTAGTGGACGCTCCGTTATCGGAGGAATGTTCCGTCTTCGGTTTGAGGTTTGAGAAAGAGTATTCAACGGCGTCGTTTGGAGGAACAACAATAATTGGAGACGACAACGTTTTGGATTCGTTTATTGGACGATGAGTTTGTGGATCGATTCCGTGGCTTAGAAGCTTCCTTTTAATATGAGTGTTCCAATAATTCTTGATTTCATTGTCTGTTCTTCCTGGTAATCTTCCAGCAATCAGTGACCATCTGAAACAAAACAAAAAATCAAATTCATGATAAAAAAATCAAAAACAAAAAAAAACAGAGGAATCAGACTCTGTTTCTTAGAAAGTTTTATTTTTCCCCCCGGGAAATATAAAAGATGACGAGAGAGTAGAAAAAGAAGTGACCCTGTTTCTATAATCTTACTGTTTCTCGGAAAGTTGAAAACTTTTTTTCCGGGAGAGATCAAATTAGAAGATACAGTAGGAAAAAAAATTGGACTCTGTTCCTTGTAAAGTTGGAAACAAATTTCCTAAAGAGATAGAGTAGGGAAAATAAGTGACCCTGTTTCCATTTTCTCACTGTTTCCTCGAAAGTTGATTTATTTTCCCGGGAAATATAAAATATCAAGAGTAGCGACTCTGTTTTTGTTTTCTCTCTGTTTCTTAAAAAGTTGAAATTGTTTTTAACGGGAAAGATAAAAGAAGAAGAAGAGAAGAAAAAGTTTTCGTACTTGTTACCGAGCAAGCTATGGAGTTTGATGATGATTTCATCTTCTTCATCAGAGAAATTACCACGTTTAAGATCAGGACGAAGGTAATTAATCCATCTAAGTCTACAACTTTTACCACAACGTAACAATCCGGCGGATTTAGGAAGAGAACGCCAACAACCTTCACCGTGATTGCGGATGTAATCGATGAGACGTTGATCCTCATCTTTAGTCCAAGCTCCTTTGTTTGTATGAGCTTTCTCACAACAAGGAGATCGTCCCATGGTTGTGTGTAAGAGAAGAAGAAGAAAGCAAAAGATGTGAGGATGATGAGTTTGGGTTTATATAAAAGGAGATGACTTTGACTAAGTTTGGTACATATACATGTGATTATGTGAGAAAGAGAGAGGTTGTGTTGTGTGTTGTGTGTTGTGTTGCTTTGCTGTGTTTTGTGTGGGGATTAGGTAGGTAAGCTTTCTTCCTTTCTTTTACTTTTTTCTTTTTTCTTCCTACTTTTTCTCCTTAGATTTTGCTTTTTGGTTTTTTTTTTTGGTTTCTTATAATTAGTTGGGAGTTGAGACAAATACAAAAATTGATATAAAATTGATATAATTTATAATAAAATAATATATAGTTGGTTAAAATTTATCACCACAGATCGACATACTCAACGAAAAAAAAAGCATTTGTATTATGTTTTTTTAGTCGATGTCATTTCATCTCCAACTACATAATTTCATTTTAGAGTAAGATTTATTTTCAACCGAATACATTATTTATTATCAAATCATTTTTAATTCTATTTTGTAATTTAATAATAAATTTATATTTATAAAGTTAAGCAAATAGTAAAAATATTGTAATATTATCTATATTTAATATTTAATATAAAATATAAAATAAAATTATATTACATAACATTAATAAATAAGTAGAAACAGAGAAAATACAATATTCATGTACTTATAATTTAAACCATTATATGTATTTATAATTTATAAATAATCTAAGTATTTATAATTTTTACCATTATACATGTACAATTATATATCATATACATATGTTTATAGTTATAAATAAATTTAAGTATTTATAATTTGTTCAAGTAAAAAAATAATATATATATATATATATATATAAATAGATTAAGCTTAAGAGATTTGTTTACAAAAAGAAAATTAATTTAAATGAAATCAAGAAATAAAGATATTCAAATATGAAGTTAATAATGAAGATTTTCATTTTGAAGGTGGAAATAAAGATGGATTGAAGATAATTTTACTTAAAAATAGAGTTTAAAGATAAAAATGGAGGTGACGACCAAAAAAAAAAAAAGAGGTTGGTTGAAAATGCCTTGAAACTGTAAATATTGAATTACATTTGAATTCGTATTTATATGTGTAAAAGAACTACCATGTATATATAGGCTCTGTTCGTTTGACGGTCGCTGGGGACTGCGACCAGCGACTGCGATTGAGGACTGTTCGTTTGGTAGTCGCCGTGATCAACGACCAATCGCAGCATCTAGTGACCGATATTTTTGATCGCTGAGATTTTGATTGACCAAATTTTAAATGCGGTGACTAAAATGGCTAATTACTCAACTATCCTTATTATTTGCAAAAAATTACAAAAAAAACTTAATTTCGATTCGAGTTTCATCGATCAAAGCCAAAACCCGAAACCGAAGCTTCTTCATTCTCCTCTCTTCTTATTTCTCTCAGTCTCACATCCTCCAATTTCATCAATCAAAGCCGAAACTTCTTCCTTCTTCTCTCTTCTTCGTTCTCTTAGTCTCACATCTTCCAATTTCGATTCGAGGTTTTTAGGGGTTTGTACCTGAATCTGTGGAGAATACAAATCCTTTGTGAGATTTTCCTTAAGTTTCTGAAAACAAAGGTATATGAATCTTGTTAAGTGTTCGATGATGAATCCTGTGCTATCTCATATAAATATGTTTGATTTGTTCTGTAGATATAATTCACTTTTAAAAATGTTTTCGTATTTGTAATTCGATTTTAATTTTAGGTTTATGTACAGATTATTTGAGCTCTTCTCCATCTTCCGCTGTTGACAAGTTTTCATATCTGAATTATTGGAGAATCCTTCTCTCTTCCAGCTGAAAAGGTTTACTTTTTCCTTCCTTATCATAAAGATTGAACCCTTGTTTGTTATCTTTCTGTACTTAGAATTTTTTCCATTTGATTGTTCTCATAAACCTCTGAAACTTGTATTCGTTTCTGGGTTTTGATTGCTCTGTTTCTATCTGATAAAAAACCCCTTGTTTGGTTAGTTTTAGTTTCATTAGCTCGTCTTACTCTGATTAAGCTTTAGTTGATATGGAGTCACCTTATGATATGCTTCCTTTATCTAATGTTCAGCTCACTTTTATTGATAGTTTTAATTGTAGTTTTAATGTGATTGTTTAACATTATAACTAGCTAATTCTACGTTAAGAGAAACATTAGTCCTGCTTGTTATCTCAATATGAATATATTTGCAAATACAGACTTAAAGAGTTTCAATATTTTTTAACGTTAATTCAAAAAGCTATGAAACAAATCTTTGATCTCACTTCTTCATGCCAAGAAAAGTTTGGAAACGTAGTCTTTTATAATTCTGGGTTTATGCACATTACTGAGCTCTTTTATGATCCTGGGTTTATGTATTTTAATGTGTTTCTCTTTTATGATTCTGGGTTTATGCACATTAGTGAGCTCGTTTATGGTGCAGGATCGCGTCATGTACAACAACTAATGAATGGATCAGATCAACAATGTAATGATATTTTGCGAATGCACAAAGTATTATTTGAAGCTTTATGTAAGATGCTTCAGACACGATATGGTTTACAAGAGACTAACAATGTTTATGTCGAGGAAGGGGTTGCAATGTTTCTTGAGATGATTGGTCAAGATAAAACGGTGCGGAGTATTGGGGATCGGTATCAACGGTCATTGGATACAGTGTAAAGAAAACTTGATGAAGTGTTAAGTGCTATTCTCAGATTTGCAGCGGATACATTAAAACCAGAAGAAGGTGAGTTCAATAGAGTAAACTCTGTTTTGAGAGATGACGATCGGTATTGGCCTTATTTTAAAGATTTTGTTGGAGCACTTGATGGTACTCATATCCCAGTTCGTCCTCCTAGTAGAAATGCAGATGCATATAGAGGTAGGAAAATGGAACCTATGATGAATTTCCTTGCTATATGTAACCTCGATATGAAGTTTATATATACATATGTTGGTGTACTGGGTAGAACACACGATTCAAAGGTTTTGACTCATTATGCAAGGAATGGAGCCTCTTTTCCACATCCACCAAATGGGAAATATTATTTGGTTGACTCCGGATATCCCACACGCACAGGGTATCTTGGTCCGCATCAAAGATGTCGATACCATCTTGGTCAGTTTGCTATGGGAGGACCACTAATAAGCATGCGGGAATTATTTAACAGAAAATATTCAGGTCTACGATCAGTGATTGAGAGGACATTTGGAGTATGAAAAGCAAAATGGAGAATTTTGGATCGTAAACATCCAAAATATGCTGTGACTAAGTAGGTAAAGATTGTAACAGAAACAATGGCAATATATAACTTCATCCGTGATTCTAATCGAGAAGATTATGACTTTGTACGTTGGCAAAGGACAGAAGTATATCATGTTCATGGTGATGAAGACGAAAACGAAGATGATGATGGTAGTAGTTATGAACCGACCGGTGATAGAGCTATGGAAGCATAGCGTAATACCATCACAAATAATATTAGTAGAGGGCATCGACTACCTTACTAAAAAAGTTTATTGTGAAAAATTTTATATCTTATGAGACTTTTATTTTCTTAAAATTAAGTGTTTTTAACTGATAATAACTGATATAATATGATATTTTGTTTAATATGATTACATATTTTATACAATTAAGTGTTTTTAACTGATAAAAAAATAAATAATTTTGAATCGCAGCGATAAGCAAACGAACAGAACAGCGACCAGTCGCAGTGATAAAAAAACGAACAAACCAGCAATCAGTCGCAGCGACTCTAAAACGAACAACAACACTAGTCGCTGGTCGCTGTCGCTGGTCACAGTCGGTAATCGCCAGCGACTCGTAAACGAACATGGCCATAA
Source organism: Cardamine flexuosa (assembly GCA_963555745.1). Taxonomy (NCBI): domain Eukaryota; kingdom Viridiplantae; phylum Streptophyta; class Magnoliopsida; order Brassicales; family Brassicaceae; genus Cardamine; species Cardamine flexuosa. The sequence goes on along the minus strand of OY743221.1, from coordinate 14,754,312 downwards.
CCACCGTGGATTCCATTTAACTTAATGTTACCCATAAAATTTGACTATGTACCTATGCTATTTTTATATGACTTTTGAGATACACCTATTATACCTGAAGCCTCAGTAAACTCACACTCATGTGATTGTGAATCCAACATACATTTTACATCACTCTTAGGATAAAATATCACATTTTGTAAGTTAAAGGCCTTACCGCACACGTGTAGCGAGCTGAGTTGTATCGAACAGTGCCAGATAATGTTGGATTTGGGATTTAATTAATGGGCCTAAACTCAAATATTATTATATTTGACCACTCTAATATTATAATTATGTTGTTGACTTGATCAACAAATGTCTTTTTTAATTTGAATTTTTATAACATCCAGGACTGGCCCTGAGAGTTTGAAGGCTACAAACCCTGCATCTTATATTACACATGTCATGCGCTCTAAGCACTAGACTATAATTTTTTTTAGGGTTTATGCAAAAAAAACCCTCCAAATATTATTTATTTGCAAGAAAAACTTCTATGTCAGCTAAATGCAGGTTAATCCCACAATCTCAAAAGTCATCCACAATACAGCCTTTCCATATAGTGATGACGTGGCAGTTGATAACTCCGTTTCAAAACATAACGGATGTCAAAACGACATCATTTTGCTACTGTTGAAAAATGACACGATGTTTACAAATTGTGTTGTTTCACAAAACAAAACACGACAACATCTATAAGCTTTTAACAAAATCGATTTAGGAAAAGTCAGATTTAGGGTTCCATTCAATTTGGAGAAAATTTGAAATTAGGGTTCAATTTATTTAGATCTAAGAGATTCATTCATCTTTTTGAAGTTGCTCATCATCTCCTTCAAAATGTCTAAAAGTTCAATGCCCTCGGGTCTTCTTGCAGATCAACGTCACGATGATGACTATGGGATCCCAAGTCATTGTTATTGTGGTGGAAGACCAAAGCTTGAACCTTCTCAGACCAGCACGAACCCGGGAAGGCTATTCTACACATGTCAAAATGTCGATGTAAGTGTTTGTTGAATTGTGTTGAACTTTATTTAAAATTTGGTGATTTGTGTTTATATTTTGGTTGATTTCTGGTAGGATGGGGGATGTCACATTTGGAAATGGTGAGATGAAGCAATGATGGAGGAATTAAAGAAGTTGAGGCTCGAGGTACATGAGTATCCTTCATTGTATAAGATGTGTGAGACACTTGAAAGGCATAGAGACAAGATTCTTCACCTTTATGATCTCCATGATGGAAATGAGATGGATTTTGCTAGGCTTAGGGCGATGATTGGAAAGAAAAGTGATGGAATATCTTTGGAATTGAAGAATGTGGTTATTGGGGTTTTTGTTTTGCTAGCATTATTTAATCTACTTGTTTAAGTAGATTATTACAGTGTGTTTAGAAGACTCTTTCTCTTTAGTACTAAGCGGATAAAGATCTTTCAATTTTGGTTAAGTTTGAAATGATCTTCAATGTTATTCACAAACAATTTGACTTGTTTAGAATTATTTTCTCTTTACTAGTATGCGAATGTATATCATATGTTTCACAATCTTTTGGTCTTGTAATATATAGTTTGTGATATTTGGTCTATCAATATGAAATGTATTTGGTCTAAAGAGATATGTGATGTGTGTTGTAATAGTTATGTTATCAATTTGGTCTTGTAAATGCTTAAACCAACAAAATAAAGAACAAATCACTTGAGTCAAATACAACAAAACAACAGAAGTCATCTAACATAACATATCAGTTAAGGTTTGACAACAAAAGAAACATCTAAACAAATCCGACATAAAGTTTGACAACAAATCAAAAAATAAATCCAAGGACAAAATAACAGTTGTCAAGCTCTCATACATTTTTTCTCAGTTTTAGACCTTTCCACGACCACAGCCACGTGCAATAGTCATCTTCTTGAGTTCTCTGGCTCGATAAAGACTGCTTGGTAGTACTGTGTTGTCTCTTGTATCAAGTCATTATATTCCTTCAGCTCTTTCATCTTTCTATCAAACTGTTGTGGATAGTAAGAATCTGCAGCCCAGAACATGTCCTCATAATCTGCTCCAGCATAACTCTTCTTCCAGTTTGCATATACATGACGAGCGCACATCCTGTCTTGGCAACACTTCCTTCACAGCTGCTATCAATTCTTTTTGTTGGTCACTACTTAGAGTTAAGCCATTCCCTAAATCTAACCCAAGTCGTCAATCAAGTGTTCAAGGAACCATAACCAACTAGGAGTATTCTCACAATCAACAATGCCCCAAGCTACATGAAACATCTAATCATTTGGATCTCTTCCACATGCAACTAATAGCATACCTGTCATTCTCCACTTTAAAAATGTTCCATCTAAATGTAGATTCTTCCTACATGATCTCTTCCACCCATTTTTTAAAGCAGCAAAGCACACATAAAACCTATGAAACCTAGTCTCCCTTACCTCACATTCAACTGTTGATCCTTTATTGCTTCTCTTCAGCTCAGCAACATAATCAAATAGCCTTGCCAAAGACTCCGCTTGCTCGTCATCAAATGTCTGAAGACATTTCAGTCGGGTCCTCTCACAAATGGTCCATGACATATTGATGTTGCGTCTCAGAAGCTTTTGTTGTAACTGCTTTGCTGAGAAATCTGGATTTAGTATGAATTCTTCAATGTAGAGGTCAGCAATGCGGGAGTTTGTAAGCAAGGACACTGTCCCTTGCCAAGTGCAGGTATGCTCCTCTTGTAAGGATCTGATGACCACTCTACTACAGCTACTGTTGATGGATGCAGAAATTCTCCATGGGCATTGCTTTCCAGAGCATATAGCAACAACATGTTTGTTGTCTGGCTTCTCATACTTGATGTCCCTTCTCTTCTTCACAGCATACCTATTAACTGCACTCTTAAAGGATGCAATTGTATTATATTTATCACCAATACAAAATTTTCTATACTTGCTCTCATCTACCTCAACGTGTGGAGTGCCATCATCACTACTGCTACGAACCAGATCTTCAAACTGGTTCTCATCACCACCATTATCTGACTCAGACCCACCACCAACTTCACCAGCCAATACTCCCTCATCACCCAATACTCCCTCTGTGTCATCTTCTGATAAATACCTCATCGCATTATCATCAATATGCCTACCTATGTAAGGATCATCTTCCCGGACAGCATATAAGGTCATTAGACCTGACCCGAGTGCATAATGAATCACTTTTTGTAGGAAATCATCGTTATCAACGTCTTCTTCTCCTCAGGCGTTTCTGGTGGAAACCAAGGCACTCTCTTCATGTTATCTTCATATCCGAGGTGCTCCACAATAAGTATGATAACCATACTAAGCTTGAATGTTTCAGCTGACATCAGACCGACTGTGTGTGGCTCTCCTCCAAGATATTTGTCATTAGTAGACCCATATCCTCCAGCACGAATCACCAGATCAAAACTGATACAAAGACATAGAAAAATTCAATCTCAAAAAAATAGGTTCTTGTTTTGGTAAATTCAATCTCAGAAACATAGAAAAATTCAATCTCAGAAATATAGAAAAATTCAATCGAAACTGGGGAATTTAGAGACAAATCTCAAAAAAAATTATAAATTGTGATTTTGTTTTGGTAATTAAACGGTTACTACTCTCAAATCATTGATATTGACCTCATTGTTGAGCTCTTCTCCTTCAAATCATTCCAATTCCTCTCTCTCTCTGTAACCCGACACCAATAACCTTTCGCCTCTTAGATCTAATTGAATCCTAGAGACGATTCGATGTAGAAACTTTCTCCTTGAATCCTTCTTCTCAAACTCTTCTCCTTGATGTGATAACGAAACTTTATACTCAAACCCTAAATCTCACGAACCATCTATCTTGTTTTCCTCAATTTGAAACCTACTCTCCTTTTTCCCACAAATAGAAACCGAAATCTGATATTTCCCCCAATTTGAAAGAACCCTAAATCAGATTGTTTCCCCGATTCAAAATAACTCTATATGTTGTTTCTCCAAATCCAATGGAACCCTATTTCTGATTTTCCCCAAATCGATTTTGTTATAAGCTTTTAGATGTTGTCGTTTTTTGGTTTGTAAAACAGCACCATTTGCAAACTTTGTGTCGTTTACAACAGTAGCAAAACGATGTTTTTTTAACATCTGTTATGTTTTGAAACGGATTTCTCGACTGCTACGTCATCATTATATGGAAGGGCTGTATTGCGGGTGATTTTTGAGATTATGGAATTGACTTGCATTTAGTTGACATAGAGGTTTTTCTTGCAAAAAAAAAATACTTGAAAGATTTTTTTGCACAAAACCCTTTTTTCTACTAAATAAATGGCAGAAACAACATATATATCATGAAGATCGCAAGCCCAAGGTTGAATTGCTTGGACTCCGAGCCGGCTCTAATAACATCCAATTTAAGTCATGTGAATAAAAGGTTGGAATTTGGACTTAAGGTTGAAATCAATTCTCATAAGTCATAACTCTCGTAATCTCCTCTTTATATTATGGCCATGGGATTTTCATCTCATATTAGGATCGACACTCACGACAAAATTCCTCTTCTGCTTCTTTCTAGTGTTGTGTCTGAGAGTACATCACATGTTTGAGTTCATATAAGATCTTGATTTCGAGTGGTGAGAAACCCAATAGTTTTGTCCTATGATTTTTAAGCGTATTAAATCGGCACACTACGGGCCTTAAAAGAATGAAGGAGAGAACATCACATGATCGGCACACTACGGGTCTTAAGCGTATTAATCTCTCTCCTTCATTCTTTTTTTTTTTTTTTTTGAGATTTTCATCTAAACTTTACTTCCTTCTAATTCTAATCAATTGAGAATTTACGATATTGAAATTGTGTTTTTTTCATTCGAGTTCTTATGTATTTTCCTTTAGAATTTTAGATTATGTCCAATAGTTAAATACGGGATTTATCAAAGTAACACCGGGATTATACATGTATCAAACGTCTACAAAAGCTAGCTTTTAGTGTGGGAAGGGAAATGCCAGCTTACATCTAACTATTATATATCTCTGCTCAATTCTGGATTACGTGTCTGCTAATCCTATATTTGAAAGAATATATAGGATTATAGTGAACACATATTTTCAAAGTCTAAAGCCTTTCTTTATTTTTCAAGACTATAATTTTCAATTTTCTACATATTTATTTATATATACGATATATGTTATCTACATATTTTTTGTTCCTATGGACATATAGGACAATAAAGATAAAAACAAATCTAGACCACACATATCATGAGGCCGTGGGACAAGTTTCTGCGGCGTAACAGAAACCAAAAACATGAATGAAAAAAAAAAAAAAGGAAGAAGAAAGAACAAACCATCTTCAACACAAAACCATGGCTTCTGCAACTTTCACTTATGCTCCAACGTCTTACATTTTCCTACCTAAAATCCAAAACGGCACACAGTTCAGGGACGAAACGAAAGCATTTAGTAGGAAGACAGCAAGAAGAGTAATACGTATTCACGCATCACAAGGCCCAACAAAACCACCAAAGCCATCGCCAGGAGTAGACACAAGAATCCACTGGGATAACCCGGACGAAGGATGGATCGGAGGATCCGACCCGACCAAATCCATTAATGAGGAAAAAACTAATCTCTTCAGTGAAGACAAGTTTGCAGAATTAATCAAAGACTCTTTTGATTCTCATTACCAGTAAGACAAAACAAATTCTCATTACATGTTTTTTTAAAAGACAAAACAAAGATTCTCATTACATGTTTTAAATTTTTTTTTTATAGATTGTAATATATAAATTGTAACCATTTCAGATTCTTAGGTATCTCAACGGATGCTGATCTTGAAGAGATAAAATCTGCTTACCGAAGATTGTCAAAAGAGTATCATCCAGACACAACTTCATTACCACTTAAAACAGCTTCAGAAAAGTTCATGAAACTAAGAGACGTCTACGATGTTTTGAGCAATGAAGAGACTAGGAGGTTCTATGACTGGACATTAGCTCAAGAAGTTGCGAGTCGTCAAGCTGAGAAGATGAGAATGAAGCTTGAGGATCCAAAAGAGCAAGAGTTTAAGAGTTATGAATCTATTCCTGATATGGTTGACCGGCTAGGTGGAAGGAACATGGAGCTTAGTGATCAAGCTATGACTGCTCTTACGTTTGATGTTTTGATTATAGTATTCGCAATTTGTTGTATAGTGTGTGTGATTGTCTTTAAAGATCCTTCTTACTAGGTAATGAGCTGTGTATATATACATATGTAGATTGAAGATTTTAACACTTAAAAGGTTATAGCATCATTTGAATTAAACAAGTGGTTTAGTAGTTGTGTTGCATCATTTGCATTTTCTATCAAATTAATAGTTAAAAAAAATCAACCATAACTTCAAAGTTGACGTAGTCATCGGTTGCCAACATTACTCGACTAAAAAACGATGACTCAGGTTGGACTAAATGCCCACCCCTAAATCCATGAATTTGTGTTCTGTTAGAATTATTTTTGTGCTTATTGCTTTTCATTTTGGCTATAGAGATAGAACTAAACCTAATTTCCTAAATTAAGATGAACGTAAACTGTATATTAGTAAAGATAAACTTCCTAAACGGGAAAATGGTCATTTAAATATTGAACTAACACATTTTTGCCAAAATAAATATAGATTTTTAAGTGAGCCAAAAAAAATATAAACATAGGTTGACCTTACCAATTTAATAATGAAATTAGTCAATTTTAACTCTCTGTTAATTAATATTTAACATTGCTAACGTCGTTTCCTTGCATGACGATTATAAAACAAAATCGTGTTCTCTCCTTCCAAAAGACCAAAACCCTTAATTCCCAATCTTTTTATTTCATCTTGTTTCTCTTCCAATTTGATTCTCTTATCACTTAAGTTTCAAAATGTCAGGAAGGAAGAAGCTACCAACACGTCGAGGCAGAGAACGAGATGCTATTGAAGATGATGCAGATGGAGATGCGGTTGAGGCGATTCATGGAAACAATTGTGAGGTTATCGAAGATGATGTTGTTGATGAGCCTGAGGAAATTGCTAAAGACTGTGAGAATGACTCCGGAGAGTACAATGTCGTACCTGTAGAAGAAAATGCATCCCTAGAAAGCCACTTCGGAGATATTGTGAACAATGATGTAGAGAGTAATGACAGTGGAGACGACATATGGAACGAGGATAAGATACCAGATTCGTTGTCCTCAGACGAGGAGGAAGACGAACTACAAAGGCTATCTCGTGAGGATTCAGAATCACATGATGAAATTCTAGCATTAGGTAAGACGTTTGGTTCTGCTTATGAGTTCAAGCAAGCGCTTCTCAGGTATTCTCTGAAAACCCGTTACGATATTAGGCTCAAATGGTCGTCAGAGAAGAAGCTTGGTGCGATATACTCCGACACAGAGTATTCATGTTCGTGGAGAGTTTATTGCTCTTACGAGAAGAGAAAACACAAGATGCAGATTAAGGTTTATGAGAAGAAACACATATGTATCAGGTCTGGTAACTCGAAAATGTTGAAGACTTCAACATTGCTCAGTTATTTGAGGAGAGGTTGAGACTGAATCCTAAGCTTACAGCTGTAGAAATGGCTGCTGAGATAAAGATGAACTACAATCTCATAGTTACTGATGAACAATGTCGAAAAGCAAAGACCAAACTTTTAAGCGCTAGAAAAGCTAGTCACGAAGCACATTTTTCTCGAATTTTGGATTACGAAGCAGAGATTCACAAGACAAATAAAGGCACCATCATGGAGATTCAGACTATTCCAGAGCCAAAACCAGGAAGCAAGCAAAGGTTTGATCGTATTTATGTTTGTTTTGAAGCACAACAAGTAGCTTGGAAGTCAAAATGTAGACCTATCATAGGTTTAGACGGTGCCTTTCTGAAATGGGATGTTAAAGGGCAGTTTTTAGCTGTTGTTGGAAGAGCTGCAGATAACAAAATTGTTCCCATTGCATGGGCTGTTGTGGAGATAGAAAACGATGTGAATTGGGATTGGTTTGTTAATCATCTCAAAAGGGACTTAGGACTTGGTGATGGTAGAGACTTCACATTCATATCCCATAAGCAGAAGGTAAGTTTGATTTAGTGTTTCATTACTTCAATCTTAACTTATGTTATTCTACTTTTGGTTTTCAGTTTTTAGGTTATTCTTACAAATACATTTTTTTTTCTTTCCTTTGAAGGGTTTGGTAAAAGCTTTGCATAATCAACTTCCAAAAGCTGAACATAGAATGTGTGCTAGACACATTCTAGGAAACTGGAAGAGAGACAATCATGATCTAGAGCTTCAGCGGTTGTTCTGGAAAATAGCTCGGAGCTACACCAAAGGAGATTATTCAGATAATTTGGAAGCATTGAAGCGGTACAGTCAAGGAGCTTATGATTCTCTTCTAAAAACCAATCCTCCTACATGGTCTCGGGCTTTCTTTAAGGTTGGTTCATGCTGTAATGATAACTTGAATAACCTAAGTGAATCTTTCAATAGGACCATTCGTGAAGCTAGGAAAAAACCATTACTTGACCTGTTAGAGGATGTAAGAAGACAATGTATGGTTCGTACTGCTCGGAGGTCAATTATTGCAAATAGATTAATGGCAAGATTTACCAAGAGAGCACATGCTGAGATTGAATCTTCAATAGAAAAATCTGGAGAATGCAGAAGGTATATGTGCACTGGTGATATGCATGAGATAGACTTCCATGGTTGTTCTTATCGTGTGGAAATGAAGTTGAAGACGTGTGGCTGTGGGAAATGGCAGTTGAATGGTATTCTATGCTGTCACGCTGCTTGTGCTATCATAGCAAAAAAACAGAAGGTTGATGATTATGTTTCTGAGTACTTCACAACTCGAACTTGGCAGCAAACCTATGAGTGTGGTATTGAGCCTATGGAAGGTATGAAGTTGTGGCCTAGGTTAAATAGATTGCCCGTCTTGCCACCACCAAATCGATTAGGCAACCGTGGTAGGCCAAGTAACTACGCTAGACGTAAAATTCTTAATGAATCTTCCTCTAAGAATACCAAGACCAAGTTAAGCCGAGAGCATCGTATCATAACATGCTCAAACTGTAAGGAAGAAGGGCACAATAAGCTATCATGTTCATTCCCAAGTGTTGAGTCTCCAGCTAAAAGACCAAGGGGTCGACCAAGGAAAGAATCGGTTAGTTCATTTCTTCTAAATCAGTTTCATTTTAAAATCAAATTTATGATTATCCTACTTTTTGTTATGTTTTACATAAGAAGGAGGATCACAAGGAGGATCACAAGTTTAAACTCACAAGAAGGACAATCACAAGAACTTTGCCTATGCTTTTTTTTTTTTGCTTTTGTTGGATCACAAGTTTAAACTCAAATGGCTTATGCTTCTTTTAAAGTTCCCTTAGTTTCAAAAGATACAAATTTTGTAATGAATTTAAGAAGTCTCTGTTTGCCTTCTTAGTTGCAAAATTTGCAGGTTTTGTGATAACTTTGTAAGACCTTTAACAAGTCTATGTTCGTCTTTCTTAGCTGCAGGTTTTTCATGATTGTTGGTTGCAAATTTTTCATTTAGTTTCATAACATGTAATTTCAATTTCATGTTGTATCTTCTCCCTTCAGTTCTAATTTTGTGAATTTAAGTTCAATTCTTACTGGGAAATAAACACAACAATTAACCTGCAGAAATAAAATAAACACATAGTTTTTTGAAGATGGTAAGAAAGTGAGAGATCAAATACAGAGCTCAATTTTCACTTTACAGAACATATAGCACAAAGCATACTTGGTCACTACTATGTCTATCAATGGCCCTAAACTGCCACTGAAAACCTGCAAAAATAACAAGCTTCCATATGGAATTTGGATATCAAATAAACGAGAGGGATGCATTTAGAGTTTCTATAATCTGTGGACATACCAAATTATTATCCATCTTTCTTGCCATTTCATCTCTTTGATGGAGTCCTAATGATAGTTCCTGTGAGTGATACTCGTCAGACGCACCAAAAGAATCTGGACGTTTCACCTGCTTCAGCATATAACGCTTCACCATCTCATATGACTCATGGCCTTGTGAATCTGTCTTATCTTCACATATGTCCTTTTTTTCATTTTTATTTATCTTAGATTCAACATCACTTTTTCCATTGAAGGCAAGGAAATGTCAGGCAAAGAAATGACGTTAACAATGTTAGTATTAACTAACAGAGAGTTAAAGGTGACTAATTTCATTATTAAATTGGCAAGGTCAACTTATGTTTATGTTTCTTTTGGCTCACTTAAAAGTCTGTATTTATTTTGGCAAAAATATGTTAGTTTGGTATTTAAATGACCATTTTCCCCTTCCTAAACTAAGATATTGAAATTTATTAAAAAAATGTAGATCATTTTAATTTTGGTTTGTAATCTCGGTGGATCTCGATTCGATTTTGATCAATCCCGTCGATTTCCGAATAAAAATCGCCTCTTTAAGAGATTCTAGATACTGACCCGTTCGATACCGAATAGACAATGTTTTAAGATAGAAGATCTCGTTTGTGTTTATTTATTAAATCTGAAATGTTAGTATTTACAAGGCAAGAGGCATTTGGTTTGGTTTGAAATTTTATTATAGTATTAAATTATTTTAAGGATGTATTTATACAATATAAAATAGTGGAAAAAAATTCAGTCGTATAGTAAATACAATAGCAGTACTTAATAAAAATATAGATGACAAAATTTGGTACTTAAGCATATAAGACATAGACACTGGCAGAGGTATAACTATTTTTATTGGGGTTAAACTTATATAAAATAAAATAAAAACATTAAAATTATATTTTGTAAACCATTTTTTATAATTATAATCCAAATTTATAAAAATTTACATGGTTTAAATGACTGTATTATGGATCTTGGTTTAATTTAAAAGGATTAAGTATAATTTTAGCTAGAGAATATGAATTTTACATCTTATTTTTAAGTAAAGTATAAGTTTAAATTAAATTTATAGGGGTCAATGTAAGATTTTTAATAGGGTCAATCTTACAATTGCTTAAGAAATATAAATGATAATTAAATTTTGTTGCGGTCAAATTTTGTTACAATCACACATATTAAAACATTTACTTTTCCTTACAAAAGTATTTTTATTTTTTTGTTTTAAATTAGTTTAACCAATCAAATATAATTTTTTATCTAAAATATCTATAAAATAGAACAAGCAAAAAAAAACTTAAACATCTAGTAATAAATTAGAACAGAGGTTAAACTATAAAATGCTTTCATGTCGAAAGGGCAAGCTCGGGTTTTCTTGAGTGGGCTAATTGACAAACTTCCGTTGGTCTTTTGTCAGTTGACAAACTTTTAACTGAGCTAATTGTTTTAACACTAAACAATTAGTTTATGATTAGTTGACGATGAACTAACACAAAGAAACATAAAAAGTGAATAAAAAAATGTTCAAATAAGTCTTCCTTCTATGTTTTAACACGAATCAAGCGATTATGTAGTTTCAAAGAAATACTGAACCTTTTAATTTCCAATTTTCCATCTTCAAGGTGATACTTGACCAGGCTTGGTCCAAACTAGTTATCAAAGTCGTTAGGTGCTAAAGTGGCAATAAGAGAGTACCAAACTTGTTGTCAAAGTTGGCTCATGGTCATCCAACTTAAACATGAAAGATACTTATATCGAAAATGTAGTTTTCATTTTGTGATGGTACCACATTGTATTTACTCATCCACAAACCAATTGTCGAGAAACATATGTTTTTGAAGAAAAATGCAGATACTTTTATCACTAATCCCTGTAAAAAAGTTGGGAGAATTTGAAGAAAATAATTTATAAAGCTCTCTAAATGATCAAAATAAACATGCTTAATTTTCAAAACTAACAGATATGATGATTTTTGTTTTTTTGTTTAGGTCTAGATAAAATCAATAGGATTTAGGATTTTTTGTTGTCAATTCGGAATTTAGAAGTTAGGGTTTAGTTCAATTCAGAATTTAGAATTAGGCTTTTATGCTCTTTTTTTTGTCAAAAGATTTTTAGGCTTTTATACTGGTTTACAAATAAGGATTTTTGATTTTAGTTTTGGGTATTAAGATGGGTCTAGTGTTTTTAGGTTTTAAAGATTTTTATGGTTTAGTGTTTAGTTTTAAAATACTTGATTGGTTTATAAAATTATAGACTATTTATTTTTTGTGTTTTGAAATAAAATTCAAGTTTATCTAAAAATCTATGCTTACTCCCTAACCTAGTTACATGTTTTGGTGAACCGAATATCCGGTATTAAAATAAATACTCTATCCGTTCCATAAAGCTTGATTTTTAAAAGTTTTGTGCATATATTAATAAAATTTTGAACCTAAAATACATACACATATTCTATAATTAAATGATTTTTACTTTAACTCTAATTAATAAGAACAAAAAAATAACACAATTTTTGCATAGAAAATAGTCAAAATACAAAAAACTATCTTTGCTAAACAAGTTTTTTTCTAAAACATCTATCTTTATGAAACAGATCGAGTATTAGATATAAGTATAACAAATTAACAACAATAGTTCTCAAAAAAGAAAGGTAGGTACATTTGTTTTGAAATTTCTCCCTATAAAAGGGGGCACAAAGTGTGAATGTTGAAGCCAACCTTCTATAATTAATACCATATCTTCTTCAAGAGCCCTTTACTACTACCCTTAAACCGGATCTAACCAAGGAAAAACAACAAGTTGGCGAAGAAATTATGGCGAGCTTGCAAGCAGAAAAGATCGTGAACTCCTTGGCCTTTCCCATGGTTTTCAAAGCCGCCTTGGAGCTCGGCGTTATAGACACAATTTCTTCTATAGGCGATGGCGTGTGGCTTTCCCCATCCGAGATAGCACTTAATCTCCCTATCAAACCCGCCAACCCCGAGGGGCCGGTATTGCTAGACCGGATGCTGCGCTTCCTCACTAGTCACTCTATCTTGAAGTGCCGCATGGTTGAAACCGGAGAGACTGGTACAGGTACAGTATATGCAGCTACCGCGTAAACATGTGTTCATGAAAGCAGCTTGATTATTAACCATCTAGCTTAACTGGTTTACGCAAGAATATATTATATACATGTGTAAATGATGTTTTGTTCACAGGACACATCTCAAGGATGTGATACTAGAAGGAAAAGATGCATTCAGCTCTGCTCATGACATGGAATGCTTTGAATACATCCGTTCAAATGAACAATTTGGCGAGGTGTTTAACCGAACCATGCCAGAAACTTCAATCATGATCATGACGAAGGTTTTAGAAGTTCACAAAGGATTCGAAGATGTAAACACTTTGGTTGATGTGGGAGGAGGACTTGGCACCATTATAGGTTTAGTTACATCAAAGTATCCCCATATTTGAGGTATCAATTTCGACCTTGCTCCGGTTTTAGCTCGTGCTCTTCTTAGTCCAGGTACAAAACTAATTTAACATGTCAGATTAATAACTTGAATATTGACATTTTGTTTCAATAACTATTTCCTTAAAGTATTTCATTTGATATAACGTGTAAATGGATTATAGGAGTAGAACATACGGCTGGAGATATGTTTGTAGAAGTTCCAAAGGGAGATGCCATTTTTTCAAAGAAGTTATATATCATCATGAGGATATAAATTTTGTTAAGCTTTAAGAAATATTTAGTTTTTTAAAATAAAAACTATTTTTACGATGATTTTTTTGTTTGTAAACTATCAGTGGATAATACATGATTGGGCAGACGAAGATTGTGTAAAGATTCTAAACAATTGTTGGAAGAGTCTTCCAAAAAAGGGGAGAGTGATCATATTAGACATGGTTATGCCAATAGAACCAAAGAGTGAGGATGTTTCATCAAACATTAAGTTCGGCATGGATGTATTCATGTTAACGCAAACATCAGGTGGTAAAGAGAGAACTATTTCTCAGTTCAAAACTTTAGCTTCTCGTTCCGGGTTTTCTCGTTGTGAGATAATGTGTGTTGCTTATTCATATTCCATTATTGAATTTCACAAATAGATTTGGAGTTTCTAAAATCAAAACTTGCAATATGTACATCGTAATATTTTTTTTGTATGATACTTTATTCGTCTTTGTAAAATATAAGCGGTATGTTGGTTAAGGGCCTCCATAGTCTTTTAACAAAACGTTGATCCATATTCTGAACTTTCCCATCTTATAAGGTATATATTCATATAGATGTATCCTCTCTTCGTAATGATATGGTTCAGTATGACAGTATCCATCAATCCATTATATTTTCTTCTATTTGTGTAAATTGCAAAAACTCCTAAAATTCAATATTTTCGATTTTGTTTTTATTCCATGTGTTCGTAGACAAATATATGTTATATATTTTATCCACCAGATAATTTTGTTTCATGTGTGGTTTGTCCACTAATATGTGTTTAGAGTTAAATTCCTTCATTTATAATTTTATAACCTTCTTTCGAAATAAATATTGCAGAATCACATGTTTCGGTTCTTCATTCGTGTAGGGTTAGAGGGTTATGATCATTCTTTTGTAGCTCTTTTACATGATAAATATTGTACAATCATATGTTTGTTTGCTAATATGTGTTTAGGGTATAAATTCCTTCTTTAATAACTTAGTTACAGAATAAAAACTGTGAAAATCATATGTTTTCGATTTTCACAAACACAACAAATGCTTTTCCTCTAATTGATCATTGTTACTCTTATGAAAACTATACATATTTTTATTTTGTATTTTCATTTAGGTAAAAATACTAAAAATGTACTCATTTAAAAATTTATTCTCCAATGGGACAAATTTTTTTTCATGAGACCATGTTCTAAAATAAAATTTTAAAGGTATCCAAATTTTTTTTTTTTTTTTTTTACTAGATGGGCTCCGGGCCTTTGGCCCATAGTCCCACCTAGGCCCGGGACCAGCCTTTTGTTAATATATGCCAAATTTATGATAATATATCACAATTCCTCCCAAGTGCCACTCGATCCAGTGTCCTCTTAGTCTTTCCGAAAAAAAAAAAAATTCTCTATATCATAATCTTCATTTTTATGTTATGTTTTCTCTACAGTAAAATTATGTTTTTATGTACCAAATTATGTTTTCGTATACCAAATTAAGTGTGTGTACACACATTTTATTTCACCACAATAAAAATAAATTGTCAAAAATTGGTCACTATAGTTTTACAATTTATTTATAGTCATTTCGAAAAAATGGCTGTTTTAGTGATATTCCTTTATATATAAATTTGGTTTTAGTGTTATACGATAGTTTTATCAAGTCTATTATTATTCCAAATCTCTTTTGAAAAATCAAAATCAATGATATTTCTAGGATTTAAAGAAAAAAATGACCATCACAACTAAAAAATATTTCTGATAGGATGATGTATTTTCCGGTTTAGTGTAAACTATCTTTGGTTCGTTTGCATTTACCGGTTTACTTTTCTGGTTTAAATTATATTTAACGCTCTTTTTTCTTTAATTTTATATAAAATCATTTTAATTGTATATATAAACATCATTTCTACAAAATCATTTGAATCAACGAACTAAAAAAAGAAAACACAAACTTTCAATTATTCTTCCGAATAATCAGAAAATTCTAGGGTTTTCAATTCACCTCTGAGATTCAAATGAACAACTCTTACTTCATCAACAAATTTCACCACTCTTCTAAGCTATCTACAATGGAAGATGAGGAAGAAGAATCACCAACGCAGCTTAACACGATCAACGGTTTAAGCGGTTTTGCGCTCATCTCTCCCGATAAGATATCTGTAAAATACAGTGGCGTTGGGTTACACGGTCACGACGTCGGCGTTGTTCAGGCTAATAAGGCGGCTCCGTGTAAACGCCTCGCTTACTACTTTGAGATGTATGTTAAAGATGCTGGTGTTAAAGGCCAAGTCGCGATTGGTTTCACTACTGATTCTTTCAGAATCGCCAGACATCCTGGGTACTCTTTCTGTTTGCGTTTAGATTTGATTCTTTGAATAATTCGTTTGATTTGTTGTTTAAATTTTCAAACTATTTAGGTTTGATTATGCTCAGGACAATTTGAAACTTGATTCTATCATGTTCTATTTTGGGGTTTGATTAGGCTTAGGAGAAAATGAAATTTAGCACTGTTTGTTTTCGTTTTGAATTGTTGTGTTTAGATTATCAAATTTGATTTGATTCTTTGAATAATTCATTTGAATTTTTGTTTAAATTTCAATTTCAATCGTGTTTATGAGAAGTTAGGATGAACTAAAAGGAAATTATGGTTTTGATTAGGCTCAGGAAAATATGAAATTAGTTCAATCACTGTTTAATCGTGTTAGTTTTGCTTAGGTTCAGGACAATGTGAAATTTAGATTTTGTTTCTGTTGAAAATAACATTATGTGAAATTATGCAAGGATGGACATCGTGTTAAGTTCTGTTTAGGTTTGATTTGGTTTTGGATAATCTGAAAATTTGGATTTTGTTTATGTTGAAATGGAGATTATGCAAAACGATCTCGTCTATAACATTTTTTGCTGAGCATAATTATACTCAACACTTGTAGCTATTTCTTATGTAATGGTTAGATGGGAAATCAATACTTGTGGTTATCATGGTGAGGATGGACTCATATATCTTGGAAAACGACAAGGTGAACCCTTTGGTCCAACTTATTCAACCGGTGATACAGTTGGTGGCGGTATAAACTATGATTCACAGGAATTCTTTTTCACGTAAGTAAACAAATGTTTCGATATCGATGATCCAATTTATTTTCATGTTGACGTATCCTCGCAATTCTGATGCCAGCGTAAATGGGACTCTGGTAGGGACAGTATCCAAATACATCAAGGGTCCTTTATTCCCTACTGTTGCTGTACATAGCCAAAACGAAGAGTAAGCTTCTTCTTTTTTTTATTTCTCTTTGTTTATTAGTATTATGTGTGATGTGCCTCGTTAATTATCTTTGTTGTTTGCATGTTTCTATGAATCTTGGTAGGGTTACTGTCAACTTTGGGCAAGAGAAGTTTGCTTTTGATTTTAAGGTAAGATCCTCACATTGTTTTGCATACTAGTAGATTTGCTAGGTATTTGAGTAATTTGAAGATGAAATAATCAGGAGTACAAGTTTTGAATAAGGTCAAGAACAAATATCATTTTTTAATATGGTACAAACATATATCGTGCCATACTTTGATGTTCTCTAGTGATCAAACATCACAACTTAGACTCTACGATTAACATTTTGAGAAAGTTAAGGTATATGCTATGTGTTTAGTGTTCGTATGACTTAGCTGTTACCTTATTTCTGTTGTGTTAGGGATATGAAGAATCAGAGAGGAATAAGCAACAAATAGCAATTGAAAAGATATCCATACCTCCAAACTTGAGTCATAAGTGAGTACACTTTTTTTCCTGTAGTAACTGAGACACAGTTCTTGTTCTTCCGTTCTGTTTACGGATTGGTAATAAAACAGTCCGTATCAGCTAAAAGCCTCATTTTGTTTTTGGTCATTAGGCTTGTAAAGGACTACTTGCTTCATTATGGGTATGAAGAAACTCTTCATGCTTTCGACTTGGCTACTAACAGTACAATTCCTCCTATCCCCGTAGCTCAAGAAAATGGTGCGCAAGATACATCGTATGCATTGCATGAGAGGAAAATTCTTAGACAGGTATTGTATTAGACTTCTTTGTCCCAAATCAAAAAGGAAACTCGATATAGCATTGATCTGAACTTGGGTTGGTAAAAAGCTTATAGGGAAGGGTGAGATTGATGCTGCTCTTGCTAAACTCCGAGATTGCTATCCCCAACTTGTACAGGTTCGGTTTTGGAACAATTCATACCCGTTTCACTATGAGATATGAACTTTTTACTCAGCTGTGTTTTATTTGCAGAATAATAAATCAGAAGTGTGCTTCCTCCTTCACTGTCAAAAGTTCATTGAATTAGTACGGGTAATAATACTCTTTATTCCTTATATATGTTATTATTAACACATCATATCCATTTCGGTTTGATTATTGTGACATTCTTAGATTGGAGCACTTGAAGAAGCTGTGAGATATGGAAGAGTTGAATTAGCTAAATTCGTTGGTTTAACTGCATTCCAAGACATTGTAGAGGTACCGATACTTTCTACAACCTTAAACTTGTGAAAATTAGAGATTTTTGAGTGTCTTGTTTATATAATTTCAGGACTGTTTTGGGCTGCTTGTGTACGAACGACCCCAAGAATCGAATGTAGGGTATTTCTTAGAAGAGTCGCAAAGAGAAGTGGTGGCGGATGCAGTAAATGCAGCGATTTTATCTATGAATCCAAACAGTAAAGATCAAATGCAATCACATCTGGAGACGATTCTTCGACAGTTAACAGATTGCTGTTTGGAACTGCGGTTACTTAACGATGGTCAAGGAGAAGCATTCTCACTTAACCGGTTTCTTATGAACAACACTTGCAAGAGGACCAAAAGAACTGGTTAGAACCATTTTGGCTTTGATTGATGATGGTGGTTGGCTTTGAAACTGTTAAGTCTAGTCAAATAGATTGTTGAAACGAACTGTTTGAAGTTGAACCTGGTCGTTTGATTTTTTTTTTAATTCTTATAAATTAAATAAAAATAAATTTATATAGTTTTTGACCAGTTTTATGTTATCCTGGTTTACATCTACATCATGATGTCTAATAAACCCTGACTTTGATTCAGGTATTTTTCTCAAGAGTGTGTCCCGTTTCTATCACGCTTGGGTTTTAAAAATATTTTCTTGTTAACACTTCATATACTTAACCATGAGATTGCTATTAGAAAAGCATATGTGGGACACTATTAGCTTCCATGTCGTACACTATTATGCTTCCGCCGTTCTCAACCAATAAGGATTGCCATCTACGTAAACATGTTTTATTCGCGTCCTAAAGATCTCTTTTTGAGCTGGTGGTGATGGTTGTTTCCGATAATCTCCAAGAATCTCCGTGGCTGAATTCAAACCCATACACCGCTTCCATCTCAATCGTCTCCCGTAAAACCATATGTGCTTCCAACTTCCAAGTGGGCATAAAGTCGACCCAAGTGTGAAACTTTAATCTAGACTATTTTAATAATTTACTATGAAAGTTAACTTATTTAGCTATATAAGATCAACAAGAAAAATATCTAATCCTTTTTAAATTAGGCTATGTATTTGATATGTTTTGGAACATACAATTTATGTTTTTAAGACCATCCACCTTGGAGATATTTTTATGGGTTGTCTTTAAATAAGAAAAAAGAATAAAAAAATGAAAAAGAAAAATTAATTAGAAAAATAGTAGATATGAGTGTCTTTAAATAAGAGATGAGTGTTTAAGTATCTTCCTAAAGACATTCATCTCATATTTAAAGACACTCATCTCTACTATTCTTCCAATTAATTTTTCTTTCTCTTATTTTTTTTATTTATTTATTTAAAGACACTCATCAAAAGATGAAGTTTAGAATCTGATATATAGTTTTTAGGGTTCATAAATTAATGTTGACTATTTTGAAAATTTACTATGAAAGTTAACTTATTTAACTATAAGATAATTAAGAAAAATATATAAATTAAAAAAAATAAAACTAGGCTATGTATTTTATAGGTTATGTTTTAAAGTTTAGAATTTAAATATATAGGTTTTAGAGTTCATAAATTAATTTTTATGATCCAGATTTTGTGGTTAGGATATAAATTTTATACAAGTTTATAAATATATAAAAAATCTAGACTATTTTGAAAGTCTATGAAAGTTAACTTATTTAGCTATGAGATCAATAAGAACAAAAAAATCCAAATTATATATAAAAAACTAGGCTGTGTATTTTATATGTTTTGGAAAATACAATTGATTTTTTTAAGTTAAAAATTTAATACATAGGTTTTAGGGTTCATAAATTAATTTAGACTATTTTGAAAATTTACTATGAAAGTTAACTTATTTAGCTATAAGATCAATAAGAAAAATATATAAATTAATAAATAAAACTAGTGTATTTTATAGGTTTCCAAACATACAGTTTATGTTTTTAAGTTTAGAATTTAAATCTATAGGTTTTAGGGTTCATAAATTATTTTTTTTGATCCAGATTTTGTGGTTAGGATAGAAATTATATACAAGTTTATAAATTTATAAAAATCTAAAGTATTTTGAAAGTCTATGAAAGTTAACTTATTTAGCTATGAGATCAATAAGAAAAATATCTAAATTATATTAAAAACTAGGCTATGTATTTTATATGTTTTGGAACGTACAATTTATGTTTTTAAGTTTAGAATTTAATATATAGGTTTTAGGGTTCATAAGTTAATGTAGACTATTTTGAAAATTTATTATGAAAGTTAACTTATTTAGCTATAAGATCAATAAAAAAAATATCTAAATTAAAAAAATAAAACTAGGCGATGTATTTTATAGGTTTTCGAACATACAGTTTATGTTTTTAAGTTTAGAATTTAAATATATAGGTTTTAGGGTTCATAAATTATTATTTTTGATCCAGATTTTGTGGTTAGGATATAAATTTTATACAAGTTTATAAATTTATAAAAATCTAGACTACTTTGAAAGTCTATGAAAGTTAACTTATTTAGCTATGAGATCAATAAGAAAATATATATATTATATTAAAAAAAAGTAGGCTATGTATTTTATATGTTTTGCACGTACAATTTATGTTTCTAAGTGTAGAATTTAATATTTAGGTTCTAGGGTTCATAAAATAATGTTTATGATCCAGATTTTGTGGTTTAGATAAAATTTTTATACAAGTTTATAAATTTACAAAAATGTAGACTATTTTGAAAATTTACTACTGAAGTTAACTTATTAGCTATGAGATCAATAAGAAAAATATATAAATTAAAAAAAAATTAATACTAGGCTATGTAATTTATAGGTTTTCGAACATACAATTTATGTTTTAATATATATATATATATGTATATTAGAATTTATAGGTTTTAGGGTTCATAATCAATGTTTTTGACCCATGTTTTGTTGTTAGGATATAAATTTTATACAAGTTTATAGATTTATAAAAATCTAGACTATTTTGAAAGTCTATGGAAGTTACTTATTTAGTTATGAGATCAATAAGAAAAAAGTATCTAAATTTTTTTAAAAACTAGGCTGTGAATTTTATATGTTTTCGAACATACAATTTATGTTTTTAAGTTTATAAATATATAGGTTTTAGGGTTTATAAATTAATGTTTATGATCCAGATGTTGTGGCTAGGATATAAATTTTATACAAGTTTATAGATTTATAAAACTATTTAAAAAAAATACTATGAAAGTTAACTTATCAAGTTATGAGATCAATAAGAAAAATATCTAAATTAAAAAAATAAAACTATGCCATGTATTTAATAGTTACATACAATTTATGTTTCAAAGTTTAGAATTTAATATATAGGTTTTAGGGTTCATAAATCAATGTTTTGACCCAGATTTTGTGGTTAGGATAGAAATTGCATACATTTTTATAAATTTATAAAAATAGACTATTTGAAAATTTCCTATGAGAGTTAGCTTATAGCATGAATTTTCCCTTTAGTTATATGGTATAGAACTCATCGCTTTTCCAAAACGCAATTAAATATTTGCTTTAGTTAGTTTATTATCTAGTTTCAAAATGCTGCATAAGAATAGGAAACTGAAGAATGAATTAATGTTTTAGTGGTAAGAGCTATGACTACAAGTAGAAAAGTTAAATAAAAAGAATAATCAGAGCAAATGGTATTAGCATTCATCAAATACTTGCAGACAAAAATTAAGAGTCTCATCTTCATTCAAAATAAATCGACAAGAGACTCCAAGATGCATTCAATTCATAAATGAGAAACCTTATGCTACGAAGCACACCAAAACAAAGAAAATATATTTTAAACACACATATAATATAATGGTCCAATACCCAAAGTAAAATCTACATTTCTATCAGTCTATGTTGCAGAATTTCAGAATATTATTTTGCATGTTTAGAACAATCACCAAGGGATTAGAGAAACCACCATAGTGAAGGAAGGAGGCTCACCTACATTCAAAATAAATAGCTACAGAAGACTCTAAGAAGCATCCATTTCACAAAATGAGAGATCATATGATGCAAAATGCTTCATAAGAATAGGAAACTGAAGAATGAATTAATGCTTTAGTGGTAAGAGCTATGGCTACAAGTAGAAGAGTTAAATAAAGAGAATAATCAGATCAAATGGTATTAGCATTCATCAAATATTTGCAGACAAAAATTAGGAGTCTCACCTAAGTTCAAAATAAATATCTACAAGAGACGTCAAGATGCATTCATTTCACAAAATGAGAGATCATATAATACATACAAATACAAGAACCAAAACAGAGATAATATATGAGAGACCTTATGATTTTGCCTAGTAACAAACAAAAAACTGGATTGTGTACATAAACCTCTGTACTAGATTAGTCAAGAACTTCCGAGTGATGATAGAAAACTAACTTAAACAAAATATTAGACATAGATTAAGTCGACCTTAATAGCATAGAAGATCAAAGCACCTATTATGCCACATTTCTACAATGGGTAGAAGTTAAAAGAAGCAGGAATCTTAAGCTGGAGCAACATATTTTATCCGGGGTTTCACATACTTTTCAAACAAATAAAAAGCATATAGAATCATCAATATGAAAAATGTTCAGAAATACTTACAAGGTTAGAACAGAGAAGTAAACATTGGTTAAGAAGCAGAACAAGATATTAAAAAATCAACATCCTTAAACCCAAGAAAGTCACTTGAAACGTTATTAAACAAGACTAGAGCTAAGCTGAGCTTACCTTCATCTTATGGAGAATCTCTCTACCTGTCATTGTAAGAACTGGATTTGTTTCTATGTGTGTATGAAATGTGAATGATGATTCAAAAGAAATAGAGAGAGAGAGAGATGAAAGATGTGACTTTATCATAATTTTTCCATAAATGCAATTATAGATTTGCTTTAGTTAGTTTATTAGTGTTCAAGTAATAGATTCAACAATTATATAAATTACTTATGCACTAAACAAAAGATTCAAGTCATCTAACAATCCCCATACGCTTAACAAGACATTGATGGGCCCTTACATTAATTGGATATCACTTAGGATAAAACATACAAGATTATATATTCCCAAAAAAACTTAATCACTTTACCACACAAACAATTCGAAAAATCAACAAGCAAGAGTCAAATGGTATCATTCAATCAAAAAGCGACCAGAGAACCAACCAAAATGTAATAACTGTGTTCACCATTAGAACTTATAATCTAACACAAAGCTATAAAAAAAGCTTGTTTATCAACAAAATTAACGTCAAAATTCAAATAGTTAATTTTAAACAAAACAAACAATAATAAATTTGCAAGAACTCTAATGTTCTGTACTAGAAGTAGAACTTCTAAGTCTAAACAAAATATAAGACATAGAATACATTTAGTCACTGAAGAGCAGAGACGATCAAAACACCTATTTTTTGTGCCACAGTTCTGCTAATTTCTGATTTTTACATCAATCACATAAAAGTGTTATTAAAACAAAAAGCAGTTAGAGAAGTAAAGAAAAGTCCATTGCACATTCTTGTGATTTATTAAATATCTAAGCTTTATAGTCTCTGTAAGACTAAGAGACCAAGGGATAAACACTAGTACCATTACATAAATATTTTCAATTAGTGTAACTGTAAATATTCAAGACAACAGGTAATAATGTTTTGAATCTAACACAGCAATCATCATTCATTAGTGTATAATGAAGAATGTAACAAATGCTTTTGAGATTCAAGGAAACTACAACCATAATCTTCAAGTCGTTCAAAATAATTATCAAGTTGCAAAATGCTTCATAAGAAAAGCAAACTGATGAATGAATCAGTGCTTTAATTAGTGGTAAGAGCTATGACTACAAATAGGAGAGTTAAATAAAGAGAATAATCAGAGCAAAAATTAAGAACATTCAAAATAAATATCTACAAGAGACTCAAAGATGCATTCGTTTCATAAAATGAGAAACCGTATGCTACAAAAAACACCAAAAACAAAGATGATATGTATTTTAAACACGCAATGTAATTCTCCAATACCCAAAGTAAAATCTACATTTCTATCAGTCTATGTTGCAGAATTTCAGAATATCATTTTGCATCTTTAGAACAATCACCAAGGGATTAGAGAAACCAACAAAGTGAAGGAGTTTCACCAAGCACTAAAACGGAGATAAAAGAGTATTTTAAACACACAATTTAATGTTCCAATACCTAAAATTTATCAATGGATATGTAAGAAACAAGTTTCTAGAATCTAACGGATACTAGATCAAGGATAGTAATGTTATCAAGACAGTTGGTTAAGAAAGATCTGCAATTTCTAATTATGAGTAGATAGACACTAGTAAAATTTTAATTATTAACGATGCTGAGGTCTGAATTTCTAGTTTTCTTTACTTATTTGTAAACTTTTGACATTTAATATTATCAATTATCAATTTACCAGAGAAGAGCATAACCTGAGAATATGAACACCTTTTGAAGAATATACCTGAAAAAATCAAAATTAGTTTTACTTCACTATGTGTCTCTTACTTGTGATTATCATTCATGATTGTATCAACTAATTACAAACAAGTTTTAAAAGCACATACCTGTTGAAGAAGTCGCTATACATAAAATCTCCTCAAGAGTCTTACAATTTGAACACCTTCAGAATCACATACCTGAGGAAATCAGAATAAGTTAGTCGTCATTTCACACAAATGCACCATAACCTAGTCATTTTCATGCCTAGATCATCAATCGTGTTTTGATTTGTAAGATTCATTTCACTGTCTTCTTTAAGACGTTAGTTTTTCTTTGAATCCAGCAGATTTATTTAACAAGTACCTTTGACTTCTTTAAGCCATTCTTAAGTCTTAACAAGTACCTTTGACTTCTTTAAATCATTCCTTAGTCTGAACAAGTACCTTTGACTCCTTTAAGCCATTCTTAAGTCTTAACAAGTACTTTTGACTTCTTTAAATCATTCTGTTAAGTCTTTTAACAAGTACCTTTGACTTCTTTAAACCATTCCTTAAGCCTTTTAACAAGTACCTTTGACTTCTTTAAACGTGTTTTTCCATCCCCGACCATCATGATTAGACATGCACTACAACCATATATGTTTCAAGCCACAAATTTCCCCGGGACAATGTCCCCAAAAAGAATCTGACAGAACACTATTAGATTAGTGCTTACCCATGAATCCTTTTGGGTTTTAAATGAAAACAGAGAAAAAAAAAAACAAGAGATAAAACTAAAACCAGAAGCAAAATATATCTCAAAAATAAGAATCGACAAAAACTTTTAATCTCTTAGGTCTGATAAAACCAAAACCAAAAAACGTTTTTCAAATCTTATTCAAAAGAGGAACTTTGTCACTGAATTAAGAAAACAGAACAAGAAATTTCTACTGTTTTTTATAACGAAAAACAGAGCAAGAAAGAAAAGTAATGATTTTCAAATACGATGATGGATGTCAATAGACTAAACAAAGGAATAATCTCAGGGACAGACTAATCTTATATGTTTGTTCTTGTCAAACTCAAATATGGAAAAACATAAACAAAATCTGCATAAACCAAACTAAGAACATCAATGGTACCTCGATGGTTTCAGACGCAGGGGTCAAGCTCAAGCATGCATAGTCGAGGCTAGGTATGAGACTGGTCCATGACTTATCAAGATGTAGTTGAAGAGAAACTGTTTGAATCTTCTCTACTTGGATATCTGATTCAAGAAACAATAACAAAATTGTTTTCCCCTCAATCAACTTTGAATCATAATTTTGCAACAGATCAACTAATCAGAAACTAATCTTTTAACATTGCAGTTAATTAAAATCACTCTATCAAGCCTCGTCTACAAGATTCAGCCTAATGAAGAAAATTGAAACCAGATTAGGAAATTTGGAAACCCTAAAATCAATATCGGGAAAAAGAGGAAGAAGAAAAACCTAACAAATCATCAAGAGGATGAAAAACCTAACCGATAATACACTACAAGAAAACATGATTTTTGAGACTATATCTGGCGACTATATATTTAGTGGCCAAATATTGCGACTAATTCACCACTAAAATGTGACTGTTTAGCAATAAAAAATATTTAATCGTAAATCAGTCGCTTTATTGCGACCAAAGACCATAGTTGTTAATATAGTCGCAACTTAGCAACTAATATATGACTATTTTACAGATAGAAAACACTAGTCGCATAATAGTCACTAATTTGACGACTAATATGCGACTCTTTTGATAGGTCACAAAGTAGTCGGCTATCAGTTGTATAATAGTCACTAATTTGACGACTAATATGCGACTCTTTTGATAGGTCACAAAGTAGTCGGCTATCAGTTGTAACATACTGGTGCAAATACCAAATGTTATATGTTTTTGGGTATGTAAACCGGACTACAGCGACTACGACGCCACTACTACAACTCATAGTCGCCATTTAGTGGCGTCGTAGTAGCTGTTTAGTTGCCATAAATGTGTATATAATAAAAATACAATATTTTTTTTTTTCACTTTATTTGTAGATTTATGGTTTTTTATTGTTACAAAATAAGTTTCCAATGTTTTATATAAATTTATACTTTTACTTTCTTACTATTTAATGCAATAACCAATAAAAAATTTCTTTTGTGTATTAATGAGAGCTAAGATAGATAATTTGATTGTTTCCTTTAGTTTGTATGTAAAACCTCAAAATACATATATAATAAAACAAAGAAAATAATATATATACATTAATGTTGTAGACATATTGGTGACTATAATTAAAGATCTAGTACTCAACAATTTGGTATGGGGTTTAAACCCAATAAATTAATTTCGATTATAATGTCGGAGATGTAAAATCAGAAGATGAGTTACGATGTATTTTATGGTCTTCTGATGATGAACCAAAAGACAAAGAACCTACTAATTAATTATGTTACTTATATCACAATGTTATTTATGTTACTTATGTCAAATTTGAAAATAAAGTTCCTAGTAATTTTCTTTTAACTTGTGGTCCAAATTACCCAAATTTTACTATTATATAATTTTTAAATAAGTTTTCAGATTAGTTTAACATAAAATAGTGCTTACATCGATGCAAATTTAGAGATCAGAGCTATCTAGTGCTTACATCTATGCTTTTCTTTCGGAACTAAATAGCTCTGATCTCTAAATTTGCATCGATTTGAACGCAGTCAAAGCATCATAACACGTTTTCTGATTCAAAATTGTTACGCTTCCAATGTAAGCTTTTCAAATTTATAGATCCATCATCTATACGATCAGTATTTTACTCTCCTTATTTTGCAATGATATACTTCCTGCTCTTGGCGATTTAAGGGTTTTATGTGATTTACAGAGTGATCTGTAGTTTATTTGTGATCCCATAATTTCTGGATTATGATTCCATATTTGTTGTTGTATTTTCCAGATCTAATTGTAGTTGGGTTGACTTCTTCTTCAGGGGCTTTACGAGTTCAAAAAAAAGAGTCAGAAGGGTTTGATAATATAGCTTTGTTGCTAAAGGAACCGTCGTTTTAGCGGAGCATACTCCTTATTCAGGAAACTTTAGCACTATTGCTGTTCAATGTCTGCAGAAGCTTCCCATTAATAGCGGAAAGTATACTTACTCTTGTGATGGTCACACTTTCAATTTCCTTGTTGTCAATGGTTTTGGTGAGTACTCTTAGCTTTTTTTATCAATGCTTTTAGTTAGTTGAAGCTTTTTTTTTAATATTCTGGTTTGATGATGCTTGTGATTGTTTGTGTGTATATATAGGGTTTCTTGTGGTTGCTGATGAGTCCACTATAGCATTAACTCCCTGTTTCCCATTATAGAAACTGATTGTGCTATAGTGATGATCCAAATCATAATATATTATCCAAGTTAAAAATTCTCAGAATTATTCATATTATCTCCGACAGAAGATTTGTTTCTCCCTTTTTTGACGAATCTGTTGTTGATGTGAACAGGTTCTGGACAGAAGAGAGAATATCAAACTTCTGGTAGACAAAACGTAGAACCTACAGTTACAGCCTGATAGCTTCTAGAGACAAGGGACGCAGTTAAAAGGAAGATGTGGCTACAAAGTCTGCAGATGAAGATTGTGGTGGGAGGTGCTATTTTCTCCTTTATTCTCATCGTTTGGGTTGTTGATTGTGAAGGTTTTAAATGCTCGTCATGATGTTTCGCTTCCTTTATATATGTTTGTTTTTGTATCAAATGCAGGCTTATGTTTGTACATGGAGGAACTTATAACAACATCATCATGGAGTCTCTTCATCACTCTCTATTTAATAACTCAATGTTAATTTTCTCTCTTTCATGAACTTGTCATTTTTTTGTATGTGTTGGAGTTTGCATTTTTAGATAAACTAATGAATATTTTGAATCAAATTTTATTTAAAGTTTCATGTTACTATCACATTCGTTAATTTGAAAAACAAAACAAATTCCAATCCTGTTTTGACAAACAAAACCAATTCTTATTTTGACAACAAATTTAGTCACTAAACAGTAGTTTAACTAGTCGCTAACCAATCACATAGTAGTGGTTAAATTGTCGCAAAATCGCAAAATAGTCTCTAAATATTGCGACTATATAGTGACTAATACAAATTGACTGCATATCACTTATTAGTCGCCAAATTAACCGTAAATTATTCATTACATGTTGCGACTAAGTTAGTACTATTAATCGACAACAATCTTTTAGTTGTAAAGTAGTTGGCAATTTGTGACTATGTTGTTTAGTCGTTATTTAATCGCAACTCATCATTTAGCGACTATTAGTGCAGTCGCTAAATCGCTGTTTTCTTGTAGTGATAAAATTTTTTACGCCGAATCAAGCTTCCAACTGCCATCAAATGAAAAATCCCTAAATCAGTAACAACATCAGAATCCATTACAAGAAACTTTGAAATGCGATATAAGGAGAACCGAAACTTACTCATTGAAGAATTGATCGAGCGAATATCTGGAACGGATCTTCAATTGATAAAATCGAAGGATTGATAGAGAGAGAGGGGAAATTTTTGAGAGATGATTCGAAGTTTGTTTTTTTGGAGAAATATTTGCTCCGATTTGCTTTATGCATCTATATGTTGGGTATGACGCGTTTCCATAACGGATCTATTTCCAAGCATCTTAACCGTTGATCTGTCAGATATAGTTTGATGTTTGTTCTCAACCGTTGATCTGTCAGATCAAGTTAGACTCATTAAGGCCCATACACAGAGGTACTTGCTTCCTTCTGGACCAATCTGTCGTTTCTTTGGATCTAAAGGAGGCCCATTAATATTATCGGTCCAACAAATTTTGAATTTCGAAAGTAAAAGTTTAAAATTTTAATAAATCACACTTCCCCCTCTCTTTCACGCTCTCTTTCACGCTCTCTTTCTCCGACTGTGAAAAAAAATAAAATGGTAATCGTTTACAGAGACACCGCCGCCGGTGAATTCAACTCCGCCGAAGATCCACTCTTCCCGTGGCTTATGTAACTAATAATTCTCCTCTCTGCTCATTTTATTAATTGTGCGAATTGTGTTAAAATAGTTTCTGATTTCGATTTGTTTGGGTTTTCAGGAAGATTAAAATTTCGACGGAGGATCTATACTCTCCGGAGAAGAACTTGATAAGCTTCTTTGTGATTGTATCTCTACTTGCAAGCAAGATGCTCGATACCGAAACGACCTCAGATTCCTCAAGATCTGGTTTTTGTATGTAATTTCTAACCCTCATCGTTTGAGCTTAAATTGTGCTTACGTGTCCTTGAATTGTTTGGTTGGTTAGCGTAATTAGGTTTGGGTTTTTTATTTCCTTGAATCAATTGATGCATATGGCATAGATTTTAGGGGCTTTGGTTAAGTTGTGAATTGTTTTCTTCACTTTTGGTGGTGCAGATTTTGAGAGGGTCTATCAAGAAGTTAAAGAGAATGAGATATGCATTGGGGATTCGTTGCTCTATGAATGGTTTGCTATTTTTCTCGAGGTCAAAGGATTATGGCGGTTCAAGGTCTCTCTTATCTGCATGTTCCTAATTTTGTATTATAATTTTCACTTGTGTGCTGATTTGTTGCTTATCATGCTATCTTGGAGAATTGTAGGAAAGCTCAACCATTTGATAGGTTAGAAGAGGCTCACACATACATTGTTTGCAACTATCTAGGAGGATCAGCCACATGCATGTAGTTGTGGAACTCGTACATTATCAACATGCCTCCAAGAAGTATTCCATCTCTTGTAAAAATAATTACAATGAGAGATCTGAAGCATTTAGTTGATGAACAAACGCAAAAGTAATAAAAAAGAAACGGCTGTACAAAAAGGAGATTCTGCATAAGAATAAAGGAGAATAATTGAGACAAAAAAACAGATACGAGTTTCTATCACAATCATTGAGAAATGTGCTAACGCAGACTATGGCTGCAAATGGTGTACTTAAATTAACAAGTTGAAAGAGTTGAATGAACATTTATCTAATATTTTACCATTTGAGATAAATAAGTTGAAAAGATGGTTCAACTTGTTTAGCTAAAAAAATTGAACAAATGCACAAATTACAAAAGAAAAATGTTCAACTCATTCATCTACTATTTTGAAGTTGAAAGAGTTGAATGGGATTCAGCTCAAAAAGTTTTCAATTATTTTTTTCAACTCATTCATTTTATTGCTACCATTTGCAGCCATGAAAATCTATGAAAACGAAAAAGAAACACATACCAACTAAAGTCCCAGCTGTGAGATGTAAAAAGCATAAGTAAGAATCCATGATGGCTTGTTGCCCGATCATTACTATATAAACCTTACCTAAGTACAATAACAAGTTGAGGAATCCGATATAACTGCGTCCATGTTTCTCATTTCATGATGAAATGAAAAAGAGGATGGAACAAAAGGATAAAAGTGATCATCAATGTATAGTTGATAACTTTGTTATAGTAGACTTCAACGTTTATGGAGGTTGCATTCAGCGACAAGGGCAAGATAATAATCTACTGCAAGACTTTCCATCAATCCTTGGATATGATAATAATATTTGTTCCCATCTACCAAAAAATTGTAAAACTCTCTCAAAGCTTAAATTTAACTAACAAGGCAAGAACTCAGCCAGCATAAAAGTTGATACTAGTAAACTCTTCAAACATGTTAACGCATAGAATAAAGAAAATGAGGTGCAATGATCATTTGGAAAAGTGGACCAGATCAGGCATTACCAGATGATAAGGGTTGGAGAGAAGATAATCGGCTTCTAGTCCTGAATCACCTTTTTTTCCGCTAATAAGTCATGAAAATATACAAACCTTAAACAACTCTACTGAATCTTGAAAAGCAGTTGACAATAAGGTGGGATTGGGAACTGCTTCACATCAATCTCTGCATCATGCTTTGGTGGAGGAGGACATAAGTTCCTGTTCAATAATTTCTTCGCATACTGGATTGGATTGGTGGATGTCCTGGAATAAGATGATGTGGAATTACGCCGGGTGGCAATTGGTCCTATGATGGAATTACTGGTACATGCCTAGAAGAAAATGGGTTAGTTCTAGGCTTCTAGCATTGATAATGCTACATGCAAGAAAAAGCACAGTGACAACCCTTATTATTGCAGACAGCTTTATAATTATCTTTATATTTTAATTTGTGATTAAAATTGTTTACCCTAGCTTCCCAATTTCATAGACTTCTAACTAGAATTGCATGTTGTAAATATAGTAATATAGTTTTAAAACAATAATAAGATTATATAAAGAATTTTAGGAGTTTTTTTGAAGAGTATTTTAATTTTTTGAATTTAAAAGAAAATATTTTTTTTTAAATAATTTTCTGGTTCTTTTAAATATTGAAATATTAGTAATTTATTTTAAAATATGAAAATTTAGCAAAAATTAATTCATGAATTATTTTGGGCATTCAAAATTATATATTTTAAAGGGAAATGATATTTTTAACCTTGAAAGTGTAACATGCTAACACTTTAAACAGTCAAAGTGTTTTTACTAACACTTTAAATCTTGAAAATACCTCCCATATTTTTTTGCCATAAAATTGATTACAAAATATTTACCTAAAAACTAACAATTTTTTTTGTGGTAATCTGACAAAATATTTTGACGCTAATCCGATAGATTTTCGAAAAAATAGTGTTGTCAGAATTTTAGTAATTCAAACAGCTATATCAATGTACATATTTTCCAATGAATTTTCCAAAGAATCTTAAATCGATGGATTTTCAACATAATAGTTCTATCGGAATCCATCGAACAAGTTTTGACAGATTTTTGAATAACTATCATATATTTATTGGAAAATATGTATGTTGCTATAACTGTTTGAATTTTGAACATTCTGACAAAATTATTTCGTGGAAAATCCGTCGGGTTACTGTCAAACTAATTTGTCAGAAATTTCGTTGGTTTTCCTGTAAATATTTTGTAATGAATATTATGGGGGAAACGCGGGAGATAGTTTAAAGGTTTAAAGTGTTAGTAAAAATTGTTTGAAGGTTTAAAGTGTTAATAAAATTAGTTTGAAGGTTTAAAGTGCTAGTTTAATCCTTTCAAGGTTTAATGTGCTAGCATATGACACCATCATAGTTAAAAATGCTATTTTCTTATATTTTAATTAAAATAGATAAATAGTTGATATTGTTGTATAAAACATTTACGTTTCAATATACATTAGAACCTGATATAGGCTTAGAAGAGTTTAGATCACTTGATGATCGAGAAATTCCAATAGAGATGGTGGTGAATTGATTGACTCACTCAATCGATGAACACAAATTGAATCACTCAGTAACTCAAGTTGCAGACTCAAAACAACCAACATGAATCACTCAATTAAAAACTAATGAAAATAAACACAACAAATCACAAATTTGTGGAAGAGAAGAAAAACTGTTTTTTTTTTTATGAACTTAAAAATCTTGATTAAGGGTGATTTTTATAATGAGTTAACATGAGCTTATATAGGCTCAACTTTATACATTTACATGTTTTTACATTAATGTAAAAGAGAAAAATTAGATAAAAATCAATAATGGTCTTCAACTCTTTTAACTTTGCCATTAGTCTTTAATGGGAAGCTTCTCTTGTGAAGTATGAACAAAGCAAAGATATTTCTTGATTCTTAAGACGTCTAGAATATTCTAGAATCAATGGATTGTCAAGGATTTCTAGCACACAATCAGCCTCGGTAATTAATATGTATTTGACCAAACCTAATAAGAAAATCTTCTTTAATTCTGAAAATTCTTCCTTTGATTCAGTTTGTTCTCTCGATGGTATGATGACCTCATCATAACTTTTATAAATTAATATTATATAAATTTACTAAGATAAAATAACATTTTTAATCTCGAAAGTATCACATGCTACCACTTTAAACTTCGAAAATATTACACTAATACTTTAAATCTTCAAACTATTTTTACTAACATTTTAAATCTGGAAATTGCTTCCCATATTTTTCTGCCATAAAATTTATTATAAAATATTTACCGGAAAACTAACAGATTTTTTTGCGGTAATCAGACGAAATCTTTTGATGGTAATCCGAAGGATTTACGACAAAATATTTTTGTCAGAATTTCTGTCAATTTTATGATAACTTTTCCTTGTAGTGATTGAATTTTGATAGATCTTAATTCAACGGATTTTTGACATAATAGTTATGTTGGTAATCCGAAGAGTTTCTGACTGATTTCCAATATTTTCGAGTATCCATTGGAAATCCGTTAGAAATATGTAGTTGATATAACCTTTTTAATTTGGAAAATTCTAATAGAACTGTTTTGTCGTTAAATCTTTCGGATTACTATCAAAAGGTTTTGTCAGATTACCATAAGAAATTCTGTTAGTTTTTCAAAAAGTATTTTGTAATGAATTTTATGGCAAAAAAAATATAGAAGGTAGTTTCAAGGTTTAAAGTGTTAGTAAAAAAGAGTTTTGAGGTTTGAAGTACTAATGTAATACCTTCTTGGTTTAAAGTGCTAGCATCTAACACTTTCAAGATTTAAAATGTTATTTTCCCAGTTAATAATATCTCTAAATTAATAAAACAATTTGGTCTCAAGTTAAGCCAATGTAATATTTAACATAATTCGATAAAATAATTAGATAATAATTTTTTTGGAAAATCATATATAATTATA
Organism: Cardamine flexuosa; assembly: GCA_963555745.1. Taxonomy (NCBI): domain Eukaryota; kingdom Viridiplantae; phylum Streptophyta; class Magnoliopsida; order Brassicales; family Brassicaceae; genus Cardamine; species Cardamine flexuosa. The sequence goes on along the minus strand of OY743221.1, from coordinate 14,720,119 downwards.
TGGTCCTATCAATATCATAAATTAATAATCATACAAAAATATAAAATATAACTAAGATAATTTGGTGAAATATGACTCTACTGTTATTTGTTTATTCAAATTTATTTTTTGTGTAACTCATTTATAATTTTGTCATACGGCATCAAAAACATATGGTATTATCTTTTCAATTTATATCAAAACAATTATTAAAAACTTAATGTATGATAATTATTTTCTATCATGTAAATGCCGATGTTAATACGAAAATATTATTTCAATTTCTTACTTAAGCTTTATTATGATTTGTGAAACTTTTCTTTTCTTATTTTGGATATATATGAAAATAATTTATAGTAGTTTAATTCATTTTATAAGTATTTTGATTCATTTATGTTTTCTGTTAATGACACAATCAAAATTATATCCGAATAATGTGATTTTATATGTTATCTCAATTTAAAAAAAATCCACGGTTATGGTGCGGGATGGATTAAAATTATTAGTTTGGAACCGCGGATTTTTGCAAGCTAATACACTAAAAACCATAATTAAGTTTAACCCATTCTGGGACGGATTAACCCGCTTTGACACCCCTAAATTACAACACAACAAAAAAAAACAGAAGCCAAACAACATAAAAACATGTAAACCACAAAATCAAAACATAAGCATTATCTGTGAGAGTAAATCAGCAACAAACAACCAGCTAAGAAAATCTCAACTAAGCAAAAATATGTTCGTACAACAGACTCAATTGTCAAAGGACTAAACTAAATTAATTAAAAAAAAAAAAAAAAAAAAAAGAAAAAAAAAACTTGAGGTGACTGATCATTCCATGCAAAGTCACCTTCAAAAGAGTACATAAACTATTGCGACATTTAAGACCAAGAAAATATGCAACCGATCGGGTATACTTGAATATCCAAACCCAATTCCAACCCGATCCGAACCTAAAATTTCAAGCAATCAGAAAACTACAAGACAACAAAGAAAAAAGAGGCCAAACAACATAAAAACGCGTAAACCGCAAAAGGCAAAACATAAGCATTAATGACTGATCATTCGAGTTTGGGTCATATGCACTGGCCTAGTGGTGAGTAGTGATCAGCATGGTGAAGACGTCATGTACTTATTGTTATGATTGTCGGCAGGGTAAGTCTGAAAATGGTAACTATTTGTAGAATCATTCCATGCAGTATATAGTTTGGGTATATATAAAATCAAGTTTCCTTCTATATTACAAGAACCATCACAAGTTATTACATTCAATCAAACTCAAAAATTCCAATGGCCACAATAAGCTTAGTTGAAGCTTCTGTAGTCGTCTTCGTTTCCGTTATCCTTTGTTGCTGCCTCTTCAAGAAACCACATGACAGCTTCCTTAGAAACTGGCTAGTTCTCGGGATGCTTCCGGGTCTGCTCAAGGAGTTCCATCGGATCTATGACTTTAGCGTGGAGATTCTCCAAAAGTCTAACTTGACGTTTGCATTCAAGGGCCCATGGTATTCTGGAATGAATATGGTGTTCACGGCTGATGAAAATAATATTCGTCATATAATGAACTCATCACATTCCTCGAATTACACCAAAGGTCCTGACTTCAAAGAAGTATTTGATGTTCTTGGAAATGGGATACTCACCGCGGACTCGGAGCTATGGAAGAATCTAAGGAAAGCTTCTAAAGTCATGGTCGACCACAAAGGGTTTCAAAGGCTTTCAATGAGTACCACGAGAAGAAAACTCAACAGTGGGCTTGTCCCTCTTTTCAATGATGTTGTAAAGAATGGAACTACCGTGAACTTGCAAGATGTGTTCGGGAGGTTCATGTTCGACACAACCGTAATGACAGTAACCGGGTCTCCTGATTGTAGATCTCTCTCCGTTGAAATGCCAGAGGTTGATGAGTTCGCTAAAGCTCTCAACCATGTAGGAGAAGTGGTTATGTATAGGCATGTTAAACCCAAGTTCTTGTGGAAGCTTGAAAGATGGGTCAATTTTGGACAAGAGAAGAAGATGACCAAAGCAAACGCTACTTTAAATCGAGTATGTGCAAATTTTATATTATCTAAGAGAGAAAAGATAAGATCAAAAGAGAATACTTACAATTCCAATGGAGAAGGTGAGGATCTTTTGACATGCCACATGAAGCTAGATGCAACCAAGTACAAGCTCTTGAACCCGAGTGATGATAAGTTTCTCAGAGACAACATGTTAGCTTTCATTCTAGCGGGGAGAGATACCACTGCTTCTGCTCTCACTTGGTTCTTTTGGCGTTTGTCTGAAAACCCTCAAGTTGTAACTAACATTCGCCAAGAAATCAACATAAATCTACCAAGAAGAATAACCACTGGAGCTGGTGACCAAGAGGGTTATGATTCTTTGGTTTTCTTGAACAAACTGGTGTATTTACGTGGTGCCTTGTATGAAGCAATGAGACTTCACCCTCCCGTTCCATTCGAGCGCTTGTCGCCCGTAAAACCAGATGTGCTTCCAAGTGGGCATCAAGTCGACCCAAGTATGAAAATTTTAATCTTTATTTACGCGTTGGGGAGGATGAACGCAATATGGGGACACGATGCGTTGGAATTCAAGCCTGAGAGATGGATTTCAGAGAAAGGAGGGCCGATAGAAGTGTCTTCCTCCAAGTTCTTTACATTTAATGCGGGCCCAAGAGCTTGCTTGGGTAAGGAGGTAGCTATGACCCTAATGAAGACAGTGGTCGTGGAGATATTACAAAACTATGATATCCATGTTGTTCAAGGCCAAAAGATTGAGCCAGCTCCTGGTCACATTCTTCGCATGAAGCATGGTCTTCGAGTCAAACTTACTAAAAGATGATTGATCATCTTCAAAATAAATGCTCAAAATGTTTTTTTTGTTTTAATCTTTTATTTGGATTTCGTTTGGTGTTTCCCCTTTTCTTATATTCCGTGTTTTTTTTTCAAGTTTCCTTTCGTTTTTAGGATTAGAAAGAGTTTGGGGGAATATGTTTGCTTTGTTTTTCTTCATCACCTTTACTTTTGATAATAATAAAAAATATAATAAAAAGCAACTCTAGTTTCCTATAACCGGGATTTTTTTTTAGGATTCAACCGATTTAATTAGGATCCAAGAGCTTGTCTGACTCGGATGAAGAAAGTTGTCGTAAAGATTGTAGGATTTGTGGCATACGTACGAAAGCAATGAATCAACATTATTAATAGTAACATTTGAAGTACATACAATCAAGTAAAATAAAACCTTCACAAGCATAAACCTCCCACATGACTTTCACAGTTTCGTACTCTTCAAACTTGCAAATGATATAATCTAGGGTACAACTCAGCAACTTTTCAGACAACATATGCCTATTGATCTCTAATATGTTGAGTAATTAGTACCCTGCCTATGCTCTTCCATGAGATGGAAAAGAGTCTCTTTCACATCTTGCTCCTCAAGGACGTATTAGACTTTACAATACAATAATAATGTTCTTACCGAGACATTAATTTATTTACACAATACACAATTTGTCAAGAAACACAAATTGATCAAAAGTAATTCAATTTCTAAGAATATTATGGTATGAATCAACAACAGAGACCAACTCAGATTTACAAGATGTTGGCAGCTAAGGAAGATTAGATAATGGTATGAATCAGGCTGTTGTAGAGAGGATGAGCAAGCAAACAAAGTCACCAAAAGAGGACATGGCCAAATAGTTGGAAATACACAAATTTCAATGATCGACTGATTTTGTTAATACACATACATTTTAGTTCAATACTGTAATCATTACACCATTTATGCTAGTTTTTAATAAACCGTTTACTTAAGTTATTTTTGTTTAATTCTATTCATATGATGAAAGCAAGCAATGTCAAGAAGGAGAATCAAAACGATTTCAATTCAACTTAAAACATAACAGTCGATCAAAAACCAAGGAAAGCAACACAATGTCGAAATTCAAAAACCACACTAATGGAGAAACAGATAACAAGATCATTCATAGATCCAATGCTGAGCACTGCTCTGCCAGTTCACAGGACCGTCAGGGAACCACAAAGCAATCTCCTTGTTAGCACTATCAACAGAGTCACTTCCATGAATCACATTCCTTCCAATGTCAATCGCATAGTCTCCACGGATAGTTCCAGGCTCAGACGCAGCTGGGTTTGTAGCTCCAATGATCTTTCTTCCGGTCAATACAACATTCTTTCCTTCCCAGATCATTGCAACAACAGGTCCAGACACAATGTAATCAACAAGTCCACTGAAGAATGACTTAGATGACAAATCTGCGTAATGCCTCTCAGCAAAAGATTTCTCAACACTGATCATCTTCAAACCTGTTCACAACACATTATTAGGCATAAGATACTATTATCTAATTTCATGATAAACTATTCAAATAAACTAGATTTAACCATAACCTTTAATGTGACATCAAATCTATACAACTATTAAACTTTGAAATCACTTTCTTACAAATTAGACAATACAAAATATCCAGAATCTAGACTAACCCTTAACCTTTTTAAATTACGCAATTTCAATTTCAATTCAAGTAACAGTGTGAATTAAATTTGATCTAAAATCTCTAATATAATAATATAAACTTATTCAAATAAGTTTGGTAATCAGAATCATTACCCTTCAAAGTGAAACCCTTCTTCTCAAATCTGCAGATGATTTCACCGATCTGTAAAAAAAAAAACACAAACATATACAAATCTTTGTCAAAGTCTGGTTTTTAAAGTAATAAACAATCAAAGGAACTGAAAAACAAAACGATGATGAACATGTATTGTATTAAGAGGGAAAGAGAAGCTTACGAGTCCTCTTTGGACGCCGTCAGGCTTGATCATGATGAAAGTTTGCTCCATGGTTGATGCTGCTTACGAATGACTCGTATGAGGCAAAAAGAGTATTTATATTCATCGGCACCACTTTGTAACCCTAATAATTCTAGGCCTAAATTGTTACTGGGCCTCTAATCGTTATGGTTTTAAGGCCCAATTATAAGAAACATTGTAAATTAAAATATGGTTAAAAAGAAATAAAGAGTATTCGACCACGAAAGAAAACAATTACTGTAAAACCAGGAAAATTTTATTAATTTATAAAAGTTATTAACTAATCAATAAATTATTAATTATTAGTTTAAAGAGAGTTTTTCGAATTTCAGAAAAATATTATATAGAAATTAGAAAAATGAAGATAATACTTTGATAGCTTTTAATGCATTTACACATTAAAAAATAATTATTGCATATAATTTTTTTAATATAAATTTTGCTACAATTTGAGAAGATAATATCATATATTTTTGATATTTTTTTAAAAATATAGATAAACTCCAACAAAATTATAAGTATACGAATAAATAAACAGCAATGAAATCATATTTCACTAAAAGTATCTTCTCTATATACAAAATTTTTATATAATTATTAATTTATGTTATTAATGGAACCATATATTTATATAATAATTTTAAAAATATTATTATTTTATTATCTTATCGAAATGTGTCCAATATTATATCGGCCTAACTCGGGACTGAGATAATTTATTAATTTAGAAAAGTTACTAATTTATCGAGTATTTATTTATACAGATTCTACTGTAGTTTGACCGTACAGTATAAAGTGATGTTGAAATGGCTAAACAAATTAATTTGATATAAGATTAAAATGAACCTTTTGATTAAATATAGAGAAATTGTTACTAATACCAATATGATCATACCAACTTTTATAAATATCACTCATTTTTGGTTATTTTCAAAAATACCACTATAAAGTATATCAAATCAATAATTTTTTTGTTTTGTTTGGGTTAAGTATTTTAAGATTTAAGGTATAATGTTTAGGGTTAAGAGGTACGATTTAAGGTTTAGGGCTTAAGATTTAGGGTTTTAAATCCTAAATCTTAAATCCTATACCTAAAATTATGTGGATATGAGATTTTGGGCTATATAAAAAAATTGCTCTTTAGTAAAAATGTCATATAAGAGTTGTATTTTAATAAAACTTTAATTTTGTGTTATTTTTGAAAATTTTCTATAATTAGTCATGATTTTCACTAAAGTCAATTCATCAAATACATATCTATAGTGGTATAAATAAAAATGGACTTTTTCCAATAATAATTTTGAAGATAAACACCCTTGTAGTGGTATTTTTGAAATTTTCCCTTAAATATAAGCAAGACTCATTAATTGCAATGGGTTTTCATATATTTAATGATAGATATAGTATCTAGGGGTGGGCACAATTCTCGTCCCGTCCCACAAGGGATATTTCCGTCCTATTTAGAAGGATATTCTCATATAGTACTATTTTCTGATTGCTATTTGGGAACCGGACGGGACAGAAATGATAATTCTCGAAATCTCATTTGAGAAAAATTATATATATTATATATAATAATATTATATATATATATATGTATATCATAAATATAACAATAATAGAAAATTAAAAATATTGAATCTTAAATTTCTACTTTTTAATATGTTTAAAACAAATTTTCTTATTATTATATATTTTAATTAATGTTAAAATTCTAATTTTGTGATTTTGTCTAATAAATTGATAAATATAAATTAAAACATTTCATATTTTTATAACCTAAAATTAAAAGTATGTTTTTTTTAACTACTTACTATTCTTGTTGATTTTGCATGTATAGAACTTGTTAAACAATCAAACGACGAATGATGCGAGAGAAGATGAAGACTACTTACTTATTTTTTTTAGGAGTTTTTATTTCGGCAATTTATTTTAGTTTTATTTTGATTTATATTGGATTGTTTTTGATTTTTTTGTTTTTTTTGTTGTTATTAAACAAACACATTTGTGATAGTTTATTGTTATTTCATATTTTTTTTAAAAAATTTGTTTGTCATGTTTAGTTTTGGGAATTTTTATTCCTGTCCTGACCTGTCCTGATCCCGTTCCGATTCCATCCCATCTTTTATATGACACATAAATAGAATTAAATTTTAATCCTAAATTCCCGTCCTGTTCCCATTCTCGTTAAATCACATTTCGAATTTTCGTTTGCTTACCCCTAATAATATCTAGTTAGATTCTGAATAATGAATTTATTTACCATCAAATTAGAGACTATCAAAGCGAAACAACCGAAGCTTATACCGTATAAAGTGATATTATTGATTGTGGGATCGACAGTCTCTTAAAAAACTACAATTGAAATATGGTTTGTGACAACTGGAAAAAGGTTGCATTTTTTATTACTTAATTTCAATGGGTTTCTTTTTTAACCATATATATAATATAATGTTAAGAGTTGTGGTTACATTGAGAATAACTTATTTATTTATGGCCAAAATGGAGAGGGTCGAAAAGTTAGTTTTTTGCTTGACATTTTGATTACTTTATTTTAATGGTTTTTTCTTCTTAATAACAGATGTATTGTCAAGAGTTCTGGTTACACTAGAAATAATGGATTAGTTTATCATTAAAATGGAGAGGATCGAAAAATTCTTCTAACATTGGATCACTTGAAAATTATTTCCTCCATTTTTATCACTAAACTCAAAATTAGTATATTTAACTCAAAATTAGTATTAAATATTTTTCAAGTTCTGAATCATAACTTTGTGAAGTTGGTTACCATTTTTCAACGTACTCTTTATGCACAACTCAACTTAGAAGTTGATGTCATATCATTAGGTATAGATGATTCAACTACTTATATTCTCTATAATATTATAATATATATTTTCTATAATTTGAAATTTGACAATATATTTGAAAGTTCAAACATCATTACTCTCAATCATCATCTATCTATCTATATTAATAAAAAAAACTATTTGAGGTTCAATAGAGTGTCCACATCAACTTAGTTAACATTGCTTTCTAAGCATGCCATGCCATCTCAGTAGAACCCCAAAAAACAAAAAAAAACTAAGCCAAATAATGAAATAAATCCCATGTCAGCTTCTAGAATTAAACAAAAATTCACTAAACATACAAATCGACAAGGTTAAGTTATAACCCTTAACCCATCGACTCCCACCAGGCCAGGATCTCTCCGGTTTCAAGTTCCATCAGGTAAGTTATGGATTCAGATTCAGTTTCATAGCCTTTGGTTTCAAGTTCCTCTCATCTCATTTTTAACTCACAAACCCACGATATGTTCAGTTCTAATTTGATTCAGTTTCATGACCTTTTTTTTATATATATCAAATTACGATCTATGTGCTTAGCTTTGTACTAATAATATTTTTCTAAGTTTGATAAGCGTTTGTGTTCACTGTTCTGCAGAGCTTGAGACGAAGAGATTTAGTGACTGTTATGTCGGTTTGTTTGAGAGAAAATTGTGTGATGCGCACAGTGAGTATCCTTATGTTTTCCTTACCATTCAAGATTTTTGGGTTACACTTTTGTTTATTGTGGCTGAATATCATCCTGTCTCCATAAGCTATATAGAGTGACACCAGCTTCGTAGTGAAGGCTCAGGGGTACGTTATTTTTAAACCACAAACACTAAAAAGTTTTGATACGCTTAAACTTAGCTCACATTCTAAACGCTACATTTAGGGCTACTGTGTACCAGCTGTTTAATCTATTTTTTGTAACACAAATGTTTAAATCATCTATTGTTTTAAAATCATACTTGGTATCACCCGTAGAATTACTTATACAGTTGTAACAAAAATGAAGCACTTCTTTTTTTTCTTTCTCTAATAATCTTCGTTACAGTGAATACATTTTAAACCAACTAGACAACTAAGCAAGCCATTTTTGGGTATGAGTCTCTTTTTCCTCTCTTCACTGATTTGGTTTTCCTCTTCGGCTAGAATCAGTATAAAATGCGTGTAACGGCATTCATATGTGAATTGTATACATGCATGTATATCTAATTCTTCGTAATTGTTAATGTGCAGGAAAGAGGAAGTTAATAGCTAGCAGGATCACTGGATCAGGGAGAAATACCCTGACAAAATTCGGGTATGTCTCTTAATTTATTCTATTTTTTAAATATCGGGATATGTTTCTTATTTAAATCATGTTTTTGTTCAGTTTTTTTAATTAATCAGATGTATGATGTAAGTATATTTTCTTATCTCCTTTCCTACAACCTTTCTGCTCTACCGCTATAGCCCAATTCATGTGATAGTTGCTTAATTTAAAGAGAGTTTTTTCGAATTTCAGAAAAATGTTATATAGAAATTAGAAACATGAAGATAATACTTCAATAGCTTTTAATGCATTCACACATTAAAAATAATTATTGCATATAAAACTTTTAATATAATTTTTGATACAATTTTTAAGAAGATAATATCATATGTTTTTGATATTTTAAGAAAAAATATAGATAAACTCCAATAAAATTATAAGTATATGAATAAATAAACAACAATAAAATCATATTTCACTAAAAATATCTTCTCTATATACAAAAATTTTATATAATTATTAATTTATGTTATTAATGGGACCACATATTTACATAAAATTTCATAAATATTATTATTTTATTATCTTATCGAAATGTGTCAAATATTACACCGGTCCAACTCGAGATTGAGACAAATTATTAATTTATAAAAATTATTAATTTATCGAGTATTAATTTATAGAGGTTCTACTGTAGTTTGACCATACAGTATAAAGTGATGTTGAAATGGCTAAACAAATTAACTTGCTATAAGATTAAATTGAACCTTTTGATTAAATATAGAGAAATTGTTACTAATACCACTATGATCATACCAATTTTTACAAATACCACTCATTTGTTATTTTCAAAAATACCATTATAGAGTATATCAAAATCAATAATTTTTTTGTTTTGTTTGGGTTAAATATTCTAAGATTTAAGGTATAATGTTTAGGGTTAAGAGGTACGGTTTAGGGTTTACGATTAAGGTTTAGGGTTTTTAAACCTTAAATCTTAAATCCTATACCTAAAATTATGAAGATATGAGATTTTGGGCTATATAAAAGAATTGCTCTTTAGTAAAAATGTCATATAAGAGTTGTATTTTAATAAAAATTTAATTTTGTGTTTTTTTTTAAAATTTCATAATAATTAATCATGGTTTTCATTAAAGTCAATTCATCAAACACATATCTATAGTGGTATAAATAAAAATTGATTTCTTCCAATAATATTTTTGAAGATAAACACCCTTGTAGTGGTATTTTTGAAATTCTCCCTTAAATATAAGCGAGACTCATTAATTTCAATAGGTTTTCATATATTTAATGATAGATATAATATCTAGGGGTGGGCACAATTCACGTCCCGTCCATTCCCGTCCTATTTAGAAGGTTATTCCTATATGATATTACTTTCTGATTCTCATTTGGAAACGGGACGGGAATGATAATTCCCGAGATCCCATTTGGAAAAATTATATATATTATACATAATAATATTATATATATGTATATCATAAATATAATAATAAAAGAAAAATATAAATATTGAATCTTAAATTTCTGTTTTTTTAATATGTTTAAAACAAATTTCCTTATTATTATATATTTTAATTAATGTTAAAATTCTAATTTTTGTGATTTTGTCTAATAAAAAGTTTTGATACACTTAAACTTAGCTCACATTCTAAACGCTACATTTACGGCTACTGTGTACCAGCTGTTTAATCTATTTTTTGTAAGCACAAATGTTTAAATCATCTATTGTTTTAAAATCATACTTGGTATCACCTGTAGAATTACTTATACAGTTGTAACAAAAACGAAGCACTTCTTTTTCTTCTTTCTCTAATAATCTTCGCTACAGTAAATGCATTTTAAACCAACTAGACAATCTAAGCAAGCCATTTTTGGGTATGAGTCTCTTTTTCCTCTCTTCACTGATTTGGTTTTCCTCTTCGGCTAGAATCAGTATAAAATTCGTGTAACGGCATCCATATGTGTATTGTATACATGCATGTATATAATTCCAAATCATTTAATTACTTGAAAATTTATTAAAGATTAAATAATATAAACTAAACTAAAAATTATACTAAAATTATAGTTTCATCGATCATCTTTTTTACATGTTTAATCATATTTTTCACTATTATTTTTGTTAATTATATTTAAATAGTTATAATTTATATCAGTTTATGATTTATTTTTATATTATATATGAATATGGTCAATTATGATTTATGTTTATATTATATATAAGAAATCAAATCAATATATTCATTGTTTTGTCTATTTTTGATAAATTTGTTAGTTTTTCGACTAAACGTTTTATATATTATAGTAGAAGAATAATTCAAATGATTATATCTCAAATTTTAATATATTAAGTACATACATAAAATTTAAATATGTATGAGAAAGAAAACTCTCACATATTCAACATTTTTCTAATGGCATATCAATGTGTTTTTATGGATAAAAATATATCACTAAAAGTAATAAATCATTTCTCCTTTTTTTTTCTTTCATGATTCCAAATTACAAAAATCACCAAATAAGTCTCAGGGAAGACCAAGAAAAAAACAGAAGACTGTGGATGAAGAAAACGCTACCATTGAACAAACACAATCTTTTCTTCAAAGTTAATGCTGGGGTAGTGTCTACTTTAGGATATTTGTAAATTTTTTTTTTTTGGTCAAGATATTTGTAATTTCTTATGTTGCAATAGGTAGTTCTTCGTAAGATTATTAATTTTCTTTTTGTTAAAAAATATTGCTGGGTTTATTTTTATCGATTTCTTGAAACAAATTATTATTTAACATCTTGAATTGTTAGATATTTTTTCATGTTTTTTGTGTATTTGATTTATTTTTACAGTTTTAAAACACGAAACTTATCCATTCAAAATCCATAATAAAATCATGAAACCAGAATCATAAGTTTCCAATTCAAAAATTTTACATGCACTTCATGTTGTTTTTCAATTAAAAAGCTTTGACGTTTTATGTCCTTCCGTCACCAGAAATGGAAGCGGTTTACAGAGGGTCAAATCTAATAACAGATTTAAGTTAAGGGATTTTATACTAAAACAATAGTTGAGGGTTTAAATATGGATGTGGCCAAAGTTGATGATTTTTTCCAATTAATTTCCTTTATTTGTTAACAAAATTCACATACTACATGAGTTTTAATGGTATGTTAAGCTCATGTTCAAGATACATTTTGGAAACAAAAACATGCATAGCGTGAGTACTCATCTAGTATATATGAAAACTAAGGAGGTCTCTTCCATAGCTTGACATGTCATCACGGAAGAGGCTGACACGTGTCCATTCTTATAAAAAAATTTCATTAAATGCTTTCTCCTCTTATACAATTAATATTTTTTTTTAAACCACAAAATGTAGAAACCAAATCGGCACCGCCTCCTCTTCTCTTACAGATTAAATGTTTGCTCCTCTCCTCTTAAGCTTCATTATTCACTAGAAAAAGATGACTAACTCAACACTTCGGCTTCTCCTACGCTTATTTAATTGCCGTGGTATCCGTTTCTGTTATCAGTTCTCCATTTATGATTTTTTTTTATTTCTTTTCACACTTTCAACTTTGGTTCGTCACGGCTGAAGTTAGTGATTGGTTGGTAGCCGCTGATTGCTCTGGAGGCAAACACGGTGCTGTTATGATTTATGATTTCTGTGGATGCATACTTTGCTAATCCAAAAAGAGATTTTATATATTCTTCCAATTCATTTTTTTCTTTGTTATCTTTATTTCTGGGTTCTCGAGGTCTGCAAATCTCTATGTGTTCTTACATTAATTAGAGCCTTTTCCATTTCAGATGTCCAGGTGTTAGCCTTCTATATCGGAGTATTTTGAGTCGTACCAGAAGAAACATTGGAGAAGAATATAGATCTGATCTTCAGGCTTCATTAACCTCCGCATATTCATGAGCTTAGAGATTGTAAGTGGATGATGCAATTGACCCGAAATCCGAAATCTGTGTTTTCATATTCATAATTTGTGTTTCTTCGTTGTTAGTTACAGTTATGTCCAGATCAAAATGATTTTTCTGAGTACCGGATAGGATGTGATTGGCCCGCCGGTGATCAATTGTCGTCTCTGTAAACTCCCGACGTAATGGAAGACTATGATTTCTGAAGTTGCTAGTGGAAATTTTAACGCTGTAAACGTCAATTTAACGTGTCTCAAATAACCCAATCAACGAAAAATTGCTATTTAATTATGAATCAATGAAAAATTTGAGCATTTAAATTGTATCGTAAATTTATGGTTTAAACATCACAAAAATGTAAGTTTGTGCTTTTTTAAAACATTTTTCTCGTTGCGGGATATGAATGCGTTTCCTGGACCAACCAACTTGGAGCAATGGTGTTTAATGCCCTTAATATTTTATTAAAACTCTCGCTTATTGCAAAACTCAATCTTTTGTATACATTTTGATGCATAATTCCAAAAAAATGTCTCGATACATACGATACAGATTCCGGAAATGGTTTTTCATCCTCTTTTAGAACATTTTTTATATACTCATGTCCCAATTTTTTAATAAATTCAAAAGATCGAGTTTTACAATAAGCGAGAGTTTTAATAAAATATTAAGAGCGTTAAACACCATTGCTCCAAGTTTGTTGGTCCAACCAGGAAACGTAGTGCCATCGAAAATAAGAGAAAGCACAAGATTTTATCCTTACTTTTAGGTATGTAAGAAGTTATTTTATTGGGTTTCTTTTAGTTTAGTTTCTAAAAAAAATATACTCTCTTTCTCTTTAGGATTGTGTTGGAGCTATTGATGGAACTCATATTCCTGCTATGATAATAGGAAATGAAACAGCTAGTTACCGAAATCGAAAAGGATTTTTTATCTCAGAATGTGTTAGCTGCATGTAACTTTGACTTGCAATTTATATATGTCCTTAGTGGATGGGAAGATTCCGCTCATGATAAAGTGTTAAATGATGCTTTAACAAGAAATACTAATATATTTGAAGTTCATGAAGGTACATGCTTTCCTCTAAACCAATAAATATTTTCTACTCTATTTTTTTTCTACTCATATCGTATATTGTAAATATTTCAGGAAAATTTTATCTTGTTGATTATGGATTTGCAAACCGACGTAATTTTCTAGCTCCATTTCTAAGTACTCGCTATCATCTAAAAGAATTTACTGGTGGAGATAGTGATCCCAAAAATAAAGAAGAATTGTTTAATCATCGCCATGCTTCATTGAGAAATGTTATCGAAAGAATTTTTGATATTTCAAGTCAAGGTTTATAATCTTCAAATCTGCACCTCCTTTTCCATATAAGACACAAACAGAATTGGTTCTTGCGTGTGCTGCTTTACATAATTTTCTTCGTCAAGAGTGCTGTTCAGATGAGTTTCCTCCAGAAGAAACTTGTGATGAAAAAAGGGCCCAAACCAATAATGGTGATTATCAATTCCTCGGCACACAAGAACAAGAAAGAAAGTATGCTAACAAGTGGAGAGTAACAATTGCTACAAATATGTGGAATGATGCTATCATTAGTGGATCTCAACGGTGATATATGCAAGAAGTGAGCTATCCTTCTCTGTGGTTTATCTCCTCAATATTTATGTTTGATAATGATAATTCAAAACTATGATGCATTTGTTGGCTAATATGATTTATTATTGTAACAGGATGTTCTACCTTGACAAAACACTAGAGTGTAATCATAAAACCAAACTTGCTGCCAAGTGAAGTGGGTATAAAGCTTTTATTTTCCTGAGTTTTTTTTGTTTTTTTTTTCTAGTACGATCAGTATGAAACATTATATATTTGGGATTATTATTTCTTTCCTTTTTTTTGCAATCAGTCATTACAGAAAAACATAAATAGCATGTACGTGGTATTTGTTTTTTGATTCTCCAAATTTGATTGATCGATGGCACTAAATTGTGGTTGGTTTAATAGTGGTATCAATACATTTATCTCAAATGTGTTTTTTAATCTCTTAAATGTCCAGAAATTTCTACTAATCCTTCACCGAGATTTGTAATAATAATTCTCCAAAAGTTAATTAAAAGTCTCAAAATCTTTAAAATTCTCTCAAATCTCTCTAAAATGTAACAATCTCAAAATAAATCCAAATCATAGATCCGGTATGTCCCCCAAGTGTCTAAGTGTGTTGCATTTAGCTAAGACTAGAGTTGTTAAGAGTTAGTAAAGAGAGTTGTTAGTTCTGTGTTTGTGTAAGAGTCTAGAACCTAGCAGTATGGTCTAAGGAATGGGTGCAAGCAAGTAGAAGTAGTATAAGTAATGTGTGTGTGTGTTGTAAGAAATAATCCAAGCTATCCGATAATAACAATGTAGAAGTTAAAGAGAAATCTCTCTAAGAGCATCTCCAACAGAGGTTTTAAAAGAAGGGTTCTAAACATTTTTATTAATAAAAAAATAAAAAGTGTGTGAGAGAGAGAAAAAATGTTTAGAACCCATATCTAAAACTTCTTTTTTTAGAACCTCATTTTTGGAGACTCACCATATATGTCACCATTTGATTGATTTACTTTTTAAAGAAAACAAAAATTTAATTAGATAATATTGTTATAGTAAAATATTATTAAACTAAAATTTAGAACCTTATTTTTAGATACTCACCATTGGAGATAGTCTAAGTTACTAAATGTCTTTGTGGTTGAACAAGCAAACACAAACACAAGAGTGATAGAGAGATAAAAGTGAACTAACCTCGAAGTGAAACAGAGGTTAGATGTGAGAAATGCAACAATTACTAAGCATGTAACACCAAAAAAAAAAAAAAAACCCTTGATAAATGAAATAGTTAATCATCAAAACAGAAGAACAAACCTAATATTGTTGCTTTTATAGCCGTATGTACAATAGAAGCTCCTTCCAATCGTAAAGCTGACCTAGATGTGCTACATTCACATTTTTTACTAACATTTTAAATCCTAAAATTACCTTCTCTTTTTCATCATAAAATTCACAACAAATTAGTTACAAGAAAATTGACAAAATTTCCGACAGTAATAAGACAAAAAATTCTAATAGTAACCCAATGGATTTTTGACAAAGTAGTTTTGTCGGAATTTTCAAAATTCAAATATTTATATCAATGTACATATTTTCCAACAGATTTCTGATGGCTATTCAAAATTTTGTCAAACATTATCCAACGAATTACCGACAAACTAGTTGTCGAAAGTACATTGATAAAACCATTATATTGTCGTTTGAATTCTAAAATTTCAGACATACAATTCACTAGAAAAAGTTACAGAAAACTGACAGAATTTCCACCAAGATCTTAATCCGACGGACTTTAAATAAAATTGGTCTGACAATAATCTGTCAAATAACTTTTGATAAAATTTTGAATAACCGTCATAAATTCTTTAGAAATATGTACGTTTATATAGCTGTTTGAATTTTAAAATTTATGACAAAACAATTTTGTTGAAAATTCTTTGGATTACTGTTAGAAAATTTCGTTGGATTCCCGTTGGAAAGTTTTTCAGTTTTCCAATAATAGTTTTAATGTGAATTTTATGATGCAAAAATATTTTGAAAGGTAGTTTTAAAGTTTAAAGTGTTAGTAAAAATAATTTAAAGATTTAAAATGTTAAGGGATCATTGGAATGGGTATTTGAAGAGATTTTAGTTTAAATAACAAATTATATCTACTGAAACATAAATTTTTATTTTTTTTTTAAAATCTAGATTAATTGAATTAATTATTTTATATTGTACATTCAAATCCATTGTTATTAAAAACATAGTTAGATTTTGATGATCTAACACTGGCCCATAGTAGCAAACTTCATTTTGTTCCGAGGATCAAAGACACTGGCTATGATGATCAGAGGATTCATGTTATGCAATACATCCCAATACTTCTCAAATTTGTCCCGCATGACATGAGCTTGCTTTCTGATCACCTCTTCAGGACTGCCACATCTGCTGATGAGACTCCTCTCAACGTTAGCAATTTCATTGTAGCACAATGTGCAAGTTACAGTCGAAGAATCTGAGAATGCCAAAGTAGACTTGTAGAATATCTTGAGAAACTTAACTAACCTTGAAACTTCCTCCCAATCAGAAACATATGGTGGTCCAACTCTTTTAGTCTTTGTCTTCTCCTCTCTATCTTCTATTCCATGAAGTAGTCACAATACAACTTGTCCTTATTCATCATCTTCTCAAAAGCAACTTTAAGCTTCAAAGCAGAAGTCAACATCAGATATGTCGAGTTCCAGCGTATGACAACATCTAAAGGCAAACTTCCTCTACTTACCTTACCTGTCTCACACCTCATAGCAAAAGACTTAACCCTAGCAAATGAAGACCGGACATACTTGACAGCATTTCTAATGGCAACGATACTACAGTTCGCCTTCTTCATACCATCTCCAACAATCAGATTGAGGATGTGTGAAGAGCAACGCATATGTAAGAATTCACCATCTCTTACCAATGCATCTACTCCTCTCCAGCTTAACTCATCCCTAAATAAACTCAAAGCCCTGTCGTTGTTCTTTGCATTATCATCTGTCACTGTAAAAACTCTCTCGATTCCCCATTCCTCTTCTGCATCTTCCAATCAAAATCGATCCAATGACCTGTGATCACCATTTAATTGTAAGATGTAGTAGGCGAAGTCCAGATATCTGTTGTCAAAGAAACCCTTTGCTTCTCAACACCAAACAGATTCTTCAAAGCTTCTTTCTCTTCTACATAGGTCCGAACTATGTCTCTACTACATGTTCTCCTAGAAAAAGTATTGTACATAGGCAAGATATTGTAACAGAACCTCTTCCAACCCTCAGATTCTACAAATGAGAATGGCAACTCATTGATTATTACCATTTCATTAACTGATCTCCTAAACAACTGAGTATCAACCTTGATAACCTTTAAATTCCCTTTACTATCACTACTTAGAACCTTCTGCTTCTCCGCATCATTATAATCCTTAAAAGCCTTGCATCTACCATTGTGACCTCTCATAGAGCTAGTTCCTACTGTTTTAGAATCACAAGCAATCTCAACGGCACAATACTTACAAATGCTGTAGGAAGGATCATCAATCTTTTGCATGAAATGGTCCCAGATATCTGCTCTTTTAGCATACTTCTTCCGTGCTTTCTGTGGATTAGCAGAAGCAGAGGCAGGTGCTTTACGCTTTTTCCCACCGTTAACTTCTTCAGTATCAGGTTTAAGAGGAGGCTCCCTCTCGTCGTTCTCTTCAGGCATCTGCAAAACATACACAATTGACTAATTTAGTATTAGCACAAGTTCAATACACATTGCCACATTAACAATACACATAGACAACTTAACTAAGATAAACATTAAACAAAACAAAGTTCAAACCCCACAAGAACAATCACTGCTCTGTGATTCAAAGTTTTAAATAAAACCCTAACTAAAATATTATCCAAATTGATAAAGAGACCCTAACAAATCAATAAACAGACCCTAACTAACACAACAGTCAATAAACAGACCCTAACTAGTCGATAAACAAAGTTCAACTCCCAGATGAAAATCGCTAATCTGTGATTTGGAGTTTTAAATTAAACCCTAAATCTAAATTGCTCCTAATGATCTAATCGATACATATACACAACAGACAGACCCTAAATAATTTTCTAAACAAAGTGCAACTGAAAACAATCAATTTGGGTTAGGGTTTCAACTTCAAAATCAGCTCCTATTGAGACAATAAGACATAGTTTAGACTTAGAGACCAACCAAGCACATATTATGAGAAAGAAAATGAGCTTACCCTAAGAGATTTGTCGATTTAAGGTTATGATTCGGACTTTGAATATCTGAGAAAGGAAATGGGAGAGAAACAAAAGATTTGATGAAGAGGACGAGTTTATTCGGACAAGATTGAAGAACTTTGATCGGAAATAAAAAGAGTTTGATCGGAGATAGAGAGATTTGGTCTGAGAAACAACGGTAAACGGTTGGTCGTGGTTTTGTCTCACGAGGCAGATCTAAGACATGTTTAACCAAAACCTAATTAGGTTTAATAACAGGTTAAATTTATATAGGACCTCCCAATTCTCGGTTTAAATTGGAAACCGATTACCGAACCGGATTTCAATTTCTAATTAAATTCATGCCGATCAGTTTTCTCCACCCTCATTTCTCGGTGACCGAAAATCGAATTCGTCGGTTTGATTGGTTCGGGTTGTTCGGTTTATTCCAAAAGCCCATGGCTAGATAGAACGGTGCAGTTAAATGTGTGGTTGGCCGTTAATATAGAATAAACGGTACAACATAAATGTTTGAATATTGAAAAAAAAACATAAGAGCATATGGAATGGTGAAAAATATATTGAATCTTTCATCAGTATAATATTATTATTTTCTATTTTTAGTTTTAATTTTTTCATTTTATTTTTGTCTCCATTATTGAGAGATTCAATAAGTTTCTCACAAACTCCCTCTCATCAATATAAACTTTATTATTATTGTTGTTTAAATTTTAATTTTAATTTAGTTTTATACTTATTTTAATTTCTATCTTGAATTAGAAAATACATCATTAGTTTATTTTAAATCATATCAAATTACATCTTTAACAATATCAGAAATTACTTTTCTAATATTTCATATTAGTGTATTAACTAAATAATATTAATTTAGTATTATTGTAATTTTAACTAATATTAATATATAATATAAACTTATGCATAATGAAACTTGTTAGATAGATGCTTTCTTTATGATTTATAAAATAAAAACTAAAAAATAATAATAACATATAAACTATTTAATTAGTATTTTAAACCATTACAGATTTTATTTATATCATGATAAATCCGAACAATTTTAAAAGAGACATATGTCCATATGAGAGGTTTTAAGGGGGTTCTCAAAGTTTCCCAAATAAGAGTTGGTTCTGACCAAATCATTTAAAAAAACTTTTTTTAATATTTTTGAATTATTTTTAATATTGAGAAACTCAGTAACTCCCACTGCACATACTCAGTAAAATAAACGGTATTTGAGATAAATATTTTACAAATTTAAATTTATTAATAATATTAAAATGGTAAATGTATTTTGTAACTAACTTATAGAAAATATAGGTATTAGAGCATCTCCATCGCTTTAAAACCTTTGTACCGTTTGTTATATTTATAATAGTAATATTTTGTAATTAAATTTTAAATAATAAAAAATTAAATCATTTACAGATGCACAAATCTCTCTCAGAGTTTCTAATGAGTCTAGATATAGTTATTAAAGTTATAGTTTTAGAGTATCTCCAACTCCACTTCATATTTCCCTCTAAACTCTATTATAAAATAAACGTTGCTCCAACCCAACTCTATATTTTACTCTAAAATAGAGTAATGAACAGTGTTACTCCAAAATCTAAATATAGAGTAATACTATTTATTATTTTATTATAGAGATAAACTATTTTATTTATAGTATAGTGCTTTGATTTTTATATATTTTTATTTTATACTTAAAAGAATATTATTAACCTTTTTTATTATTTGTTCTGTTAAATCTTTATAATTTATTTATATTAGGTTATAAACATTAACATTAATAAACAATATTAGCTCATTTCACATTTTAATATATATTATTTGATCGTTTGTGGTAGAAACACTAATGATTCTTCTTAAAAATCTATTTTTTGTTGTGTTTATTAATTTTGAATGTTGTGTAAGTAATTTTATTTATGTAGTTAAATTTTCACTTCAATGACATCATATTTCTAAAATATTTTGGGTTAAAATAAAATAAGTAGGTCAAATTTAATTTTTTGATAAATAATATAGACTTTTTAAATAATAACTAAGTAGAAAAGAATATAATTGGAATATTTTTTAGAGTGGAAAATAGAGAAATAGGTTAGAGTAAAACTCAATTTTATTTTAGTACTAGATTAGGACCCGTCCGATGGGCGGGTTTATTAATTTTAAAATAAATTAAATTTAACTAAAATTATTAAAGTAAATATGTGTGCTTAATGATATATCTTTTAAAAAAATTAGGGAAACAGTAGAAATCATGTTTCATTAGAGAAAATAGTTTTGTTATTAATATATTTTACATAAATAAATTATTTTATATTTTATTATTAATATATTAAAAATATATATCCACATCTATTACTTTGGTTCCTTCTCGTCATTTTTTATCACCATGTGAGATATATATTTTAAAAATATCAGAAAAAAAAAAAACAAATCAGACCCGACAAAAATCTGAAAGAATCCTAAACTTTCCTATGTGAATAACCGAACCCAAACTAAACCAAAAACTGAATGGATATATAAAATATTCGCAATAAAACTATATATCCAAAACCATGAACAATATATAAACTTGGTATAACTGAATTATATAACCTACAATTATAAACAAAAAAAATATTAATTAATTTTAGATCAAAATAATCAGCATACCCAAAATGCAAAAAGATCTGAAAGTTCTAAATTATAATTGTGAAAGTTTAACCAAACTTAATTCAAATTTAACCAATTAAAAAATTTATTTTCTATTTATTTATCTAAACTTGACTCAAATGCAGATGGAATCAAACCAAACAGAGTGGATCGTAGGCCTCTAAACCTATAACCCGAGAGGCATGAACCAACCTTAACGTCCAGACCTAGTATGATATGTGAAAATATCCAGTGAGCAGGGGCTATGTTCTTACTCATATCTAGGTGGGACATTGTTCTCGCAAAATTTTTATTGTCCAATATTAATATTCTCTTGTTGAGGTTGTATATAGGTTTCCAACATAATATATTTTCTCTCTCTCAGCTTCACTTTGCTTGAATCTTTCACTATTCATTGTCTCATGACATTTTCTGAAAACATCTTCTAGCTCCACCCTTACGTCACCATCTGTCAATTTTATTCTTATCTCGGATTTTGTATACTTAAGATGTTTGGTTATCACGGCTTAATTCTTTTTCATTTTTGGATTCTTATCCACTATTATTTTCAATCCCAACAGAAGCTCCACTGACTTACTTCTCTCTCTCAAAATGTATGTTAGCCTCGTTTTCGACTTATTTTCTTTGCGAGAGAACAATCTTTATTTTTTTCTTTGGGAGAAATATTTACACATCTTTTCTCCTCTATGGAGAAAACATTTACTTAAATTTGATGTCTAAAAGAGGTGTTGTTTCTTTGTTTCGTAAACCAAGAATATCATGCATTTTTTTAACCAATTTCTTATCTTATGTCAATTATATGTAACTCTTATTTGATAAACCCAACAAAACTGCATATTAGATCATCTCCTAAAATTTATTTAACACTTAACCACTTAGAATAATGAATTAGATTGGATTATACCAAATCAGTTTTGTTCATTCTCCAACCAAAGTTTATATAATAAGATTATATAAATTAACAATGTTTAGGTGTATTTTTTCCTTTTAAATATACTTCTTAATTTTATTATTGATTAGATAAATTAACATATTCTTGTTAAATTTTCTCTTTCCTTAAGATAGGGGTTTAGATTTTATTTTCAGTTTTGTATTTATTTAAAAATATTTTTTTAATTTTAATTATTGATTAGATAAATTAGTAAATTAATAAACTCTTGTTTTTCTTTTTAATTTTAATTATTGATTAGATAAATTAAAAAAATTTTGGTTTCCTTTTTTCTTTTAAAACTATTTCTATATTATATTTTTGGTTTTGGATTTGTTTTAAAATAATTTTTTAATTTTAGTTATTGATTAGATAAATTAACAAATTTTTGGTTTCTTTTTTTCCTTTTAAAGTTATTTCTATATTTATTTAGTTTTATTTTCATTTTTGGATTTTGTTTAAAATTTATTTTTTAATTTTAATTATTAATTAAATAAACTAACAAATTCATAGTTTTTTCTAATTATTTCTTTTATTTTCGTTTTTGTATATGTTTAAAATCTTATTTTTATTTTAGTTACTGATTAGAAAATTAATAAATTCTTGATTTTTTTTTCCTTTTTTTCTTCTGTTTTGTTAATAGTTTTATTTATTTATTTGACGTGGCATGATCTGAATGATTAGTGACATGTATCAAAATCTTATGAGTTAAAATTTTGATACGTGTCGGCTTTTGGTGAGTGTAATCTAAATTTATATAATAAAATTTCTCTATTTTAAATTAAAAATGGAGGAATTGATTAAAGATCTTTAAGTACGGTTTTTATTGTTTTCCTTTCTTTTTCTTTCTTTTTCCTTAAATTTGTTTATTTAATTATAAGATACTCTTTATAACATCCGCCGTTGGAGATATTCTTAGATGTTATAAGTTAATATCATTAATTAATTATCTCTATTTATTGTAAAGTAACACTTTTTATAGTTTTTAAATGAGTTTGTTTGTCGGAGTGACATTATACCGGCACGTTACATATCATGCAATGATGCAAGTAAGAACGTTGCACTATTAGCTGACTATATGCCTTGAGACTACACTATATGCCTTGAGACTACAATAATCTCATGGGTGACGAGAGTCGATGAGAAAGTTTAACCCACCATATATTTAAGATAAAATTTCAAAAATAGCACTATATGGATGTTCATTTTTTTTAATCCTATTGGAAATAGTCAATTTTTATTTATCCATAAGTAAGTATTTGATGAATTATCTTTAATAAAAATCATGATTCAATTGGAGAATTCTCAAAAATAACACAAAAATAAGTTTATATTAAAAAGTAATTCTTTTATATAGTTTAAAATCTCATATCTTCGTAATTTTAGGGTTTAAAATTTATGATTTAAGGTTTAAAAACCTTTAAACTTTAACTCTAAACCCTAAACTCTAAACCCTAAATTGTACTTCATAACTCTAAAAATATACCCTAAAATTTAGAATACTTAACCCCAAAAAATTATTGTTTTGACATATCTTATCGACCGATCTTGAAGCGGATCGGTCAATCAAAGGAATCTATGAGGTGGCACAGATCAAAGGAAGGAGATCGATCGATTCAAGTTGGATCGATAGATCCGAATCACGAATATTTTCCAAATCGCACATTAACTCTGAAATTTGACCTAGAAGACTCCCTATAAATATGGATCATTTCTTGAGCGGCCAGAGAGACATATACACGATTTTTCACTGTTACTCTGTCATTTTCATTTTCATTTCAGATCTATAAACTTTTACATTGGTTTTTTTCAGATCTATAATATTTTCCATTGCATTTTTAGATCTACACTCTGTCTTCATCTCTTTATTTGCATTTTACATCATACAACATCATGATCTATCAACCCATTGTCATGGTTGAGTAGATCTGCATGTTGGGAGATGAGATTTATTCAAAGGAATTTAATTTTTAATTAGGTTATTGTTATTGTTATAGATTACGGTTATGATTATTAGATCTCTACTTCTATGAAACAAATGCTTTTGTTAGGTTGACAAATCTATCAAATGATTCATAGGGTTTTATAATACAGCTATCGTTGTTTATTCTACCCGGAGTCTATAGTTTGTAGGCTTGATTTCCAGGTTTCCAAGAGTTGGATCTGGATCTACAAGTGAACTCTATCAAACTTGCTAAATATATGCAAGCATAGGGTCCTAGCGGATTTATGTTAGAATAATATTTACTCCTTAAAAGAGATATACCATGTTTGTGTTTTAGATCTAGATTATTAAACTGCTAATCCAGTTAGATATCATTTTTATTTATTTAAATCTCTGTGATTTCCCAGATCCCAACATTTATTTTAATTGATTTTTATTTCCTTAGTTAAAGATTTTTATTCGGATTTGATTCGGATTTTCTTTTGTGACAATATTTCCATATTTTCATCATAGCTCTGTTTAGATCTACAGATCTGTAGTGCTCTTTACTCTCTTTGGATTCGATCCCACCACTATACTACCGCGCACAACCGTGCATTTGCGGGAACCATTGGTTGGGTAAAGCTTGATGCATTAAACATCACATAAAGTTTTTGGCGCCACTGCCGGGGAGTAATTGTAGCCTCTAGATCTAAGTTTTAGACCTAGTCTAAGATATTTTATTTTCTGCATTTTTTTATTTACGTCTCTGAGATCGGCCGATCTACATAAGATCGATCGATCCTACTTCTTGCACGATCGACCAATCCCTTTCGAGATCGACCGATCCTACTTTGTGCAAGATTGATCGATTCTTCTTTGATCAATCGATCATTTTTCTCTCAAGATCGACCGATCCCTTCCAAGATCGATCGATCCCAGAGCCTCTTAATCGGATCTGACTTTCAAACTTATTTTACTTCTCAGGTGTATGCAATTAAGGAGCAAGACTTCTAAAGATCTACAAGACTTGAGCATCTAGGAGTTGACAAGGAAGTCCACAAGGAAGATCAAGGAAACAAAGAAAAACAAAACCACAAGGAAGGCAAAAGATAAGGTTAGTATGACTGACCCTAATAACTTAAGAAACTTTCCCCCTGTTGTTGATGGTGAGGATGCAGAGGTAATCCGACAGAGAGAGGGTCAGGCTAATCAAGGACCTCTGAATGATGCTGGAGCTCCTGGGGTGAGAGTAGATGCTACACTGGGACTGCAAGTCCATCCGCGCAGGGTTACCTTAGGCGAGCAAGATGCCCCGCATGCCTACTATAGGAACCGATCTGCTATTATTCCCCCTTCTATCCAGAGGCAAGATTATGAGATTAAACCTTAAATAATCACCCTGGTAAAACAAAATCAATTCCATGGGCTATCTTACGAGAACCCAATGGACCATATTGATATCTTTGAGGAGATCTGTAGTACCACCAAAGCCAATGGAGTCCCCCAAGACTACCTCCGTTGTAGGCTATCCTCTTTTTCCCTTGCTGATAAGGCTCATAGATGGCTGAAATCTTTGAGTCCTGGATCTATCACAAGCTGGGGTGAATGCCGAACTGCTTTCATACAGCAGTTTCTTCACCAAAGCTAGATCCGCAGCACTAAAAAATAAAATAGCCACATTCCTCCAAGCTGGTACCGAGTCCTTCTATGAAGCTTGGGAACGCTATAAGGTATACCTAAGGGACTGTCCCCCTCGAAGCTACACCGAGTCGGACATAATGAACTTTTTCTAAAACGGAATTCAAATGAAGTATCAAATGGCTATAGACACAACCATTAGGGGAGACTTCTTGAGCAACACGCTGGAGGAAGCAATGGAGCTCATTGAAAACCTGGCGGCTAGCGACTCTAACAGATCTTCTAACTATGATAAGAGAGTCAACCCCACTCGAGCGAGTGATAGATCATAGAAGAGCTTATTGCTAAGGTGGACATTCTGATGAGGGCTAAAAAAAGATCTATTAATCTGATGTGATGTTTTATGCATAAGGTTTTACCCAACATCTAAACTCTGCAAGTGCACGGTTGTGCGCAACAGTATAATGGTGGGATCGATCCACAAAGAGTAAAAAGCACTATAGATCCGTAGATCTAAACAAAGCTAGGATGAAAATTTGGAAAGTTTTGTTGTCACAGAAAATCCGAATAAAATCAAATAAGGAAATAAAAATCAATTAAAATAAATGTTGAGATTTGGGAAATTGCAGGGATTTAAATAAATAAAAAGGATATCTAATCGGATTAGCAATTAAATGATCTAGATCTAGAACACAAACACTGTACCAAATTTTTTTATTTTTATTAAAAGCAAATATTGTTCTAATAAATCTTTTAATTAAAAGCAAATATTATTCTACCATAAATCCGGACCCTATGATAGCATATTTTGAGCAAGTTTGATAGAGTTCACTTGTAGATCCAGTTGAAACCTACAAACTATAGACTCCGGGTAGAATAGCCAGCGCTAGCTGTACAATAAAACCCTATGAATCATTTGATAGATTCGTCAACCTAACAAAAGCATTTGTTTCATAGAAGTAGAGATCTATGAACCATAATTCTAATCTATAACATTAACCTAATTAAACATTAAATCCTTTGAATAAATCTCATCTCCCAACATGGAGATCTACTCAACCATGGTAATGAGCTGATAGATCAAGATATTGTATGGTTGAAAATGCAAAGAAAGAGATGAAGACATAATGTAGATCTTAAAAATGCAATGAAAAATACTTTAGATCTGAGAAGAATCAATGTAAAAGTATACAGATCTGATATGAAAATAAAATAGCAGAGGAACAGTAAAAATCGTGTCTAGATCTCTCTGGCTGCTCAGGAAATGATCTTTATTTATAGAGTGTCTTCTAGGTCAAAAATCAAAGTTAATGTGCGATTTGGAGAATTTTTGTGATCGGGATCAATCGATCCAACTTGGATCGATCGATCTTCTTCCTCTGATCCGTGCCACCTCATAGATTCCTTTGACTAACCGATCTGCTTTGGGATCGGTCGATCCTCGTCATGCTTGATCGATCCTCTTCAGGATCGATCGATCTAGGATGTCTCCAAAATCCAATGATGTGTAAAAACGTCCAAAGTTGCTCAATTTTGCACATTTTAGCTACAAGGAAGGGAAAACCTGAAAATACACTAAACCGGCCAAAAGAACACAAAACCGAACTTCTAAACTCAATAAGATAAGTAAAACAATAGTAAAAGCGGGTCAAAATAGACACTCATCACACCCCCTGACTTGAATCCTTGCTTGTCTTCAAGTAAGAAACAAGACAATGAAACAAAGTTCAGAAGTGGAAGTTTGAAAAACGGGAACTTACACTTAGTTTTAGAAATTCATCATGTTGATCATGTAAACCAAAAAGAAACCTTGTGAAAGGTTAATCGAACTTTAGCAGTACAACATGTACTTTACCATAAGCATAGCAAACATTACCATATTCTAGCATCCGAGATCCAAGGGAACTTCTGAAATCTCCATTGTTGGCCCTTTAACATTCATTAAGTGTTGCGTGCAGTCTTACAAAGGGAGTCGAAATCACTAAAGGCTAGTAATGAGGGGCCATTTTAAGGGTGATGGTTAGGCATGATAGATGAACTTTGGTGCAAGCCAATGCACAAAATCACAGTGAGACGGAAACCAAAGATGGTGCACAACCTCCTGAACCTTGGATCTCAAGCAAGCTTCTATATAATGATCCTAATAGAGTTGCTATTGGTGCTAAAATAAATAACAGAAACAAATAGCTAACTAAATAAATAAAGGGTTTTTATTCTGGTTCCTTCAGACTTCTTTCCCTTCTCTTTCTTTTTTCTTTTCTTGTTTTTTTTTTTTTTTGGAAGAGAGTCTTGGAATGAGACGGGATCGATTGATCAAGATAAGATCGGTCGATCCCAGAGCATTTTTTCTGAGATGGGGAAGTTGGAACCATTTCTAGCCATGTACATTAATCTTACTAAAAACTGCACTAATAGTCAACTCAAACTAATATAGATGAAGTACTGATACTAGAAAGCTTACTCGAAAATCTTTAGAACATTTGGTTATACTGGCTCCCATACTCTGTTGTTTTTGCACTTGGTTGCACATGCTCCTAATGTTGTGAAAGATGACTGGGGTCTGAATGAAAAAAGGTGTAAGGGTGTGGAACCAAACTAAAAATGAGCTTTGGCCATCTGGAGCTCCAATAAGAATGGGGTAAACTCCCAGATGTGTATGATCCTTTTGCGATATCGAGCCCCTAAGTGAGAAGATTAGTCCAAGTAGATAGAGCCAACGCTGGATTATTCAGATTTCTGAAAGATAGGTCGCTTCGGGTAAAGTTGATCTACTGATGGTGTTTCCAATATTTCTGAACTAAGTCCAATAAATGTCAACATAAAATGGAAACCAAGAAAATTGTAAAATCCCATGTTTTGACTCAATAAAATGACTCAAGAAAATAGAGAAAGTTTTATTTTTTAAAAAAGTTTGAAAAAATTTATTAGGACAAAAAAACAAAAAAAAACACAATGTTAGTAACATATGAAAGCAGTCACCCTTTCTCCCATACTTAAATTACTGCGTTCCGCAGTGATATAAAATCAAAGAAAATGGGTGCTCCGAAACAACACTGGAGATAATGAATTGTGAACAAGAAAGGAAACCATAAACCATTGAAGGAGTTTTACGACCAAAAGAGAGCGTTGGTCTGTACATGAACCGGTTTTCAGCGTACTGAAATTTCTTGAAATTCATATCGTCTGCCTTTTGCACCTGTTTTCAGTTAGCTCAACACAAAAACATCATCATATCTTATTTTGGAAAATAAATTAAAAAAATAAAATAACTGCAGGGAAATAAAATAAAATAGTTTTATTATTTCAAAAGCAAAAAGAAATTAAAGAACATGTTGGGTTGCCTCCCAACCAGCACTTGTTTTTGCAAAGTCACTAGCTTGACTTCGTTTTATTTCAATTGGGTTCCGTCATGGGGAATGGAGATCTCCTTCTCCTCATGGTCAGCTAAATACGGCTTAAGTCGCTGGCCATTTACTTTAAAATATCCGGTCTTTCCATCCCAAAGCACGACTGCTCCATAAGGTTTAACTTCCTTAATCAAATAATGTCCACCCCAACGTGATTTCAGTTTGCCTGGAAAAGGCCTCAAACGTGAGTTGTACAAAAGTACTCTATCGCCGCTGTGGAGTTCTCTTAGTTTTATCTTCCTATCATGCCAGGCTTTTGCGCGCTCTTTGTACATTTGCGCGTTATCATAAGCTTTTAGTCTTAGCTCATCCAGTTCATTTATTTGGGTCAAGCGTTTTTCTCCTGCTCCTTTGGAATTAAAGTTTAGCAGTCTGGTTGCCCATAATGCTTTGTACCCTAGCTCCACTGGCAAGTGACAAGCTTTTCCATAAACTAGGTTGAAAGGGGTAGTCCCAATCGGGGTTTTATAAGCAGTTTGGTAAGCCCACAATGCATCATCAAGTTTAAGGGACCAGTCCTTCCTTGTGACATTAACCGTCTTCTCCAAGATACTTTTGATTTCTCTGTTTGAAACCTCCACCTGCCCACTGCTCTGCGGGTGGTATAGTGTTGCCACCTTATGCGAAACACCATTCTTTCTCAAGAGATTAGCAAAAAGTCTGTTGATGAAGTGAGTTCCACCATCACTTATTAGTACCCTAGGTACTCCAAATCGCGGGAATATCACAGATTTAAACATCCTTAGAACAACCTTGGCATCATTTGTAGGACTTGCGACTGCTTCCACCCATTTGGACACATAGTTTACAACAACAAGGATGTACATATTTCCACATGAAGGCGGAAAGGGGCCCATGAATCGATTCCCCAGCATTCGAATACTTCTACTTCAAGTACATAGTTCTAGGGCATTTCGTTTCTCTGGTTTATGTTGTCATGGCATTGACAGGAGTCACATCTTGAAACAAAATCATGCGTGTCTCGGAACATCGTGGCCCACCAGAAACCTGCCTAAAGGACCTTGGAAACTGTCTTGAAGGTAGCAAAAAGTCCCGCATAGTTTGAACCATGACAGTGAAAAAGAAGTCCAGCAACTTCTGATTCTGGAATACACCGTCGGTATAAACCATCGGCTCAACTTCTGTACAAATAAGGTTCTTCCCAGATGTATTTCTTAACCTCACGGAAAAAATTTTTCCTTGCGTAGCCAGTACAATCTGGGGATATTATTTTGGCGCAGAGTAAGTTAGCATAATCGGCAAACCAGGGATGTTTGTTGGGTTCCTCGTGCAAGGCTAGTATGCATTCATGTTCCTCGTAGCACTCCTCGAAGATGGAATAAATGCTTTTTTCAGGCAATCGGTCATCTATTGGGACCTTTGTCTCTACTCTCAGTCTGGACAAATGATCAGCTACCCCATTTTCAATTCCCTTCTTGTCTCTAATCTCAATGTTAAACTCCTGTAATGGCAAACCCAACACAGCAATCAGGGTTTAGCGTCTTTCTTGCTGAGAAGGTAACGCAATGCAGCGTGGTCCGTGTGCACAATTATCTTAGATCCTACCAAGTACGATCAGAATTTCTCTACAGCATAAACGATTGCTAGAGTGTTCCTTCTTGGTTGTAGTGTATCTCGTTTTTGCTTCATCCAGTGTCCGGCTAGCATAGTAAATAACATGCAAAAACTTGTCTTTCTTCTGGACTAGAACCGGCCTTACGGCGTAATCACTAGCATCACACATGATCTCAAAAGAGAGTTTCCAGTCTGGCAGTTGGACTATGGGGGCGTTAATTAATGCCTTCTTTATTTCCAAGAATGCATCGAGACAATCTTTGTCAAAATCGAAAGCAACTTCTTTGCATAGAAGTTGTGTGAGAGGTCTTGCAGTCTTCAAGAAATCTTTAATGAACCTCCTATAGAAACCTGCATGGCCTAGGAAACTCCGGATTTCTTGTACTGTTCTTGGAGGTTGAAGATGGTCATGACCTCTATCTTTGCTTTATCTACTTCAATACCTTTTTCTGAAATTCTATGCCCAAGTACGATCCTGTCCCTAACCATGAAATGACATTTTTCTCAATTTAGAACCAAATGTTTATTTACTCATCGCTGCAAGACTTTACTTAGGTTAGCCAAACAGTTGGTAAATGAGGAACCATAGACGGAGAAATCATCCAAGAAAACTTCCATTATATTTTCAGTCAGATCAGTGAATATCGACATCATGCGCCTTTTGAATGTTGCTGGAGCATTGCATAGCCCAAAGAGCATCCTCCGATATGCATAGTCCTGTAAGGGCATGTGAACGTCGTATTTCCTGATTATCGGGATGAATGGGAATCTGGAAGAATCTGGAATATCCGTCAAGGAAGTAATAGAACCGATGGTTAGCTAGACGCTCTAACATCTGATCGATGAATGGAAGGGGAAAATGCTATTTTTGAGTGACTGCATTCAATTTCCGATAATACATCCTTTTACTGTACGCGTAGGAATGAGTTCATTCTTATCGTTTGAAACAATAGTAACTCAACCTTTCTTTGGAATGACATGTACCGGATTAATCCACGGGCTATCTGAGATGGCGTATATTAAGCCTGCCTCAAGGAATTTTAAAATTTCTTTCTTAACTACCTCTCGGAGGTTTGGGTTTAGTCGGCGTTGGGGTTCCACCAATGTTTTTAATGGATCTTCAAGGTGTATCCAGTGTGTGCATAGATCAGGGGAGATCCCAATTAGATCACTGAGCGAGTACCCTAATGCTTTTTTGTACTTATGTAGTTCTCAAAGTAAGAGGGATATGTTAGTTAGGTTCAATTTATCATTAATAATGACAAGGTATGTTGAGTTTGGGCCGAGATAAGCGTACTTCAGGCCGTCAGGGAGTTCTTTTAGCTCGAGCTTTGGTGCTCTCAATTCGCACCAGTCCTCGGACTTATCTAATTGGTCTTCTTCACATATATTTTTGTCACGAGGACTCTTTGTGTTAATCATGGCTATTGAATTCCTTGAGGTTGACCCCTGAAGAGGGCCATCCGCCACTTCCTGAGGTTAGGTAAGAGCCTCCAGTAGTCTGATCATTCCATGGGGTTCTAAGTCAGGTTCTCCCAACTCCACTCCTGGAGTGTAAGTGTTCAGGGATTCTCCTAATGATAGACCATATGGGGGGTTTTCCTTGGTATCAATCCAGAAAGCCTGTCCGTTGATTGCCGGTTTCTTTCCTTGTTTCTTGGTGGTGAAATTCATCACTTTCTCCCCTATACAGATATCAATCCTTCCCCTTGGTACATATATCAATGCTCCTGCAGTGGTAAGAAAAGGTCTACCAAGTATGATGTCTTGACCTCCAACGTCAAGGTCAAGCACTTGATAAACATGTGCACGCTATCACTTGCAAAAGAAAGATTTCCTTTGATAGCGATAGCGTGAACATGCTCTTCTGATTCTATATCAGGTAATTGTTGAGAGATTGAGAAACAAAATTTAGCTAATGACCTAGTTTCCTCAGCTTTGATATCTAGAAGTTTTACTTCGGCATCCAGACTCCCGAGTCTCTTATTCAAATCTTCGGATATTCTTCCTATCTTGGCGTTTATCTCGTCAGCAGTCTCGGACTGCATCTCCACGATGTGCTGAAACATGGACTCAATTTCGCCAAGACAATCTGCATTCTCATATTGATTTGATCCATATTCAGCCTTTCCATGATGCTCCAGTTGGTGTGATTTGGTTGGAGGTTGAAAAGAGTTTAATTGAGTGTTATAAGGATCATTTCATTTTTCCCTCGGATTTCTAGTTGAGTATACAATATAGGGAGAATTATGCGTGCTCCTAAAGTATTGGTTAAAATTTCCACTTGGAAAGTTTTTTTGTCTACCCAGCAAATTAATATCCTCTTCCCACTCAATTTTATCATCATATTCAAAATCATCAATTAACCCTACTAACCTTTTGGAGGTGTATGGAATCATATTTACCTTGAAAGTGAGATCCTTCTTGTGGACTTCCTTGTCAACTTCTCTATGCTCAAGTCTTGTAGAACTTTAGAAGCATTTCTCCTTAATTGCATACACCTGAGAAGTAAAAGGAGTTTGAAAAATCAGATCCGATTAAGAGGCTCTGGGATCGATCGATCTTAGAAGGGATCAGTCAATCTCGAGAGAAAAAGGATCGCAAAGAAGAATAGATTGATCTTGCACAAAGTAGGATCAGTCGATCTTTAGGGATCGGTCGATTGTGCAAGAAGTAGGATCGGTCGATCTTATGGAGATCGGTCGATCTCGGAGACGTAAATAAAAATGCAGAAAATAAAATATCCTAAACTAGGTTTAAAAACTTAAATCTAAAGGTTACAGTTACTCCCCGGCAACAGCGCCAAAAACTTGATGTGATGTTTTATGCATCAGGTTTTACTCAACATCTAAACTCCGCAAATGCACGGTTGTGCACGGCAGTATAATGGTGGGATCGATCCCCAGAGGGTAAAGAGCACTATAGATCCGTAGATATAAACAAAGCTAAGATGAAAATATGGAAAGTTTTGTTGTCATAGAAAATCCGAATAAAATCCACATAAAATCAAATAAAGAAATAAAAATCAATTAAAATAAATGTTGGGATTTGGGAAATCGTAGAGATTTAAATAAATAAAAAGGATATCTAACAGGATTAGCAATTAAATGATCGGTCGATCCTCGTCATGCTTGGTCGATGCTCTTCAGGATCGATCGATCCAGGATGTCTCCAAAATCCAATAATGTGTAAAAACTTCCAAAGTTGCTCTATTTTTGCACATTTAAGCTCCACGGAAGTGAAAACCTGAGAAGACACTAAAACCGGCCAAAAGAACACAAAACCTAAGTTCTAGACTCAATAAGATAAGTAAAACAATAGTTAAAACGGGTCAAAATAGACACTCCTCATCATAATAACTATAGATCCTGAGGAGATCAACTTTCTCGGTGGACATGGAAACTACCAAAATCGGGGTTTCAACCCAAACTTTAGGAACCATCCTAACATGTCCTACCGCAGTACTAATGTTGAGAACCCTGAAGATCAGTTTTATCCACCTCGGAGTACTCAAAACCAAGGGAACTTCCTAAACAATGCTGGTTATGGTAAAACAGGATTCAACCCCCAATCTGGGAATGCTGGTTCCATGGGGAAGATTGAGTCCTTATTTCAGCAAATCATGGAAGGACTGAAGAAATTCGCTGGGGATTTCGATGCTAAGGTTGATAGAGTTTATGAGAATCTCAACGGGAAGTTTGATGTCTTAGGAACTCACGTAAGAGTATTGGAAAACCAAGTTGCTCAAACTACTAAGAAAAATAGGGCACCAACCAGAACTTTCCTAGGAAAACCTGAAAACAACCCCAATGAATCTCTACACTTCATTGACTCAGAAGCGAAAAATGCGCTGTCCCAAAAGTTTATCCTGCTAGAGGTGATCAGACAATCTTTGATCTGTCTGATGATGAAGAAGACGATTTCTTCAATGATGACATAGAAGATAGCTTTTACAACAGGGAGCTGACAATTCTTGAAGACCTCGAAACGTCAGAAAATAGAAGTGATCACTCCATGGATGATGAGATAAAAGAAGCAGAGCGTTATTACGCTAATCTTAGAGAGATTGAGATTGATCAGGATCGATCGATCCCCAGTGAGATCGATCGATCTCCTGTGTTGGAAGATCATGATTTCCTGACCAAATCCATTAAATCAATCACTAAATTTTCAACACCCTCTGAAAAAAAATTACCACCAATCCCTAAATCAACCTACCATGAATTTTGTAAGCAAAAAAGTGAAAAGATAGCTAAAGAGATGAGAGCTAGACTACCTTTTCCAGAGGTCTACTCGCTGATTCACTTAGTGAAAGATCAATTAATGAAAATTTTCACTGGGGAATCCACCATGGAAAACTGCGTCAAATTCTTAAGGGAAAATTGCGATAAGAAATGCACGAAAAACTTCCCAAGAAATTAGGAGACCCTGGGAAATTCATCCTGTCTTTCACCATAGGAGACATCTGTTTCAAAAACAGCTTGGTAGATTTAGAAGCAATAATCAACGTGCTACCCCTCTCTATTTCGCATAAACTTGGACTGCTAACTATGCAGCAAACCACCAAGATAATCACCATGGCTGATGGAACAACTCGGAGACCACATGGAATCCTGATTGATATCCCGATATTGGTAGGCTCGTGTTACATACTCGCTGATTTTATGGTTTTGGACTTGGATGATAATGGTACTGACCTTATCTTAGGGCGTCCTTTCTTAGCTACAGCTGGAGTATCCATAAATGTGCCAAAAAGAAGGATAAAAATCCATCCCAGAAAAACCGTTGTGAAACCTTACGTTGAGGCCGTCGATATGCAACCTATCGTCAATGATCAAACATTCATTATTATCGATTTTGATGCTATCAATGTTGTTCACTCAGTGAACGAGATCCCGGGAGTTTCCACAACTGAGAGGATTTTAAAAATCAAAAAGGAAAATTCCTCTGAGATCGATCAATCTAAGAGCAGGATCGATCGATCCAACAATGAGAGCCACTGCTTTCTTGTTAAGAAGATCGATCCGGACTATATCAGGATCGATCCGCAGGGTGAGATCGATCGATCCCACTTCCTCGATAATGATTTAAAATTGGGGAGGATTGATCGATCCTGGTTGAGATTGATCGATCTCCGCGGACGCAGTTACAAAAACCTCCCAATGATAAAACCCTAAAAGAGTTTAGAAATCAGGGAGAGGCAGAAAAAACAACTCCAACACTACCTAAGAAGATGGACCCTCTCACAAAGAGCAAGGTTGATGAGATAATTGAAGAGTAGGGGTGCAAGATTACCTTTTAAGGAGATTGGATCTATGTTACCTATGATGACAAACTTCATTGGGAATATCCTTGCCGGCAAGGTTACACTTGAGGCAGCTACTGACTATCTCCGGGATTATGTACTCAGAAAAAGGGAAGACAAACTACCTCCTAAGATGGATGACCTAAGTGAATTCCATATACCAATCACAATTAAAAGGACCCTTTTGAGGAACTGCTTGGTGGACACTGGAGCTAACATAAAAGTCATATCACCCAGCGCTGCAAGGCTATTGGGTCTAAAACACATGGAACCAACCAAGTCCCAAATAGAATTGGTTAGTAGATCACCCCCTTTAGGGATCTTAGTCAACATACCAATTATTGTGGGAGGAAGTCATGTTTTGATAGACATCTTGTGATAGACATCAGATCTAATTTTAGGACAAACATTCCTAGTGACCGCCCGCGCTTCTATCAGCATACCCAAAAGGAGAATAAAACTGCAAATTGGAAACAATGTCATAAGTTTCCTTATCGAGACCATCAAGAGATACCCAATTGTATTTGGTCAAACACCCATTGCGAGGGATGTGCAATCTGAAGATACCATTACTCCAATGAACCCAGAACCGAATTGAAATAAAACTAAGTCAAGCTAGTGACTTTGCAAAAACAAGCGCTGGTTGGGAGACAACCCAACATGTTCTTAAAATTTATTTTTGCTTTCGAATTAATAAACTATTTTATTTTCTTTTATTTCTCTTCAGTTATTTTATTGAACAGACCTTTGCTCTCTTTTGGTCGCAAAACTCCTTCCATGGTTTATTGTTTGCTTTCTTGTTCACAATTTATTATCTCTAGTGTTATTTTGCAGCCTCTTTTTCTTTGATTTTATATCACAGCGGGACTTATGTATTTAAGTCTGGGGGAAGGGGTGTCTGCTTTCTTATGTTACTAACACTATGTTTTCTTTTGTTTACTTGTCCCAAAAAATTTCAAAAAATTTCAAAAATAAAACTTTTTTCATTTTTCTTGAGTCATTTTATTGAGTCAAAACATGAGAATTTTACAATTTTCTTGGTTTCCATTTTATGTTGACATTTATTGGACTTAGTTCAGAAAGATTGGAAACACCATCAATGGATCAACTTTACCAGAAGCGACCTATCCTTTGGAAAGCTGAATGATCCAGCGTTGGCTCTGTTTACTTGGACCTTTAACTTGGACTAATCTTCTCACTTAGGGGCTCAATGTTGCATAAAAGATCATATACATCTGGAGTTCACGCCATTCTTATTGGAGCTCCGGATGGCCAAACTCATTTTTAGTTTGGTTTCACACCCTTACACCCTTTTTCATTCAGACCCCAGTCCTCTTTTTCAACATTAGGAGCATGTGCAACAAAGTCCAAACTACAGAGTATGGAGACCGGTACAACCAAATGTTCTAAAGATTTCCGAGTAAGCTTTCTAGTATCAGTACTTCATCTATATTAGTTTGAGTTGACTGTTGGTACAGTTTTAGTAGGATTGATGTACATGGTTTGAACTGGTTCCAACTTCCCCTTCTCAGAAAAATGCTCTGAGATCGACCGATCCTATCTAGATCAATCGATCCCATCTCATCCCGAGACTCTCTTTCAAAAAAAAATGAAAAGAAAGAGAAGGGAAAGAAGTCTGAAAGAACCAGAATAAAACCTTTTATTTATTAAGTTATTTGTTTCTGTTATTTATTTTAGCACCAATAGCAATTCTATTACGATCATTATATAGAAGCTTGCTTGGGATCCAAGGTTCAGGAGGTTGTGCACCATCTTTGGTTTCCGTCTCACTGTGATTTTGCGCATTGGCTTGCACCGGAGTTCATCTATCATGCCTAACCATCACCCTCAAAATAGCCCCCCGTTACTAGCCTTTAGCGATTTTGACTCCCTTTGTGAGAGACTGCATGCAACAACATTTAATGAATGTTAAAGGGCCAACAATGGAGATTTCAGAAGTTCCCTTGGATCTCGGATGCTAGAGTACGGTAATGTTTGCTATGCTTATGGTAAAGTACATGTTGTACTGCTAAAATTCGATTAACCTTTAACAAGGTTTCGTTTTGGTTTACATGTTCAACATGGTGGATTCTTAAGCTAAGCGTAAGTTCCCGTTTTTCAAACTTTCACTTCTGAACTTTGTTTCATTGTCTTGTTGCTTACTTGAGGACAAGCAAGGATTCAAGTGTGGGGATGTGATGAGTCTTTATTTTCACTAGATTTTATTATTGTTTTTACATGTTTTATTGAGTCTAGAGTTAGGTTTTATGTCCTTCTGGCTGGTTTTAGTGTCTTTTCAGGTTTTCACTTCATTGGAGCTAAAATGACAAAATGGAGCAACTTTGGACGTTTTTACACATTATTAGATTTTGGAGACACTTTGGATCGATCGATCCTAAAGAGGATCAACCAAGCATGAAGAGGATCGACCGATCCTAAAGCGGATTGGTCAGTCAAAGGAATTTATGAGGTGGCACGGATCAAAGGAAAGAGATCGATCGATCCAAGCCGGATCGATCGATCCGGATCACGAATATTCTCCAAATCGCACATTAACTCGAAATTTTAACCTAGAAGACTCCCTACAAATAGGGATCATTTCCTGAGCGGTCAGAGAGACCTAGACACAATTTTTCACTGTTACTCTATCATTTTCATTTTCATTTCAGATCTGTAAACTTTTACATTGGTTTTTCTCAGATTTTATAATATTTTCCATTGCATTTTTAGATCTTCACTCTGTCTTCATCTCTTTCTTTCCATTTTACATCATACAAAATCATGATCTAACAACCCATTGCCATGGTTGAGTAGATCTGCATGTTGGAATATGGGATTTATTCAAAAAGATTTAATGTTTAATTAGGTTACTTTTATAGATTAGAGTTATGATTATTACATCTCTACTTCTATGAAACAAATGCTTTTGTTAGTGATATGCTCAAATTAACCTTTAGAGCTACTCTCTCAAATTAAGAGATCACTGTAGTACTTAGGATCGAATCCACAAAGACTCTAGTTAACACAATAGATTATCAGTTTTGAATTAAGTTAAACCAATGAACGTAAATTAAATAAAACAAGATGAAAGCAATAAAATAAGGATGTAGATTCAATAAGAGAATAAGCTAGACCTAGGGAAATCAATTAGGGAATACTCTAGAATGTGAAATGGGCAGTTCTATAATCAGGATACAATTGTTTGTTCGGTTCTTAAACTCATAACACTAATATGATATCTATCCAACTCTCGCTGTGACGACATATATCCTCTAAACAGAAGCAAACCAAATCTCTTTACGAAATACCAATAAATAGAGTATCTATGATTAGCGGGTACGATATGTTTACAAAATTCCTAAACCAACTCTCGCTGCGAAAAAGCTGTTTGCTCATCTAAGATTGATATCAATAGCACTCTCGCGCCTACTAACATTCCTGCGATTCTAGATTCTTGCGGCTAGTCTAGAACTAGTATAGATTCAAATCTAGATGAAGAACATTATAGATTAGCTAACATGATTGCCCAATTCAACAAACCCTCATAAACCCTAGAAATCCCTAGATCTAACAAGTAAACTACTCAGACATAATAGATGAAACACAAATCATTATCTGAATAAATTGCATAACATAAATCAAAAGGAGATAAGAGTTTAGAAATCTTCTCCTAAAAATCTCTGAATAGGTGGCTGTTGAAAATAAAGCATAGGTCTAAACAATGACCTAAAAATACTATATATATGTTAAAACACAAAATTGGACTAACTGCAAATAAGGAAAACTTCTGGGCAAAAACTGTAAATATTCAGCGTGAATATAACCATGTCGACCTACACTGTTCACATGTGTCGGTCGACATGAACAGTAACGGTAAACAGTAACTCGATGAACAGTGCTGATGAACAGTAATTTTTTAGCTACAATGCTCCATAATGTATCAACAAGGTCCATCTCGCATTTGTACCTAATAAGACTCAATATATATACAAAAGACTCTAAAAGCAATATGTATATCATGGCTAAAAACCATAAAAACCATGATATATCAACTCCACCAGACTTAGCTTTTGCTTGCCCTCAAGCAAACAGAAAACTAAATCAAGGAAAAAGTTTGAAAATCGTGAAACTTACCTACTCTTTAGAACATTGTGCTTACCAGTCATCATGTAATCCACATGGTACAAAAACTATTCAGAGACTAACCACCATGTACATTCACTGTAGTCACTCGCAGTCTTCTCATTACCCACCACATCTTAACAACATGTCCCTTTAGTAAGCCATTCATCGCTGGGTCTCATTTTTGAATTCAATGTTCAAGAGCCTTCTAGACTCAACTGTCATCCTATACCATAACAAGACAAACCTCACAACAACAATGATGTTTTCGTCTCCCCCATACTTAAATCCTTGGTTATTTGGATTTTATATTTTTTTCTTTCTTTTGTCTATGAAGTTAGGCTATTAGAAGTGAATAGTGTGTCACAGGATCTCTCGTACCCTCACAACAACCCTACTTTCATCATCTTCTTAAGAAGTAGAAATGTGGGGGCATAGATTTCTCTTACCTGCTTCTACTTCAGAGAATCACTTGGTCATTCATAGACTATACCTAAAGGTTTTTTATTATTAGTAACAACTTTTGGGGAAACTAGACATCATAACTTACTTTGGTTTTATCAGGTCAGGTATGAATGAAAAGTTAAGTTCTCAAACACCAAATTCGTCCATGAGGTAAAAGGAACTGACAGAAATTAGCTCAGGCTATATCATGCATCTGTTGTAAGTATGGGGATCTCAAGTTAACCGGTCAGACTTGGGGTTTTTCCATTAGTTGAATCTGAATAAGCTCTGCAACAATGGTCACCAGAAAACATAGCAAACAACAAAAGACCAAGAGATAGCTCATAGTTTATAACTTGGTTTTGACTCAATAAAAACAAAAAAATTTTAAAATAAAAGAAAAATTAGGACTGACTCTCAAAAGAATAAATAAAGTTAGTAACAACCTCCACCAGACTTAAACTAGATTGTCCCTAGTGTAATTAAGCTTAAGGAAGGTGAGAAAAAAAAATGGATAGATGAGTGAAAATTTATGTTTGAAAATTGTTACCTTATGTTGGTTGGTGTCGATCGACACAGAATATGTGTGTCGGTCGACATGAGAGTGAAGGTCGTGCAATGAAGTTTCACACCATTCAATAGGTCATTCAATCCATTTTTTGACAATGAATCCTGATTGAGAGCTCCAAATCATGTCAAATAACAACAAAATATTATAACATAACACGTTCAAACAAGATCCAATGAAAATCAAAAGAAAAATTGACTCAAAAGTAAGAATAAAAATGACTCAAAGTGAAAAGAAAAGAAAGAAAAAGAAAAACTCATAAGTGGGTTGCCTCCCCTAAGCGATTGTTTTGAAAGTCATTAGCTTGACTTGACCGGAGTACGGGCATCTGGTGCACGAGTGAGTGGCACTGAATGTTTCTCAGAAAGGCGTCGCTTCATCTATGGTGGAGTGTAAGCATTGGGTGCATGAGAACGGCCAAGGTAATGAGGAACATCAACAGGGCGGGATATTGGTATGGGTGGGATGCTTCTTTTCCCTGCAAAATCATTAATAGAAAAAACAAGTGCTCTACAAGAATCTCGTGGCTTGGTTAACTGTAAAACAGTCTTTGTATCTTGAAGAGTTTTATTGATGATATTAGATGATTTGGCTTTGAAAGTGTGTACCTTTGCTTTTCCCGGGGTGAATGGAGTGTGAGATCTGGGGGTTTCTGTTTGACAACAACTCTCAGACTTGCAGCATTGAGATCATCCTAAAAACCAGCTGTTTTGGACAACTGCGGACCAACTGGCAGAGCGTGTCGACCGACACAGGTAGGCCGTGTCGATTGACGTGAACCCAAAACTCGGATATATGCACTTTTTCTGAAATTCATCTCTGCAATCCTTGTTTCCATCAGAAAAACATCATCCTCTAACAACATGTTAGTGCATACAACCTCGTCATGCAATCTAGTCTGTAAGATATGATCACCAGTCCAATCCTCAAGCTCAGAAGCTTGCTTATTCACTTGCTCATTAGGACCCAACTCTTTGACATACCCAGCAGTAATGTCTTTAGAGTTTTATATAGAGAATGATTGACCATCAATGATGGGTGTTTTTCTCAACTCGTCCATATCAAAGTTCATCACCTTATCTCCAAAAATTCAAAGGTATCTTGCTTCCTCTTACATCGATGAGAGCACCAGCTGTAGCCAAGAAAGGTCTTCCCAAAATGAGAGGATCATCTGGTTCTTCCTCATATTTCAACACTAGAAAGTCTGTGGGAATCAAACAATCTATAATCCTTACTGGAACATCTTCTAGAACACCTTCTGGAATCCTCTGGGACCTATCAGCAAAGAAAATAATGATCTTTGTTGGCTTGAAAACAATCATCCCAAGTGTAACAGCAACGAAGTGAGGTATTAAGTTGATAGTTGAGCCAAGATCACAAAGAGAATGAGAAAATCTTTTTGTTGAGATGCAGCAATCGAGCACAAAACTTCTTGGGTCAGGTAGTTTCTCTATAGTCCAACTCTTAATCATGGCACTACCTTGTTCAGAGTCTACCACTTCCTTTTGTTTTCCTTTCCTCTTATGTGGGATCTTGTTCAAGCAAATTGCACTGATGTCTCTGGTAAGCAAAACTCCTTCCTCAAAACTCACACCATTTATAACCATTCTCTTAACATACCTCTTGAGTGGAAGTCTAAGCTTAACTTCATCAACTTGAGGAAGTTCAATCATAACTTTATCCATCATATCATTGCATCTCATATTCTCCATCTCTTGCTTATATTTCCTTGGCATTGTATAAGGATATGGTACCTTTGGTTTGTAAACCCTTTCTGCAGGTTGTGGTGTTGTTTCAGCTGACTTCGGATTGCTATTGCACTCACGTCGACCGACACCAGATGTGTGTCGATCGACATGGATAGATTATGTCACCTGTATTCATGTCCATGTCGACCGACATGGTGATTGCGCATCGGTCGGCGTGGAAACAATTTCCTCGGAAATCACATCATCTTCCGCTTTTTTCAGATCTATGGTGTCCTCAGATAACAATCCTTTCTTCACAACAAGCTCTAGTTGTATCCCACTACTCAAAGTAACAACATAGCATGGTTGATCTTGTTTTATATCAGATCCTCTTGAAGAACTAGCTGATTGGAAAATCTGAATATCTAGCTTCTTCACACGGCTGTCCAAAGCTTCAAATTTTCCATTCAAGTCCGTATACAAAGCATCAATCTTCCCCTTGAAATCAACTGCGATATCCTGCTGACCCTCCAGTATCTGTTCCAACATAGACTTAATCTCACTTTCTTTAGTGGTTGGTGAAGGTGTCTGGCGATGAAGATTCATAGTTCTTGGTGAAACTATTAATCGGATAGAGCTGTTGGTACTCAGACCTTGGTGTGTATCCATATCTCTTTACCTGATATCCAGTTACATTGATGTAGTTGACATCCTTTTCTTCAACCTCTGTAGCACACTTAACTGATTTTTTACCCACAAGAAGACTGTGTACCATAACCAAGTTTGCATTCACCTCAGCAA
Organism: Cardamine flexuosa; assembly: GCA_963555745.1. Taxonomy (NCBI): domain Eukaryota; kingdom Viridiplantae; phylum Streptophyta; class Magnoliopsida; order Brassicales; family Brassicaceae; genus Cardamine; species Cardamine flexuosa. The sequence goes on along the minus strand of OY743221.1, from coordinate 14,676,378 downwards.
TCTGACCATTACCCATGTTAGCTGCTTGTCTTGTCCTCTCAAGGTCTGCATTCTTGGTACTATTACTAGAAGACAAGTTATCAATCAGCTTACTCGCAGCCCTAGGTGTATTGGTCTTGAAGTTTCCATTGCTAGCAGCATCTAAAGCCATCTGATACCTCCAATCAACACCTCTGAAGAAAGTACCCAAAAGCTGAACCTCACTGAAATAATGATGTGGACAATCTCTCTGATAGCCCTTGAATCTTAACCAAGCTGCTTTGAAAGTCTTAGTAGGTCGTTGAGTAAACTGGGAGATCATGTTTCTCAAATCTTCATACCGTGGATCATCATAGAAGTTGTTCAGAAAGGCTGTCTTTGTTGCTTCCAAAGTTGTCAAATATCTTGGTATCAACTGCTTAAGCCAATAAGCTGCTTCCCCAGCAAGTGAGTATGAAAAGAGCTTGCAGAAAATGTAGTCCTCTGACACTCCTTTGGTTTTAATGCTAGAAGTCAAATCCTCAAACCTCTCAACGTGATTCATCGGGTATTCGTTGGAAAGACCATGAAAAGGGTGCTGTCCCACAAGAGTGTAATATGCGGGTTTCAGCTCAAAGTCTTTCTCTGAAAAGCAGGAGTCGGATAGCATACCTATTAGCATATAACTGACTAGGCTTGTTGAATTCAGCAAGTGTTCTCTCCTCTATTGTGTTATATCTCTGCGGATCACCAACATTGTCACCATGTCGACCGACATGGAGAGCTTGGTGTCGGTCGACATGATCAGCGACTTCAAGTATCGCATTTTCATCAGCATCCAATTTATTACCCTGCGCATGCCCCTCTGAATCACGTAAAACTCCAGTCTCATCCTTAAACAACATCAGCGGATTAACCATCTTTGATATCCTCTGTGCTGTCCTGTTAGCTCGCTCTAACTTAGCTAGTGCTTGAGTAAAAAAAATTACAAGTGAAAGATCCTTATTGCTCCTGGTACCGTGCTATTGTGTGCACCTGAAACACACAATAAAAGAAAGAACGCGTAAGTAACAAAATAAAAGAAAAAATTTAGACTAAATTCTAACCTAAATCTAATGCTGAATCAAAGAGTCCCCGACAACGGCGCAAAAATTTGATATATGTCAAATATAATCCTAGAAGCTACTCTCTCAAATTAAGAGATCACTGTAGTACTTAGAGATCGAATCCACAAGGACTCTAATTCACATAATATATTATCAGTTTTGAATTAAGCTAAACCAATGAATGTAAATTAAATAAAACAAGATGAAAGCAATAAAATAAGGATGTAGATTCAATAAGAGAATAAGCTAGACCTAGGGAAATCAATTAGGGAATACTTTGGAATGTCAACTGGGCAGGTCTATAATCAGGATACAATTGTTTGTTTGGTTTTTCAACTCATAACACTAGTGATATCTATCCAACTCTCGCTGCGACGACATATATCCTCTAAACATAAGCAAACCAAATCTCTTTGCAAAATACCAATAAATAGAGTCTCTATGATTAGCGGGTACGATATGTTTACAAAATTCATAAACCAACTCTCGCTGCAAAAATTCTGTTTGCTCATCTAAGATTCGGTCAGGATATCAATATCACTCTCGCGCCTACTAACATTCCTATGATTCTAGATTATGGCGGCTAGCCTAGAACTAGTATAGATTCAAATCTAGATGAAGAACATTATAGATAACCTAACATGATTGCCCAATTCAACAAACCCTCATAAACCCTAGCTAGAAATCCCTAAATCTAACAAGTAAACTATTCAGACATAATAGATGAAACACAAATCATTGTCTGAATAAATGCATAACATAAATCAAAAGGAGATAAGAGTTTAGAAATCTTCTCACAAAAATCTCTGAATAGGTGGCTGTAGAAAATAAAACATAGGTCTAAACAATGACCTAAAAATACTATATATATGTTAAAACACAAATTTGGACTAATTGCAAATAAGAAAACTTCTGGGCAAAAACTGCAAATCTTCAGCGTGAATAGTACCATGTCGACTGACACTGTTCACTTGTGTCGGTCGACATGAACAGTAACGGTGAACAGTAACTCGATGAACAGTACTTAATGAACGGTACTTTCCAACTTTTCAGCTACAATGCTCCATAATTGCTCCATAGTGTATCAACAAGGTACATCTCGCATTTGTACATAATAAGACTCAATATATATACAAAAAACTCTAAAACCAATATGTATATCATGGCTAAAAACCATAAAAAAAACAATGATATATCAGTTAGGTTGACGAATCTATCAAATGATTCATAGGGTTTTATAATACAGCTAGTGTTGGTTATTCTACCCTGAGTCTATAGTTTGTAGGCTTGATTTCCAGATTTCCAAGAGTTGGATCTGGATCTACAAGTGAACTCTATCAAACTTGCTAAACACATGCTAGCATAGGGTCCTAGCAGATTTATGTTAGAATAATATTTACTCCTTGAAAGAGATTTATTTTGGTACCGTGCTTGTGTTCTAGTTCTAGATCATTAAACTGCTAATCCGGTTAGATATCTTTTTTATTTATTTAAATCCCTGTAATTTCTCAGATCCTAACATTTATTTTAATTGATTTTTATTTTCTTAATTAAAGATTTTTATTTGGATTTTATTCAGATTTCTTCTTGTGACGACATTTCCATGTTTAGATCTACAGATCTATAGTGCTATTTACTTTATGTATATTTGATCCCACCACTATACTACTGCGTATAACCGTGCCCTTGTGGGAACCATTAGTTGGGTAAAACCTGATGTATAAAACATCACATCAGTTACTATTTTTTGACACACTCTTTATCCATAACTCACTTACCATATATTATGGGGGAAGAGATAATTCTTAAATTTGATTCTTTTAAAATTTATTTTCAAATAAAGATTTTTTGTGAGTGTTTTTTTAACATTAGGGGATCTTTATTTGGTATTAAAATTAAAGTGGATTATTGGGGTAGTTTTACCTTTTTAAAAATAAGCATATCGTACATTGAATTTAAATTGTATGAACATCTATAAATAAAAATTTTTTGGAGAGATGTTAGAGCATCTCCATCTAAGTATCTAGATGATACGATGAAATAAAGAAATTTTAAAAAATCAGTAAAGTAAGAGAGAAGGGAGATACCGTCTCTTAAATAAGAGACCATGAGAAATCGTATAGCACATGTCACAATGTTACTGATTGTTTTCGTTTTAGCTTTTAAATTTTAATTCAATAATAATTTTATACTTGAATATATATATTTTTAATTGGTGAGATACTCTTACCGTTTCTACGGTGATACAAGTGCTCTTATGCTTTTCTCATCGTTCGTTAAAATAAGCACAAATTCTCATTAAGAAAGCAATGTATAACCAATAAAATCAATAAGCATATCAATATCATACATTGAATTTAAATAGTATGAACATCTAAAAATAAAACAATTTTTGAGAGATGTTATGTTTTTATCATCGTTCGTTGAAATAAGCTGAAATTGTTATTAAGAAAGCAATGACAAACAAAAAGCAAAGCATATAAGGATTGGAGGGGGAACCCTATTAATGTTTGTGACCTAGAAAGAGGTAGATTTGCATGTAAATGGTCATCTATAGACATGATATCTTTGCTTCTACGGTAGAGAAATTTGAAATTTGCATAAAGAATTATTTCTCTGTACGACATGGTTCCCAATAAACTACTTAGCATGGCCAGTCTTGTTAGTTATAAATAGGTTTCTTATAGAAACTGTACCCATTTCTTTTGAAGCTACCGAGAGAGGACTAGTCGAGGGAGCATGTGTGTACTTATCCACCATGTTATTCTTGGAGTATTATCTCGCGTTTGGAAGCCAACAAAGACTAAGTGTTTACCTAGTAATGCGTTAGAGAAGTGCCTCGTGACGCTCGCTCAAAGTCATTGCCTAACTTCATCAAAGCATATTTTGAGATGGACATGTCAATAAGAAGTCTATGAGGAAAGGTAGAGACACTAGTTAGTCACGGTGTATGTCTCAAACATCAATCAACAAGAAGACTCATGTTTGAATATAGTTAAATCTGAAATCAGAAAGAGAAGAGTATGCTAAGAAGCTTACTTGGCACATGCAGGCAAGGTATGAAACTCTTATCGTTTCTGCTTCACATTCACATGTTAAGAATGAACAAGATTAAGAAGCTGAAGAACAGAGAAGAACATATAATCGTCACAACACATAGATAGATTCGAATATCTAGCTAAGCTACCTATTTCTTGAGTCACCACGTCATTGTTCACAATGGCTTCGATAATCTCCAGCAAAAGTTGAAGAAGAGCTGTTGGAAGCATCCATTGGGAAGAATGATGATTTGAAGTGTTTTGTCTTGTGAGATGAAACATTGACCAAGTGACAAAAGTGGAGATCTGTGGGGAGTTGTCAGCGGTCATTCTGACCAGATCCAATCCAAGCCTGGACCGGATCATAACCTTAGCTGGGCCATGAAGAATCAAAGAGAATGGGCCAATAAACCCAAAACAAGTTAAATGTTTTATGGTTTCCTTGTGATAGAAGTAATTCAATTTCAAAGAAGAAAAAAAGTTACAAAACCTTATCGATCAAGAGTTGAAGGTCTTTGAAGTTATAAATAGAAGCAAGGTTTAACCAAAAAGGGCATCACAAGATTCACAACATACATAAGTAAATAAGAGAAAGAGACAAACATTAAGAGAGTTTTTGGTTTAGAGAGTTCTTGAGAGGTCTCTCTTAGAGCTTGGGCTATTTAGGTTCTTTATTGTTGTTTTCCTTGTTTGCGGTCGTTTTCTTATAAAGAAATATGATTGTTAAAATGGTTAGGGTTAACCCAATCCATAACTCATTGGGTTGAGAGTTAAATTGATAGTGGGTTAATGGTTAAATGGGCTGAATGTTTGATCCATCTTAACCATTTAAATGATTTAATTAATTAATTAATAAAAAACTAATTAATTTTTAATAACTTAAACAATTAATTATTAGAAAAATAACTAATAAATTATTATAATAAAAAAACATCATCATCATCACCATCATCTCATCATCATCATCATCATCATCACCTAACCTACTACACATACATTTATTGTCTTTCAAATTGACAACATAGAGAGATGATCCACTTGTAACTTGTACATGATATGCATCTATATCTTGTACATAAGTAGCTTTGCATACCCTACACGGATCTGTAAAACAATAACATTGTTACTAATGAAACATATATATAAGTAGCATCAAATGTTCAATAAGAGTAGAAAGTAAACCTGGAAAATTTTCTCTACCCCACGTGTTACAAATGTTTTCATTTTGAATGCATCATTCATTTAATCAGAAAACAATCTAGTCATCATTGACCTAATTGTTTCTAACAGTTCGACAATAGGAAAATTCCTAGCATGTGACATCACATTATTCATTGATTCTGCAATATTGCTTGTGAGCAAGTTGTACCTATCACCAGGGAAATGTGCACGTGTTCACAATCTTACATCAGCTCTTTCAAGGTAATTATGTAATGCAGGATTCAACGCTTCAATCTCATCAAATATCGTCTGAAAATCAACTAATTTGTATGCATATGCCGCCTTCTTAACCAAACCAAATGCTTTTCGACCTTTAACTCGAACCAATATATTTTTGTACAAATGGTATGTACATATTCCCCGGCTAGACTTTGGATACACCTCCTTGATTGATTTTCCAATTGATTTGTGCCTATCATAAATCATGGCAAGGCTTTCGTCATCTGGTATCACATAAATGAGTTTCTTGAAAAACCATTCCCATGATTCATCATTTTCTGTATCAACAACTGCAAAAGCTATAAAAAAAATCTGAAAATTGCCATCTTGAGTTGTAGCCGTCAGAAGTGTCCCTTTATATTTTTCCTTTAAAAGTGTACCATCAACAACCACCACTTTTCTCATGAATGGATTTGCTTGCACCAAAGGCTAGAAACAGATACTTAAATCTTTGAGTTTCATCAACTTCGAGTCGCATAAATGTTCCAGGATTTTCCCTCCTTATCATGTACAAGTAAGTATGTAGCTGCTCATAACCACTTTCTGGACTACCACAGACCAATTCACGAGCATATTTTAGCCTCTGATATGCCTTCCAATAAACCATTTATCGAAATAAAATTTAGATGTTTACGTGAAAGTAATTAAAATGTGAAAAAATTATAAATGTACACCTAATAGTGTACCTTGATCTTAAAGCAATTATTCAATGTTTCTGCAACATGCGTTTGCAATACCTTGGGCCCAACTCTACCAAGAAAATCCTTGTACACAGCTCCAAGAATTTGATGAGTTGCTTGTCGGGAACGCGCAGAGCACTGTGTAACTGAACATGTATGTTGTGAAACAAACACACACACATGAAACTTTGGGTAGTATCTTAAGGTTTTTGCTCTTACCCTCCACGTACATCTTTTTACCTAGCACTTGACAATGAGTAAATATGGTGTCGACCGATCAACATAATAATCAAACTTCTATACCATGGTTAGTATCTTCAATCATGTCTCCAAATGATATTTTGTATCATAACATTGACCAACAGCCAAATCCGTATTTGACAAGTCTAACTTAGCATCATTATCATTTTCCTTTAGTTCTCCAATAAAAATTATTGAAATCCTCTTCTACTTTGGTGAACTAGGGTTAGGTTTCTCTTCTTCTTCAGGTGAAATCCCATAAGAGCTAAAATTTTCATTATCAAAGTTTGTTCCGTCAAAATCATCACAATAATCAAATTTTGTTTCTTCATCTTCAAGATCTTCATCATCTTTACACACAACATCTTCAAGTTCAGTGTATGTTCCATCTGAATTGTGTCGACTGCAATTGCCCCAAGAAAGCATGCAATTGTTGAAAATTATAAATTAAAACCGGTGGTGTATCACTCGGTAATTACTGAGACAACTTCTTCGAAAGCTTGTAGCTCAACACGACATCACATACACTATTGTCCAGCCCATAATCTTCATATACCATTCGAATGCAATCATCAAAACTGGTTGATGGTTACCCTCTAAAATTCGACAATCCCTTTTGTTATCAATCACAAACAACCATCTCTTTTTCTCAAAGATCCAATTACCACACACAAGAATAATCTGATCCATATTTGATCCAATCCACCAACGTTTTGTGACAGTAGTGTGAGAAAGGCGATATGCTGAGGAAAACAAAACAAAGAACATAACAGTTTAACGTGTGATCCATGCCAATTGTTAAAGAGACTAACCAAAAAAGGAAAAGAATTGTGAGATGAATCAAAATAGAAAAAACCAAAATCGGGATAATGAGACACAAGTGATCGACAAGGAAGAGGAAAAAAGAAGAAGGAAGCAACCGTTATTAGAAGACAAAACTCTAGAATTTACATTTACTGTCTTATTTCATAAAAATCTGTCACAACTAGGGTACTAAAAAGTCTGTCATCATAAGATTTAAAACAACAAATCTGTTGTCACATGTTGGCACTATATGTGTCAATCCAGCAATTTATTTTTTCAACATCAAATCTGCTATCAAACAACAGATTTATGATATGTTAAAAAGAATCTGTTATAACATAAAATAAATCTGTCATAACATGGTTAAAATTATATTCTAACCATATGTCATTCTTGCAATTATGTTTTACAAAATATAATCTGCTATAAAACGATAGATTTTTTTTAACTTAAACCAAATCTGTGATCAAATAAAACAAATCCATCATCACATAAAAAAAGTTAATAACAAATATATGTTATCAAATGACAGATTTTTAGTAACATGAAACAAATCTGCCATAACATAACCACCTTCTCTTATCGTTAGGCATCATTCTAGTAATTATTTTTTTGGTGGAAAAATCTGTTATCTTTGACATATTTTTATCGAATAATATAAGTATGTGGTCACTGAAAACAAAAATTCTGCCGGAAGTTATCAGAAAACTGTCGCAAAATTATGAAAGTCTGTGGTGTCTTACAAAAAAAGTCTGTCGAGGAAAATTAATCTGTTGTAAAACAAAAATCTGTTGTAACTATATAATATAAGCAGCAATACAAATCTGTCGTGAAAAAACAAATCGGGCATAAAAATGTAAATCTGTTACAAGTAGATCCAAAAATTATGGAAAAAAAATATTTAATATATTTAATTTCCTTTTACATTTAAAAAGGTAATTTTGACATGAAATAAAACAAAATTAACCCTTAAAATTTATAAATCATTTTAGCAATTAAACTCTTAATTGGGGTTATTTTAGTAACTTTCCCTTTTATTTATTTATCATGTGTACTTCATATGTCGGCCTTGTATGGGGGAATTTTTTATATATTTCGGTTCTTTTGAAAATTTGAAGTTGTCTACTTAAAATATGAGACCTTATAGGTCATTACAATGTTGACGCGTTATGTCCTTTCTACCTTGGTATTTTTTAGTCGAAGTTCCAAAATTTTGAATGAGATGAAAAATATAATCCGTGTCATGATAGGTGCTAATGTGTAAATTTATATAAATTAGGTGTTATTTCATGTAATGATAATAATATTTTTGAAAATAAAATTCTGTTATCTCAACTTTTTTCAAAAGTTATTTAAAATATTAAAGTAAACACATTACTACTTAGCTAGTGACATATTTTATATTTATACGAATTAAAAATATAATAACGGTAAATATTTTTTGTCCTTTCTACCTTGGTATTTTTTAGTCGAAGTTCCAAAATTTTGAATGAGATGAAAAATATAATCCGTGTCATGATAGGTGCTAATGTGTAAATTTATATAAATTAGGTGTTATTTCATGTAATGATAATAATATTTTTGAAAATAAAATTCTGTTATCTCAACTTTTTTCAAAAGTTATTTAAAATATTAAAGTAAACACATTACTACTTAGCTAGTGACATATTTTATATTTATACGAATTAAAAATATAATAACGGTAAATATTTTTTGTCCTTTCTACCTTGGTATTTTTTAGTCGAAGTTCCAAAATTTTGAATGAGATGAAAAATATAATCCGTGTCATGATAGGTGCTAATGTGTAAATTTATATAAATTAGGTGTTATTTCATGTAATGATAATAATATTTTTGAAAATAAAATTCTGTTATCTCAACTTTTTTCAAAAGTTATTTAAAATATTAAAGTAAACACATTACTACTTAGCTAGTGACATATTTTATATTTATACGAATTAAAAATATAATAACGGTAAATATTTTTTGTCCTTTCTACCTTGGTATTTTTTAGTCGAAGTTCCAAAATTTTGAATGAGATGAAAAATATAATCTGTGTCATGATAGGTGCTAATGTGTAAATTTATATAAATTAGGTGTTATTTCATGTAATGATAATAATATTTTTGAAAATAAAATTCTGTTATCTCAACTTTTTTCAAAAGTTATTTAAAATATTAAAGTAAACACATTACTACTTAGCTAGTGACATATTTTATATTTATACGAATTAAAAATATAATAACGGTAAATTACTAAATTTTATAAATATGTTCCGAATCTCCAAAATACATCAATTAAAAACCAATAATGTATGCATGGCTATACCTATTTTGGGTATTTGTTATTTATTCTAAATACATTCCAAGTTGAAAATGAAAGGGTAACACGACATGTTTGTTTTTCAAGGCAGCATCTCTATTCCATTTTCCTATCTGCGGAAGATGATAATTTTCCGGAGTTGATATTCACAACTCTACGTACGATAGGAAGGAAAATGTCTGATCGATGATAAGGATAATTAGATTGCTATAAAGATTTTACTGTATTAACTGTATTAGGGTTAATTAGGTAATTAGGGTTTATCTGTTAATACAGATAAGTATAGGGTTAATTAGGGTTTATCTGTTAATACAGTAAAATCTTTATAAATTAATAATATTGGGACCAATATATTTTATAAAATTTTATCAGTTTATTATGATTATTAATTTATAGAGGTGGTGTTTGGCCAAAATATCAATTTGTGGACCAAAGAAAATTATTAATTTAGCGAGATATTAATTTATCGAGTATTAATTTATAGAGGTTTAACTATACTCCCTTTAACTTAGCCCTAATGTATTCTGAAACTTGTGGACTTAGCCAACATGAACTTAACCAACGTGAACCATGTAAATTAGCCAACGTGAACTTAGCCAACGTGAACCATGTAAATTATGTGTCTTGTTCTTGTGTTTTCAATGTCTTGCTCACATCCGTTATAACAAACTGAATCAGATCTGCGTCTATAGAAAATAGTTAGACATTTATTCACTTTATAGCAATCTAAAATGGTTGGGATATTGAGACATTAGGGACATTAGAGAATCTACATCAGATTCTATTGAATATGTTTTATTTAACGTTAGATTCTATTGATATGGTTGTGTAAATATTCCACTAAATTATTGTCTCACTTTTGCTCCTTTGATTTGAGACAGGTACTTGAAGATAATAGTTTCTAGAGGACAAACTATTTTGTAACAGAGTAACCTTCAAGGACATAACAAAGATGAAGCGAAAAAAGGCTATGGATATTGCTGAGAAGACGATTACAGAAATATACTACAATGGGGCGAATATTTTTGCTAACAAGGCTCAATGCTTGTTTCCCAATCATGGTGGTCTAAAACTGTTGTTGACGACAATCGATGATTATATCTAAGGAGAGAAGAAATTTGTTGGAGAAGCTTATTGGTATGGTATGGTATCCTTGGTGTAGATCCATGTGTTGTAGATGAAGAATTGAAAAAACAGTACCGAATATTAGCTCTTATGCGCCATCCAGACAGAAACAAGTGTACAAGTGCTGATGGTGCATTTCAGCTGCTGTCAGAAGCTTGGAGTCACCTATCGTACACTTCTAAGAGAATTTTATATAACGAAAAGAGGGGCTTGGAGCCGCCTCCTTTTGTTTCATCAGGGCAGAATGAAAGTCTTACCTTCCAGACCAAGTGCGACAAATGCGGAGCACAACATGAGTTCCTGAGGCTTTATGTTAATCTTACCTTGTTTTGTCCAAAATGTCGTATTTCTTTTGTTTGTGAAGAAGAGGTAACTCCATCAAGAAGGACCTAGTCCATTCTTCAAGAACTGAAAAATTAGTTTAAAATATTGTTTCTTAAGTAAACTTGTTGAAAAATTTGAGGACTATGAGTTTTTCATTGCTTGTGATATAACAACAGCGCTTATAAATATATCTGAGAGTTAATGTTTTTTAATTATTATGTTAAATCTTAGAAACTTTTTAAAAAACTTATTAGCGAGTAAGATTCTTTCTTTTCATCGTTCTTTGTTATAACCAACTATGTAATTTTCATCGTTCTTTTAATTTCATGTCTTAAGATCTTCCAAGTTAGCATCATATAACATGTTGCAGTCCTCTCCGATAAAACTTGTTTGAATCTGAAAAATAAAACTTGATAGTTACACCAAATTTTGTTCTCTTTTATGTCCACGTTCAACTAACATATCTCTCATTTTATTGTCAAATGTTTTCCAAATATATAGGAACATAAATATCTATCAAAGACTCATTTAATACATTATTATGTTCACTCTAAAAACTAGAACCATCATTGTAATGTCGTCACCTACAAGGATTTATATCTTCCAACAAATCCACAAAATATGCTGCATCAGCTTCTTGAAGAGCTAACACTACGTGGTTTTAAAAAATCAGATCCATTTACAGTTTCAAATTATGAAAAAGAGTCAAAGATCATACCCCTATTTCTCAATTTGAAGAATTATGAATATATTATTTATGAATTGATAACCTAGTGCTTTTTCTATATTTACGAACTCACTTGTTTTTTAATCAACAATACCATCGATTTCAAAAAAAGTTGAAGAAAAAATATTTTGAACAACAATTATGAATTAAAAAGGCAGAAATTATGAAACTGCAAAAAAGTGACGATACTGAAAAAGTAACGGTGAGGCTTCTTGATTGTTCTGGTAGTTGGAGCAGATTTCTTTGCGGTCTATGTTATTAATTTAACAATCAATCTTTAATTCACACTCAAGTCTAAAACCCTAGATTCTCAATTTCTGCCACAAAATCATAAGGTAGTAAATACACCTTGGTGGCGGCTCCTTCCTTGGAGCTTGTCCACCAGTTACATTCTTTGCGATTTGCTTCGACGAACCATAATTTCAGGAAATTTAAGGTAGGAAATAAACACCATCGATTTCAAAAAAAGTTGAAGGCAAAATATTTCGATCAACAACGGTTATGAATTAAAAAGGCAGAAATTGTGAAATTACCAAAAAGTAAAGATATTGAAACACTAACGGTGACACTTCTTGATTGTTCTGGTAGTTGACACATATTTCCTTGCGGCCTATGTTATTAATTTAAAAATCAATCTTTAATTCACACTCTAGTATGAAACCCTAGATTCTCAACTTCCGCCACAAACAGAAGATAATAAATAAATCTTGGTGGCAGCTCCTTCTTTGGAGCTTGTCCACCAGATATATTCCTTGCGGTTTGTTTTGATGAACCATAGCTTCAGAAAATTTGAGGTGGGAAACAAAGAGATTGAAATAGAGAGAAGAATAACAAAAGCACGAATTTAATGTTCTTTTACTTTGACAAACGCGAAAAAAATAATTAATGAACTAATAGCCAAAAGTTTGTATTAAGTTGGTTAATTTTGAGACATTATATGAGGAGAAGATTTAACCTTGAGATTAATAGATGTGATGGATTGTTGGAGATTCTAATTTATTAATTATTAATTTTATTTGAACCAAGATGTATATGGGTAAAAATTATGAACTGTCTAACATTTATTAATACATTTTCAACTTTCAAAATAGAAAAATTATAGTGGTTAAGTAGGATGAAGAGAAAAGAAATAAGAAAGGTTTGGAAGTTGAAAAATAAAGTTGACTTCCTAATCTTTTTTTCTCTTCACCATACTTAAACCATATAATTGATACTTCCTCCATTTCTAAAAGATAGATGTTTTGAAAAAAAATGTTTCACAAAGATAGATATGTATTGTATTTTCAATGCAAAAGTTATATATATTTTTCAGTTTGCCCTTATTAACTAAAGTTAAGTAAATAAAATAATAAACATTTAGTCAAAAAGAAAATATATTTTAGGTTGTATAAAAATATTATTAATATGTGTGCATAGCCTTCAAAATCTAATTTTTAAAGAACGGAGCGAGTATATTTTGATAGTTGAAATATATTAGTGTATGTGCGACAGTTCATAGGTGTTTTTCCATTCCTGTTGGTTCAAATGTTAATTAATAATTTTCTGTAAGTTGCAAAAGAGTTTCACGAGGAATTAAAAAATAGAGATTTCTAGGAATGCTTCATATTTTCTCCCAGCACATCTGAACCATCAAACATGTATTAAGCACATGGTTTTGAGGCCTCGTCTAATCTCCAAATATTAAATGACTTAACAAAAACCCTTAAATATAAATCATTAATATATTTAAAAAAAAAAACCTTTTTCAAAGTTAAACAACACAATATTCCAGCTTTTGCGAATCCTCTCTATGATCCAATCTCTTCGTTTCTACACTCAAATTTCTTGAAGTTATGGCTCATATGAAGCAAACCATGAGGAAATAAACTGATAAAAATATTTGTTTCTTAACTTTATGATTTTGCACCAAAGTTTGAAGATCTAGGGTTTCAGAATTGGTTGTTAATTTTGAATTTTTTTTATGGTAGATTGTGTAACTTTTAGTATATGCAGTAAAGAAATGGCGCCAACTACCGAAATAGTCAAGAAGTCTCACTGTTACCATCTCACTAGTGTCACTCTTTGGTAAATTTTCAATTTCTCTCTCTTTTAATACATGAACAATTTCTAAATATCATGTTTTATGATGAAAGAATGAGAATTTTTAAATACAAGAAGAACACTAATTTGTTGATTCCTAAATTTCCATTTTAACTTCTTGTTGTGAATTCGCCAAAGATTTGAAGGTAATTTGTCTTAATTTATCCTTCAAACCCAAAATAATTTATTTATGATTCTTAAATTTATAAATAAGTGTATGATCTTTGACTTTAATGAACATGTTGAGGTTTTTAGATTAGGTGGATTTGTTTGAAGACACAATTCTTTGTGTCATTCACACAAAAAAGGTTATTATAATGCCCAAAGATGTTCAATTGGCAAAACGTATTCGTGAAAAACGTGTTTATTCTAATACGGTTGTGGTTTTTTGAATTTGATGCATACATGATTGACCGGTGTCTTTCTAATTTTTAAGTTTTTTTTAATTTTAAAAACAATTATCTTATAGTATATTTTGTGACCAAATCTCTTAAATCTGTGTCCTTCGTTGACTCCTCCCCTTCCCTTTATGCATTTAGGATCATAAATGTGTATTTTATTTATTACAACTTCCCAACAACCGTTCATCTCGTTTTAGTTTGATCTTTGGTTACACCTACCTTCACCTATAGCTAAGAAGAAGATTCGGTTCACTTGTGTACGTTCAGTTTATTCGGTTCACAGACGGTGTGGCAATTTAGAGATATATAATTGTTTAAAAAAAACTAAAGACATTTGTTTTTAGAGAATAATTAATGTCTTATGAATAACAAATGTAATAATTTAGAGAATATTGATCTTAGTGGAATTTTAGTCTCTTACGAGAATGTTATAATATTAGGTATTACTCTTGTCACTGGATATATGAAGAAATCCGCCTTGTTAGCACTTTACTAAATCTAGAAAATATTTGATTAAGTCAAATTATTGGGTATACTGATGCTTTATATTTCAAACAGAATGTCCAGCTATAAAAACTTAATATAAAAGAAATCTTCAAGATAAAGAATCCATCTAAATTGAAATATTTCATGTCGCAAGTCATTTATGACTATTAACATCTTAATCACAAGTTTAATGCATTAGAGTATCATGTGATACTAATTTTCTTAGTTGTTGTGCGAAGAGAAGAATATTTATACTCCAAAAATTTTCATTTCATCAAGTCCATCTCCTTTGGTGTTCTCTAATTTTACTTCCATTATCTCACAAAACTACCATTACCTATTTCACAGCAAGACAGTTCATAATGCAATAATTTCCACCAAGCACGAGATCATACCACTCTACATTTCTCCAAATTTCTCCATCTTTGCTGCTTTCCACCACTATATCGGCAAACCAAATCTCTGTTGTCTCAGTAAAAGCTACTACTTTTTGCAAAAACACAGATAAATTCCCACCATAACTCTCGATGCATGACCATGAATCATTCTCAATTAGTCCCAACTCTACATCTTTCACTGCTCCCCAAATATTCCTTAAGATCATCCACTACAAAAAACAATTCTTACAAATATCATAGAATTACAAAACACTGTCTAGAACACATGAATTCGACCACTTCTTAAGAGGGAAAGATCCGGTGAGTCTTACATTTAACATTTGCGCCTTTCCAATGTAAATGTAAGATGGACCAGATATTGCACTCTAAGGAATGGTCTAATGCATGTGTTATAGACAATGTGTTGTACTACTATGATGTTTGTAAGAATTGTATAATCTTCTTAATGAAGATTTGGGGAGTGGTGAAGGATGTGAAGTTAAAACTATTTGAGGATGGTTCATGGCCATGTACCAAGAGTTATGGTGAGAATTTAACTGTGTTTTTGCAGAAAATAATAGTCTTGGTTGAGAGAACATTGATTTGGTATGCGAAGATAGTGGTGGAAAGGCGCAAAGATGGAGAAATTTGGGGAAATGTTGAGTGGTATGAACTCCTGGTTGGTGGAAATTCTTACAATATACAGAAGTGTTGTGCTGTTAAAATTTGAAGTGTGCTTTATGTAATGATAGTTTGGAGGCCCTTATCTCAACAGTAGAGAACATCATCAAACACATATAAATGTATTACTTTTTGAGACTTACTACATGAATCTGATCAAGATGGATTCCATAACTGCTGAAGGCAAATCAAATTCATTGCTATTGCATTTTTCATCATAGCTAAAATTTTCTACCAAAGTTTTCTATTTTTTTTTGTTGTTATTTAAATAACTCGGCCGAGTGTTTGGCTCAAAGTGGTGAAACTAATGTAAGTAAGTTATTTTATCTAGCTTACATGTTTTCTGTTCTCGTTCAGCGATAATATATAAAATATTTTATAAATGACCAAAACAAATCACTCATCCTAGGGAAATTTATATAAAATCTAAATAACAACTAACTAGTTTTCAGAACGTTAATCTAGCATCAATAATACAACAGAGTAAAGTGACAAAGTTGTTACCTTATATATGTAGAGTTACTCCGAAAGCTTAAACCTTTGTGTGTGCGATCCCTCTTTTTGTCTTTAAAATCCTTGAATCCAAATATAATTGTTGTGAAGGAATATTAGTGACTAAGTCATATTTAAATGCTCTATTATTTCAATCTAATTTGCAGTACTAAAACAACCCAACACAATTTTTTTCAAATAATAATATTCTCATAAATATTAAAATTTTCTAACACAAACTAAATAAACAATTCACGAAATCACATCAATTTTAAAAATTAAACTTAACATATATAAACCAAATTCTGCAACAAAATAAACAAAGTTGCTATGTTATCCTCTTTGCGCCGCCTTGGTCCCACAAGCTCATACAATCTAAACTTTTCATTTTTCTTTACATACGCCATGAATTGACGCAGTAAGTATTTAATAATTACTGAAGAGGCTATAAACCCATCTACTAGATCAAATACATGTAAGTGGATACAAAAAGTTTTACGACATAATTATATGTTCAGGATTCGACAAACAACAAAATTCAGTTTAGGGCAATTAACAATAATAATTATAACACACAATTAGATCGGAAAACTTCCATAAATTCAGTCCGACCACGGTACTGCACTCACCTTAGCCGAAAACAGATACTTTTGCGATAATTTCTGCAACTTTTCGAAACTCTTGGGGTGTTTAAACCATAGATTTTCCAAGCGCAACACCTATAAGTATAAATAATAAAATATAAAAACTAATAAGTTAATAATAAACCAAAACCTACATGATTCAAATAATTAAATCATCTTCTTACACAAAACTCTGAAACAACTCAAGGTTCACGATGTGACTAATGACCACCAATCAACACAACTCTCCCCCTAACTTTCTAATATTTTTGTAGCAACCCCATAACTGCATATCATATAAAATTAACCCATCTTAACTTTCTGATCCAACAGAAACAACCCCAAACTTTTTGATTCTCCTTTTCGAACACCCCAGATTTTTATTTTATTTTAATAAGATCTGTAAAACTCAGCTCCTTAATGCGACAAATAAATCCAACTTCCCATTTCCGGACCACGGATGTTACAAGTATGCTCATCTTCTTTCTCTAAACTGATGGTGGACTAGTGAAAGAGAAAAAAAAAAGACAAAGAAAAAATATAACTTTTGTCATGGATTTTAATTAGTTGGGGTTTTAAAATACTACATTTTACTTATAGC
Source organism: Cardamine flexuosa (assembly GCA_963555745.1). NCBI lineage: Eukaryota > Viridiplantae > Streptophyta > Magnoliopsida > Brassicales > Brassicaceae > Cardamine > Cardamine flexuosa. The sequence continues at coordinate 14,658,875 of OY743221.1, read as the reverse complement.
GGACATAAATAAAACAAGGGTCAATAAAATGAATAACTATAGAAGACTCAAAAATTAAGAATATTTACAGAATTATTGTATTATTAGTTCTCTTTCATCAATTTGTATAAGTTGGACAAAAATGCCCTCTTTAATTTTATCAGGATAAGTATTTTGTTACCGAACAAAAAAATTAAAAGAAACAAATGGCAAAATCAACGGGTAATTATTTTATTAACACGGTAACAACTTGATATCAGGTAACATATATCAATTCAAATTTAAATTATTATTTAACGAGATATGAAATATGTTATCAATATAATATATTTATTTTTTGATAATGGATAAAGTTGCTAGCGATAATTTATTTGTTAACTTTATAATAATGTTTATCGGTATAACTCAATGTTTATCATGTCCATAAACAAATTATCATAAAAGCTATTATTTCTCGGATTCATATATTATTTGTATATTTATACTTTGATTTTACGTTAAATAATAACTGAATTGTGATATTATATTTTTTATCGTGCTAACACAATAATTATCCATCAAAATGAAGTTATTTTCTTTCAAATATTTGGATCAGTAACAAAATACTTATCACGTTAAAATGATAGTAAGGGTAACGATGTAACTTGATTAATATATTGTAGATGAATAGTAAAGAGATTTAATTAGATGTGAGAGAACTAATTTTTCAATCCTCTATGGTTATTCCTTATAGTTTCTCATAAAACAAGAGCATAATTAAATATGTAAACTAAGAAACACAAATCTTCTTTTTGGAAGTAATGAAAAACAACAAGATTGGAAAAATAAATATGGGGAACCTTTTATAAACGAAAATTAAAAACAATTAATGTGAATATTTGATAAGATATTATTATTCAAACCAAACAATATATAGTAAGAAGATAAAAATATATATCTGAAAAAAATAACCCAAAACAAGGGGGGGGGGGGATATTTAATGTAGCATTGAAACATAAATTTTAAAATATATATTAAAATCTAGTATTGTTGGATTAATGATTTTAAAATTTACAATCAAATCCGCTGTTAATGAAAATATTTTAAGAACTAGATTTGAAAGTTTTGCTGAAATTTCATGGGATTTTTAGTTAAAAATACAAAAACTAAAAGATCATGGTTTTAGGTGAGGTTTGAGAAAATTTAAGAACAAAATTCCTAATTCAACCACAAAGTCTCAAATCTCATTAAAAATCAAATCTCGTCAAAATATTTTCCAATACGCCCTCATAATTCTTCAGTCTAATATGTTTGATAAAAAAATATAAAGTCAACAAAATTAGATTAAATTTCAATTTTTATTTTCCAACCAAACATTAAATATAAAGTTCACTCCAAAATTGGTGGCCCAGCTTGGAGGGAAAGTGTTACAAAATAATTTTTTCAAAAGATAAAACTCTTGAGGTCTGTGTTAGGCAATCGGCATGAGAGTTACACGAACGGAGATGCAAGAGATTATTTCAAATGTACATCTTTAAATGAATGAAACTCCAAATAAATCCTTGGGTAAATTTGACGGATATACATGGAAGACTATATTTGGATCCGCCCCTGCAATCAACATGAAACCGCTAAGAAGAGGATCCTTACCTCCACAACCAGCTGCAATCAGAGATAAGAGGAAAATACTCGACGACAACTCGACAATCCAAGAAGGGCACAACTTGACGGTCAACACCACCACCACTTTGGCTCTTCTCCTCATGCCACAAAACCACTGACTCAGTCCTCTCTTGCTCTCCACACCACACAACAATTATCTTCCTTCTCTTCTCACCACAACAGCCACCAACAAAGCTCTCCTTTTTTTTTACTCGATGGAGGTGACAAGGTGAAGAAGAAGATTAGGCTGCCACTCTTAGGTTTAAATAAACCAATAGGCTAACTTTCTAATATTTTCTTAGCAACCCCATAACTTTAGACTTATCAAACCAACCCATCAACTTTCTGATCCAACAGAAACAACTCCAAACTTTTTGATTCTCCTTTTTTGAACACCTCAGATTTTTATTTTATTTAAATAAGATCTGTAAAACTCAGCTTCTTAATCGGACAAATAAATCCAACTTCCTATTTTCGGACCACGAGTGTTACAAGTATGCTCATCTTCTTTCTCTAAACTGATGGTGGACTAGTGGGAGAGAAAAAAAAGGACAAAGAAAAAATATAATTTTTGTCATGGATTTTCATTAGTTGGGTTTTTAAAAGTAATACATCTTACTTGTGGAGAACATAAATAAAACAAGAGTATAATTAAATAAGTCAACAAAGAAACACAAATCTTCTTTTTGGAAGTAAATAAAAAACAAAAAAATTGGAAAATAAAATATGGGGATCCTTTTATAAAAGAAAAAAAAAATTAATGAGAATATTTGATAAGATATTATTTGTCAAACCAAGCAATGATATATAGTAAGAAGATAAACATATATATTTGAAACAAAATAACCTAAAAAAATCAAAGGGGGGGGGGGATATTGAATTAGCATTGAAACATAAAATTGAAAATGTATTTTAAAATCTAGTATTGTTGGATTAATGATTTTAAAATTTACAATCAAATCCGCTGTTAATGAAAATATTTGAAGTACTGGATTTGAAAGTTTCAGATGTAATTTGAGGGAATTTTTTAGTTAAAAATATAAAAATTAAAAGATCATGATTTTAGGTGAGATTTGAGAAAATTTAAGAACAAAAATTCCTAATTCAACTACATAGTCTCAAATCTCGCCAAATTATTTATCAAATACACCCTCCTAATTCTTCAGTTTAATCTGTTTGATAAACAAATATAAAGTCAATAAAACTAGATTAAATTTCAAATAATATTTTTTCCAACCAAACATTAAATTTAAAGTTCACTACAAAATTGGTGGCCGAACTTGGTGGGAATGTGTTACAAAATAAATTTCAAAAGATAAAACTCTTGAGTTCTAGACTAAATGTTTTTCTTTTCCGTCAAAATTCCAATTAAATGTTTTTTTTCCCGTCAAAATTCCGACAAATCATATTTTTTTTTCCGTCAAAATTCCGACTAAATGTTTGTTTTTTCCGTCAAAATTCCAACCAACTGTTTTTTTTGGGTCAAAATTCTGACTAATATTTTTTTTTCTCGTCAAAAATATGACTAATTTTTTTTTAAAATTGCTTCAAAATTGCTTCTAAATTCTGACAAATATTTCTGACTAAACTATATCGCATGTTACCGTAAAATTGTCGGAATTTTTTCTCACTTTTCCGACTAAGTTCCGCCAAAAATTTTCCCTCAAAATTCCGACAAATAAAAAATTCTGATAATTTTCTGGCTATTTTTTTTCCGTCAGCAATATTCCGACTAACCATTTATTGTCGGAATTTTATCAGAAAACAGTGATTTCCGACAAAATTCCGACAATAACCCCTGTCAGAATTTCCTATGTTTTCTTGTAGTGTCTGTGTTAGGCTATTGGTCTGAGAGTTACACGAACGGATATGCAAGAAATTATTTCAAATGTATCTTTAAATGAATGAAACTCCAAATGTATCTTTAGGTAAATTTGACGGATATACATGGAAGACTAGGCTAGATTTCAGAGATTTCAGATATTAAAAATACAAAGATCAAAATCTAAAGGTTTTAGGTGAGATTTCAGAGAATTTAATAACACAATACATAATTCACCAAAATTTAACCAAATCATCTTAAATCTCATTAAAACTCAAGTCTCTCCAAATTATTCATCTAACAAAAGATGAATAAAGGAGTGAACCCAAGAATTGTTACTAATATTTAGGTAAAAACATGGATTTCTTTTACGGAAATTTGGAAACTAAAGATATTTTTCAATTTTTTTTTCCATCTATACTTTATTTTTATTTTTTTGGTGATTTATTATTTTTGAAATATGAAATTCCAATTTAACCTCTAAGTCCAAAAAAATAGAATTTATTTTGTAAAAGTAAACACTCTTGTTGATGTAGAGTAATTAGTTTAAGGAATTAAAGGATTATATGGAAATATTTAAATATATATTAAACTAAAACTAAAAACAAATAAAAACATACTAATATCCTAAATCGGGAATAATTACATCACAAAACACACTGAAACCTCCGGTGGTGATAATCACCATCAGTAGTCATCTATTTCGCCCGTGTTTAGCCTCTCCTCCAGATATCCATCATTATTTTGGGTGGACCATCCTCACATTCCAATGTTTTCGAAGTGTGCTCTAATCATTCAAACCATACTATTTACTTAGGCACACTTTACTTGATAAACTGCAGGATGGAAGAGAAGTTTCAAAGAAAAAAGCTTTTGTTCCACCTCCACGTTTCATGAACATTGATGTTTTATAGAAGTTCTCGATTTTGAAGTTTTGTTACATGCCTGAGGGAGTTGCACATATTTGTTGAGTGTCGACATGATCCCATGACGGGTGATTATTTTGAGAATATTGGTGGCATGCTTTTCAAAGATGGTTTCTTGTACAAAAAAGTATCATTCAAGTCCATCACAGTACAGAATGTTACACCAACTTTTGATGAACTGGAAAAATTCAATAAACCAAGTGAAAATGGAGAGGGAGACTTTGGTGGTATGTCAACCTTATTTGCAAACAGAAAGAAAGGTCATTTCATGAAGGGTGATGCAGTTAATGTTATCAAGGGAGATCTTAAAAACTTGAAGGGTTGGGTTGAGAAAGTAGATGAAGAAAATGTTCTTATTAAATCAGAAATGAAAGGTCTCCCTGTAAGCATCTTTACTCTTGGCTTTTCGTTATTGCTTGCATGATTCTAATATCATCCAGCTAGGAATGAAGGCCGAGCATGACTCTTGTTGTTGCAGGATCCTTTTGCTGTAATAAGAAAGAGCTCTGCAAATACTTTGAACCTGGAAATCATGTGAAGGTTGTTTCTGGGACCCATGCATGAAGGATCAACATGCATGGTTGTCAAACTATTATATATTGATTGAGCTTATTTCTGACTAATAAGGTCACTAAATCTCAAGAGAATATACTTGTCCGTCCGTGTCTTTGCTGATCATGTTGTTGAGAGTTCAGAAATGACAACTGGTGTTACCAAAAAATGGGAACTATGAACTTCATGACCTTGTGCTTCTAGAGTAAGTGAAAATGCCTAATCACCTTGAATTGATGCATATTTCCCATTTACACGTGTATGAAAGCTTTATTTATCTGATGCAGTAACCTGAGCTTTGGAGTAATTATACGACTAGAGAATGAAGCTTTTCAGGTGAATGGCCAATTTTCCGAGATTGCCACCATCAGTTTAAGTCTACGCTTAACTGCTAGAATAAAAAAATCTCTTCTGGATTTTCTTTTGTTTTGTTCTAAAGACTCAGACTCAAGTCCCTGTGTGGAGAAACGGTTTGTCTTTTATCCAAACTTGTTGGATCGACGCATCAGTTGGGCTAAAGTTTATTGGGCTGGTTCAACTTAAAAAATCAGAAGAAGAAGGTTAATGGATCCGTGATCCATTAAGGTTTGAGGAGGTTACTTGAAGAAAAAGAAAAACCGTGAGCTAGGTTAATTAAGCTCAAGTTGGTTGATCGAGTAAGTATATATACACGATTAGGTTTCTCAAGTTCAATCATCACCAATATACAAGAAGCAAAAGAGGAACAAGCATAGAGTTTTCAAAAGAGAGAGTTATAGGTCAAGCTTGTTCTAAGGACTCTTGCTTTTGTAATTTTGAAGGTTTAGATGCAAGGAGCGACCTCGACTTATATTTTCCCTTAAATATATGTAACAAGTTGAGCCCTAGAGTATGCGGATGTCGGCTTATTTACTCTAGGTGACTCCTTCTAGAGTCTGGCCCCAATTGTGCGGATGTCGACTTATTTGTCTTGGGCGACTCCTTCAATGCACAGACCGGTTCTAAGTATACTTAAATCATAATCTCGACAAATGAATACCTGGCCAGGGCATCACTGTAAGGAAGGAGAAAGTAAACTTGAAAGTACAAAGTGTGAGTCGTAGCTCGGCTTTCATGAAAGATGAGGCTTGATGCTCGGTTCAGATGTGAGCAAAATTCACATGTATCTAGAGTGGAAATGAAGATTAATGATTTTAAAACTTATCTTGGCCATGGTGATAGATGGAGATGGTGTGAACCATAGATGATGGTGTCAAGGATTATCACGTTTAAGTGGCCTGAGATGATATTGCTTGGTGTAAGACCAGCTTCTTCTAAGTGTTGTGAAATACATTTTTGAAGAAACAACATCTTTTCCTAACTTTAGGTTTTTCTTCTTTGATTTTCTTCTTCTTTTTTCTTCTCGAGAAAAGATTGTTCTATGCTTCCTTCTTCTTCTCACAAACTTGTCCACGGTGAGCTGAGACAGTCAAAGATCAATGTGTGATTGTTAAAGGCGAGCTGAGATTGTTAAAGGCGAGCTGAGATTGTCAATGGCGAGCTGGAATGTCAATGGTGAGCTGAGACTTGTCAAAGGCGAGATGGACTATTCAATGGCGAGCTAAGCTACTCAAAGGCGAGCTAAGACTTATCAACGGCGAGCTAAGACTTGTCAAAGGCGAGCTGAGCTACTCAAAGGCGAGCTAAAACTTATCAAAAACAAGCTGGAGCAATCAGAGGCGACCTGGGACTATCATAGTGAACTGGACTACTGGATAGCAAGCTAAGCTACTTAATGGCGAACTGAACTACTCAATGACAAGCTCGGAATGCACAATGGCGATCTGGAACTATTAAAGGCGAGCTGTGACCTGTTAATGTCGAGTTGATGAGTTTGTCGATGTCGAGTTGATGAGTTTGTCGAGCTCGAACTGATGAGTTTGTATAGCTCGAGCTGATGAGTTTGTCGAACTCAATCTTAGGCGAGCTATAGAGCTCGAAATAGTTAGACGACTAAGACGAGGTCAAGCTATTTTGAAAGATAAGTCTTGGGGCTTTCTGTTGACATCTTGTGAGTTTTGTGGTTCCTTGTGGTTCGCTGGGAAACCGGTCTCAAAGTTTGTCGATCTCATAGAGGCGGACTGCGTTTTAAGGTTTTGAACTGGTTGTACATCTTTGAGGACAACGGCAATAACGTTTCTTTGACCATTCAGATTGAGGCGAGGTCAAGTGTTCTGGAAAGCTGACACTCGGGGTAATCCGTGGATTTGTCGTGCTTCTCCTAGTTTGTCGAACTGCATTTTAAGGTTTCGAACTGGTTGTACATCTTTGAGGAGAACGGCAATAACGTTTCTTCGACCATTCAGATTGAGGCGAGGTCAAGTGTTCTAGAAAGCTGACACTCGGGGCAATCCATGGATATGTCGTGCTTCTCCTAGTTCGTCGTTCTGTGTTGGGTAATACTTCACAAATAGGCAATCTGGATATGCTGTTTAGAGTTTCGAATAGTTTGCACAACTTTTAGGAGAACAAAAATAACTTTTATGCGACAGCTCCGATTGAGGTGAGGTTGAGTTCTTTTGGAAAGATGACGCTTGGGAAAATTCATGGATAAGTCGATCGTCTCCTGGTTCGTCGAAATCCATTGGGAATGTGCTTTGTAAAGAGGCGACTTGGATCTGTGCTTCAAATATTTGGACAAAGGTCGTCTGTTGCAAATAAAACTGTCATAACTCTTGAACTACAGCTCAGAATGCAGACAGGTCGACTTCAATGAAAAGATGATTGGCGGAGCTTTATATGGATAGGTTATGAGTAACCTGGGTCGTCCTAAAGCGTCGTGAAATCGTCTTGAAAGATGGCGATAAGAATCTTCGTTATAGGTTTTCGAGCAGAGTGTGTCTATTCCAGATAAACAATGATAACTTTCGGTATACAGGTCGGATTAAAACGAGGTCAGCTTCTATGGAAAGCTGATTCTCGGGGCAATCCATAGATAGGTTGATAGTCACTTGGTTTGTCGAGGTACTTCTGAAAATCGCTTTGCAAGGAGGCGTTTGAGATATTCGTTTTAGAGCTTTGTTATAAATTCGTCTTTTGTAGTAAAACAATGATAAATCTTTGAAAAAGGTCGGATTTCAAAGAGGTCTGCTTTTATGGAAAAATGATGCTCGGGGCTTTCCATGGATAGGTTGATCCTCACCTGAGTCCTCCTACTTCGCTTGCAAAGCATCTCACAATAAAGCAGTTTGGATCTTCGATTTGGGTTTCGTTTAGATAGATCCTGTTATAGGAGAACGGTCATAACTTTCATCAGATAGCTCGGATTGAAGCAACGTTGAATTCATTGGAAAGGAGACTCTTTGGGGCTTCTACTGATAGGTTTCTTTGTCACTTGGGTTGACATGAATTTTCGGGAGAGTGCCTCGCAATGAGGCAGCTTAGATCCGTCTTCTAGGGTTTCAAACAGGATTCGTCGGTTTCAGTAAAACGATGATAACTTTCGATATACAACTCGGAATAATGCAAGGTGAACTTCAATGGAAATCTGATTCTTGGGGCTTTCAAATTATAGGTTAATCATCATCTGGGTCGATGTGCTTTGTTGGGAAATAGCTTCGCAATAAGACGTCTTGGATGTGTCTTCTAGAGTTTCGGGTTGAGTTGGTCCGACTTCAGTAAAACAATGATAACTCTCGATATACAACTCGGAATAACTCGAGATCAACTTCTATGGAAAGATGTTTTATGGGGCCTTCGAATGACAGGTTTTGCGTCACCTAGGTAGTCTTTAACCGTCGAAAAATTGCCTCGCAATGAGAAAACTGTGATCTGCTAATTCTGAGGTAGAATTTGACCTTTAGGTCGGATGATACCATCTACTCCAACCCTCTTTGAATGAAACTTTTAGTAAGAATCTCCACAGATGGTGCCAATTGTTGAATGACAGAATTAAATTAGGGTTTTTGATGTTATAGTTGCACCTTGAGAAATTTTGCCTACGTATCCTTGAGAAGGGATCAAGCCATTCGTAGTCCATAGAGATTTGTGTGGTGTTTGGGATGTGAATGAGGCGAATTGTGCCTTGATGATTCGATGTGTTTTGAGATTATTAGATCTCGTGTGATGATTTCTCTATGATTGTCATGATTTTTAGATGATTCTCCTCCTCTCTTGAAGAAGAGGTAGCTCTTTATTTATAGTGATTTGAGAAGGTTTAGAACTCTTTTTTTCTTATTGAATTAGGATTGTCTTTAATCCAAGATTTATATTTCCGAGTTGATTAAGTAGGTTTAAGTCTTCATGGGCCAATTTGATTGGGCTTTGAGAGAACTCGGTCTTGATTTGGGTCGGATCTAAGACGGGTTGCTAAACCCGGTACCAACAATATATTTTTGGGTTAATGCTAGTTACCAGCATGGCTTCAGATGGCAATTCATTCTTCATGTTGTGGTCTATTACAGCTTCTCATTGCTTTGAAATTGCATAATCACTTGTACACCATTCATTTGATTCACCTGCGTATAAAACATTTCCCACTCTCCTACCTAGTAAACCATGCACTGAAGTTTTCATATCTTCTATAAAGACTCTATTACGCTCTTTCTTGTTTAAAAAAAAAAATACTTTTCGATTAAGTTCAAATTTGTTTACGTCTTGATATTCAGTAATGATGACTTGACACTTGAAATTATGTGTTACTGTTTCTGAAATTCAAAGTTAAGGATTTAAACCAAATAAGTTACAATTATTGCCATAACATTATCTTTATTGCAATCAAATCCCCTTTTGTGTGTGCTTTACTATATTATAAGTCTATAACATTTCTTAGTCTTTCTAAATTTTTTTGGAAAGCTAATCAACCTTTTTGAGATTATACATTGATGTGAGTCAGGTTTTATCCAACCAATAAACTCTGCAAGTGCACGGGTGTACGCGATAATATAGTGTTGAGATCGAATCCACAAGGAATATAGTGCACTTTAGATCCTATAGATATAAACAAAGCTAGAATGAAAAATATTAATTATCATAAAATCCGAATATAAATCTAAAATAATTAATAAAGGAAAGAAAAATCAATTAAAATAAATGTTGGGATCAAGGAAATCTCAGGGATTTAATAATTAAATGGACATCTAACCGGATTAACAATTCAATGAAATAGATCTAGAACTCAGGACACTATAAACAAATAAATCACCTCTCGTATGAGAATATTATTTTGGTCATAAATCCGCTAGGACCCTAGGCCAGCATTTACAAACAAGCATGATATTGTTCACTTGCAGATCCAACCTTGATTCTTGTTGATACCGGATCCCGCACCAAGGATCCATCACCATAAGACACGTGTATGCCGAGTCATCATAACTAGTAAGAGAGCCCGACTCATAAGAGTAGACCTGGAAGTAGGAAGAGGGATCAGCGGACTGATAAGAAGCCGAAGGTACGAGCTCGAGGAGTTCGATGGGTTATGGAAGATCAGAAGAGGTGAAGAGTTTGTATGGAAGAGTCAAGTTATGAAGTCGAAGAGAGAATCTATTTCAAAGTGCCAGGCGTTACAACATTCAAGATCAAATCAAAACTGACATATTCAATTAGAATCATATGGTTTATTATAATTTATTGGCAACATTAATGACCAAAAATATGTATAAATAGATATAGAAAAGCATTGTAAAACGGGGATCTTCTTTCCGATATTAAGAAAAATATACATTCAAAGCAAATAGCAACTTTTTCCGATTAACCTATTTTACTAAATTACTAGGTGTGGATTCTGTATCCATATTTTGGCGCTAGAAGAAGGGGATCTTCAAGCTAAAGCAGAAATCTTTCGACAATCAAGCTAAAAAGATCTTCATTTACTGAACCATGGGAGACGCTACAGACACATTGACGAAAATAAAACGAGTTTAACAAACTTGACGGCTAGCTTTGCTACCATGCAACAAAACATACAACAGCTGAAGACTAGTCAGGTAACTAGTACTGCTTGTGTAGATGCTTCAACTACAGGTTCCAGGTGCAAGAATTCTCATTAACAAGTCCTGTTCCAAACACATATAGCGACCACTTCTTCAAATTAACCCGCGGATGAAACACCACAACCGGTTGGTGAGGAAGGACAAACCACAGAAAACCAGCAGACGAACGAAGATGGAGAGGACCTGACGCTCCAAGCTACTGATGACGAGCTTGACTCTGTTCGTCGCGAAATGAGGGAGATGAAATCAAAATTCCACCGAGCTACCAGCTCGGCTCTGGATATTGACAGAGTCATTGAAGAAACCAGGTGATCCCCGTTCAACACACGGATTGCGAGTTTCAAAATCAAAGATGCTCGGAGGGTCAATTTACCAACCTACGATAGACAAGCAGACCCAAAAAGCCATCTAGTCGCTTTTCAAATTGCAGCAGGACAAATTGACCTGGAACCTCACGAAGAAGATGCTGGTTATTGCAAATTATTCTCGCAAAATCTATCTGGACAGGCATTGCTATGGTTTACTCATCTCGGTCCGGGGACAATCAATAGCTTCAACGAGCTGTCCTCCGCTTTCCTTATGCAGTATTCTGTTTTAATGGAAAAAGAAAAATACAATAGTGACCTGTGGAACTTATCACAAGGACCACAAGAGCCTATCCGGAAACACATCGCTAAATTTAAGGAGTTACTGGCAAAAATACCAGGGATTTCTCAGACTGCAGCTATCCGCGCTGAAGAATAGACTTTGGCATGAAATGAGGTTCAGGGAAGAGTTCACAGTAAACCGACCGGAAACAATTCAAGATGCCGTTTTCCAGGTGAACAGTTGGATTGAAGCTGAAGAAGAGAAAGCAACTTTTGCAGGAAAGTATCGTTCTCCTAAACCGGTTGTGAGTCAACCAATGAGAAAGTTTGAACCAAGGGAAAATAGCGGAGTAAAACATTTTGGTACAAAGATCAAAAGGACCACCAAGTTTTCGAGCCGATCACAAAAAGAAAAAAGCATCAGACCAGCCCAGACCGTCTAAAGGGCGGATAAACGTCATTATTGGAGACTCTAAGTTGTGCCACGATTCAATTCGTGCAATCAAAAAATATAAGCGACCAGCAGTTATGGCGGTAAATGTGATAGCCGAGTCCTTCGAGTACAACGCTGCGATAACATTCAAAGAATCTGAAACTCGCAGCTTAGCCAAGCCAAACGATGACACTCTAGTCATAACTCTTGATGTAGCAAACTACAAGGTGACAAGGGTATTAATTGTTACTGGTAGTTTGGTTGATTTAATTTTCCTCAGCACGTTACACAGTATGAGAATCAATCGAACCAAAATAGTGGGACCACCAGCTCCATTGATAGCTTTCCCAAGTGAAACAACTATGTCACTCGCGACCATTAAACTTCATGTGTTCGCCTCTAGAGTATCAAAAATGGTAGAATTCACGGTTTTCAACCGACCAGATGCGTACAATATAATCATGGGAACTCCATGGATATATCAAATGAAGGCAGTCCCGTCAACATATCACCAATGCATTAAATTCCCAACCCTGATTGGAGTAGAAACAAATAAAGGAGATCAAGGGATCTCAAGGTCTTGTTATTTAACGAATCATAGAATGAAGTTGCAATAGCAATTAATGAATTCAACTATAGCGAAAGAGCCAAGCTTCCCTAGTGGAAAAAAACCAGATGATGTAACTCAGAAGGTTTCAATTGATGGTGCAAGGCCAGATCGGAAAATCAAGATTGGTTTGGGCATAAGCACTGAACTACATTCTGAACTCATAGAGTTTTTTTTTCAAAAAATAAAGACTCCTTTGCTTGGTCGGTACAAGATATGCCAGGTATTGACGCGAGTATAATATCTTATGAGTTGCAGGTAGATGAAAGTTTTAAACCAATTAAGCAAAAAAGGAGGAAGCTCAAACCAGATCATGCCAAGGCGGTCAACAACGCAGTAGACAGATTGTTAAAAGCAGGATCCATACGAGAAGTGAAGTATCCAGACTGGCTTGCTAACCCAGTTGTAGTGAAGAAAAAGAATGAAAAATGGAGAGTATGCGTTGATTCACTGACATCAACAAAGCATGACCGAAAGATAGCTTTCCTCTTCCACATATTGACCGGTTGGTAGAGTCAACCATAGGTCACAAACTACTAAGCTTTATGGATGCTTTTTCAGGGTACAATCAAATCAAGATACATCCTGAGGATCAAGAAAATACTTCTTTTATAACAGACAGAGGTATATATTATTATATTGTAATGCCATTTGGTTTGAAGAATACATGTGCGACTTATCAGCGTCTTGTAAATAAGATGTTTGCAGAACATCTTGGAAAAACAATGGAAGTTTACATAGACGACATGTTGGTAAAATCTCTCCAGCAGACCAACCATGTGATGCACCTCGCCAAGTGTTTTGAAGTTTTAAATAAGTTTGGAATAAAGCTTAACCCGGCGTAATGTACGTTTGGAGTACCATCTAGTGAATTTTTAGGGTATATCGTGACAAGGAGAGGGATATAAGCCAACCCGAATAAAATAAACGCCTTTCTAACGATGCCTCCCCCAAGAAATCAAAAAGAAGTTCAACATTTGACAGGACGGATTGCTGCATTGAACAGATTTATATCTCATTCAACAGGCAAATGTCTCCCATTTTACCAACTACTAAAAGGCAATAAACAGTTCATGTGGGATGATAAATGTGATGATACTTTTAAACAGCTGAAATCATATCTTACCACTCCACCGGTGCTTTCGAAACCTGAGTCAGGGGAAAGATTATTTTTATATGTGTCTGTTTCAGAGCATGCAGTTAGTGGAGTTATTGTACAGGAAAATAGAGGAGAGCAGCGAACAATCAATTATATAAGCAAGAGTCTAACCAGTCCGGAGATCCGTTGTACCATGATAGAAAAACTGGCCCTTGCAGTTGTGGTTTCAGCATGAAAGCTAAGGCCCTATTTCCAATCACATCCAATAAAAGTGTTGACTTCACAACCACTACGGACTATTCTACATAGTCCAAGTCAGTCCGGGCATTTAGCAAAGTTGGCGATCGAATTAAGCGAGTACGATATTGAATACAAGAATCGTACCAGTGCCAAAGCCCATGTGTTAGCTGAATTCTTGACCGAATTACCAACCAGCAGCACCGAAGTCGAACCCGGCGATAAGGTATGGAAACTTAACGTTGATGGGTCATCTTCAAAACAAGGATCTGGAGTTGGAATCAGTTTGGTGAAGTCATTGAGCAATCATTCCACTTAGGGTTCCCCGCGTCAAATAATGAAGCAGAATACGAGGCATTACTAGCTGGCCTTCGCCTCGCAAATGAAGTAGGAGCTCGGGAAATAATAGCATACAGCGATTCCCAATTAATCATAAACCAATAGAAAGGCGAATATGAGGCAAAAGATTCAAGGATGGAAGCGTATTTAGAACTTGTCAAAAAACTTGCAAAACAATTTAATACTTTTGATTTAGTTTGGGTTCCACGAGGTGAAAACCTTCCGGCTGATTCTCTGGCTGCCTTAGCATCCACGTCTGATCCTGCCTTAAAAAGGATCATTCCGGTTGAGTGCATTAAGTCTCAAAGTATAAACGTGAAAGACGAAACTATGGTGATTACCCGATCTCAGTCTCTCCCTCAGACCTCCCAAACCTCTCAAACAGATGATCAGGTGCCACAGATCAGTCTTCCAAAACAACGATGTGGGCGCCCACCAAATATTTCAGAACCTACAATCACTACAGATAGAGACAAAATGTTAGCCTCCGAGGTTGTTCTAATTCCATAAGCACAACGAAACACAGACGCTCTGTCACCTATGGTTACAGAACCTATTGACTTCATGGACAAGTCTGAAGAAGAGCAGGAGGAACTTTGTAATGACGAACCAGAAGACGATTCATTTATGTTTCCAAGTAATCAAGAGGATATTACCACTAACGATTGGGGGGCTGACTGGAGGGATCCTATTAAAGAGTAGTTCCAAACTCTAGCACTTCCAAAAACAAAGTGGGAAGCAAGGAAATTATGAATCGTTAGTGCGAAGTATTACTTGATTAAGGATTCACTGTTTAAACGAGGTGCTAGCAATCCATATTTATTATGTATTCATGGTTCAGGAGTGGAAGTAGTTATGAGTGAAGTTCATGAAGGGCTTTGTGGGAATCATGCATCAGGACGGTCGATGGCTTTCAAAATCAAGCGGTTAGGATATTATTGGCCAACCATGGTCCTGGAGTGTGTTATGTACTCTCAGCAATGTGTAAAGTGTCAGCAGCATGCTCCGCTTATTCATCAACCTTCATAACTCCTGTCATCGATCGCAGCTCCTTATCCATTTATGCGATGTTCAATGGATATTGTCGGTCCAATGCATAAATCAACCCGGGGTGTGCAACATCGTCTTGTCCTTACTGATTATTTTTCCAAATGGATCGAAGCAGAGGTATACATTACGATCAAGGACTTGGTGGTAAAGAGATTCTTGTGGAAAAAACTTATTTGTTGCTACGGAGTTCCTTCCGAGAATATTACAGATAATGGGTCTCAATTCATATCCAATTTTGAAGACTTTGTCTAAGCGTGGGGAATAAAGATGAGTTATTCTACCCCGCGATTATCCACAAGGGAATGGACAAGCAGAAGCTGCAAACAAAAGTGTATTGAGTTAATGAAAGAAGCGACTCGGTTCATACAAAGGAGGATGATATGATGAACTTCGGCCAGTTTTATGGGCATACCGAACTACTCCGCAGAGAGCCAGTGGAAAAACTCTTTTTTCATTAGTCTATGGAATGGAGGCTGTAGTTCCAGCTGAACTGAATGTTCCCAGCCTCCGACGAACCGATCTCCCCGATATTGAGTCTTGTAACACACAAATGATGGAGGATGCACTAGACACTATCGATTGTCGGCGAGACCAAGCTTTAATCTGGCTCCAGAATTATCAACAAGCAATTGCACATTATTATAATTCAAAGCTAAGGAACTGACCCCTTCAAGTCGATGATTTAGTTCTGCGCAAAGTATTTGAAAATACTAGGGAAGTTTGAGCTGGAAAACTTGGAATTAACTGGGAAAGTCCATATCAAGTAACCAAAGTAGTTCGCAACGGTGTTTATAAATTAGCAGACCAAGATGGAGTCCCAGTTCGGAGGCCATGGAATATTCTGAACTTAAAAAAGTTTTATTCATAAATTATTACAGTGATGTAACAAACTACAGTTTGGCTTGATCCCGACATGGGTACGTAGGCAACTCATTCAACAGTGCAGCTATTATTATTAATATATATATATATATATATCTATATGTTTAAAAGATAAAAGGAAATCTTCCTCACTGGGAAGCAGCAACAACAGTTCGCGAGAGAAAGATAAAGCAATGAGGAACGATCAAGGAGATGCATGATCGATCTTGTCGCAGAAAATCTTGGCACCCTGCCATGCTAGATCAACAATCCCGCACACACTTGGCGGCATGTAATGCCCAAACTCTTCAAAATTGAGTTTGATCCAATCCAACGGATGAGCTTCAAGGACGCATATTTCTCGGGAAATCTGGAACTGTTTCTTTTTCATTTCCCAAACTTCTTACCTCAGCGCACTTCTTTCCCGATCAAGATCTATATACTTAGCAACTAGCTAGTAAGATGATGAGTGTCTATTTGACCCATTTTTACTGTTATTTTACTTGTCTTATTGAGTCTAGAGGTTAGGTTTTGTGTTCTTTTGGCCGATTTTAGTGTCTTTTCAGGTTTTCACTTCCTTGGAGCTAAAATGTACAAAATGGAACAATTTTGGACGTTTTTACACATCATTGGATATCCTGGATCGATCGATCCTGAAGAGGATCGATCATGCACGACGAGGATCGATCATGCACGACGAGGATCGATCATGCACGACGAGGATCGACCTATCCCGAAGCAGATCAGTCAGTCAAAGGAATCAATGAAGTGGCACGGATCAGAGGAAGAAGATCAATCGATCCAAGTCGGATCGAACGATCCCAATCACGAATATTCTCCAGATCGCACATTAACTCCAATTTTAACCTAGAAGACACTCTGTAAATAGGGATCATTTCCTGAGCGGCCAGAGAGACCTAGACACAAATTTTACTGTTACTTTGCTATTTTTATTTTCATTTCAGATTTGTAAACTTTTTACATTGATTTTTCTCAGATCTAAAGTATTTTCATTGCATTTTCAAGATCTACATTCTGTCTTCATGTATTTCTTTGCATTTTCAACCATACAACATCATGATCTATCAACCCATTACCATGGTTGAGTAGATCTGCATGTTGGGAGATTGGATTTATTCAAAGGGATTTAATGTTTAATTAGGTTATTGTTATAGATTAGAACTATGATTAATAGATCTCTACTTCTATGAAACAAATGCTTTTGTTAGGTTGACGAATCTATCAAATGATTCATAGGATTTTATAGTACAGCTAGTGTTGGCTATTGTACCCGGAGTCTATAGTTTGTAGGCTTTATTACCAGATTTCCAAGAGTTGAAGTTGGATCTACAAGTGAACTATATCAAACTTGCTCATAATATGCTATCATAGGGTCCTAGCGGATTTATGGTAGAATAATATTTGCTTTTAATTAAAGATTTATTAGAATAATATTTGCTTTTAATAAAAGATCTATTTTGATACAGTGTTTGTGTTTTAAATCTAGATCATTTAATTGCTAATCCGGTTATATATCCTTTTTATTTATTTAAATCCCTGCGATTTCCCAAATCCCAGCATTTGTTTTAAATTGATTTATTTCCTTTATTAAAGATTTTATTTGGATTTTATTTGGATTTGATTTTCATGACAACTTTCCATATTTGCATCCTAGCTTTGTTTAAATATATGGATCTATAGTGCTCTTTACTCTCTGTGGATCGATCCCACCATTATACTATCACGCACAACCGTGCACTTGAGGAGTTTCGATGTTGGGTAAAACTTGATGCATAAAACAATCACATCAAGTTTTTGGCGCCGTTGCTGGGGAGTAATTGTAGCCTTTAGATTTAAGTTTTTAAACCTAGTCTAGGATATTTTATTTTCTGCATTTTTATTTATGTCTCCGAGATCGACCGATTCCCATAAGATCGACTGATCCTACTTCTTGCACGATTGACCAATCCCTAAAGATCGACCGATCCTACTTTGTGCAAAATTGATCGATCCTTCTTTGATCGTTCGATCCTTTTTCTCTCGAGATCGACCGATCCTTTCCAAGATCGATCGTTCCCAGAGCCTCTTATTCGGATCTGATTTTTCAAACTCCCTTTACTTCTCAGGTGTATGCAATTAAGGAGCAAGGCTTCTAAAGATCTATAACACTTGAGCATATAGGAGTTAACAAGGAAGTCCACAAGGAGGATCAAGGAAACAAAGAAGAACAAAACCACAAGGAAAGCAAAATATAAGGTTAGTATGGCTGATCCTAATAACCTTAGAAACATTCCCCCCGTTAATGATGATGAGGATGTAGAGGAAAACCGGCAGAGAGAGGGTCAGGTTAATCAAAGACCTCTCAATGATGCTGGAGTTCCTAGGGTGAGAGTAGATGCTGCGCCAGAACTGCAAGTCCCTCCGCGCAGGGTTACCTTAGGCAAGCAAGATTCCCCGCACGCCTACTATAGGAACCGATCTGCTATTATTCCCCCTCCTATCCAGAGGCAAGATTATGAGATTAAACCTCAAATAATTGCCCTGGTTAAACAGAATCAATTCCATGGGCTATCTAACGAGAACCCAATGGACCATATTGATATCTTTGAGGAGATCTGTAGTACCACCAAAGCCAACAGAGTCCCCCAAGCCTACCTCTGTTGTAGACTATTTTCCATTTCCCTTGCTGATAAGGCTCATAGATGGCTGAAATCTTTGAGTCCCGGATCTATCACAACCTGGGGTGAATGCTGAGCTGCTTTCATTCAGCAGTTATTCACCAAAGCTAGATCCGCAGCCCTAAAAAACAAAATAGCCACATTCCGCCAAGCTGGCACCGAGTCTTTCTATGAAGCTTAGGAACATTATAAGGAATATGTAAGGGACTGTCCCCCTCGAAGTTACACCGAGTCGGACAAAATGAATTTTTTCTACAATGGAGTTGAAATGAAGTATCAAATGGCTATGGACACAGCCAGTAGTGGAGACTTCATGAGCAACACGCTGGAGGAAGCAATGGAGCTCATTGAAAACCCGGCAGAAAGCGACTCTAACAGACCTTCTGACTATCATAGGAGAGTCAACCCCACTCGAGTGAGTGATAAGATTATAGAGGAGCTCAATGCTAAGGTGGATATTTTTATGAGAGCCCAAAAGAGATCTGTTAATCTCTTGGAAAGTGATGAGTTCAATGATGAGGAAGATCAAACTGAGAAGATCAACTTTCTCAATGGACAGGGAAACTACCAAAACCGGTGTTTTAACCCAAATTTTAGGAACCATCCTAACCTCTCCTACCGCAGTACTAATGTTGAAAACCCTGGAGATCAGTTTTATCCATCTCGGAGTACTCAAAACCAAGGGAACTTCCAAAATAATGCCGGTTTTGGTAAAATGGGATTCAATTCTCAACCCGGAAACGCTGGTTCAATGGATATAATTGATTTTATGTTCCGGCATATCATGGAAGGTCGGAAGAAATTCGCTGGGGATATCAACTCTAAGGTTGAAAGAGTTTATGAGAATCTCAATGGGAAATTTGATGCCTTAGGAACTCACGTAAGGGTTTTAGAAAACCTAGTTGTCAAAATTCTGTGAAAAATAGGGCCCAACCAGAACTTTCCCAGGGAAACTTGAAAACAACCCCAATGAATCTCTTCACTTCGTTGAACTCAGAAGCAGAAAACAGGCTGCCCCAAAGAGCTATCTTGCTGTAGGAGATAGGACAATCAAGATAGGACAATGAAGAAGATGATTTCTTCAATGATGACATAGAGGATAGCTTTTACAATAGGGAGCTGACAATTCCTGAAGAACCTGAAATGTCAGAAAATAGAAGTGATCACTCCATGGATGATGAGATAGAATAAGCAGAGCGTTATTACGTTAATCTCATAGAGATGGAAATTGATCAGGAGCGGTCAATCCCTAGTGAAGTCGATACATCCCCTGTGTTGAAAGACTAGGATTGCCCGACCGAACCCATTAAATCAATCACGAAATTTTCAGCACCCCCTGAAAAGAACTTACCACCGATCCCTAAATCTACCTACCATGAATTTGATAAGTGGAAATGTGAAAAGATAGCTAAAGAGATGAGAAAGAGATGAGAGTTAGACTACCATTTCCAGAGGTCTACTCAATGATTCACTTAGTGGAAGATCAATTAAAGAAAAATTTCACAGGGAAATCCACTATGGAAGAGTCCGTCAAATTCCTAAGGGAAAATTGAGATGAGGAAATGCACGAAAAACTTCCAAATAAACTAGGAGATCCTGGGAAATTCATCCTGTCATGCACCATTGGAGATACCTGTTTCAAAAACAGCTTGGTGTATTTGGGAGCTGATAGGTTTCATGTTAAACCCTAGAAGATACTCTCTCAAATTAAGAGGTCAGTTGCAGCACTTAGGGGTCAAATCTACAAGGACTCTGAAAACTTACACAATAGACGAACAAATTCAAATTAAGCTAGATAAAATAAATAAGTAACTAAAAGAAACAAAAAACGAAACAAAATAGCAATTAAACGGGATTGATTCAAGTGATTAAAAAGCGCTAGACCTAAGGAAAATCAATCAGGAAAACTCAGGAAAGTGAACAGGGCAGTTTGTAAATCAAGTCTGAAGTGTTTGTGCGGTTCTTAAACTCGTAACACTAATGTGATATCTCATCCAATTCTCAATGCGATGACATCTATCCTCTAAACATAAGCAAACCAAATCTTTTTGCGAAATACCAATAAATAGAGTCTCTATAATCAGCGGGTACGATATGTTTACAAAATTTCTAAACCAACTCTCGCTGCGAAAAGGCTGTTTGCTCATCTAAGATTGGGTCAGGGTATCAATATCATTCTTGCGCCTACCAATAATCCTACGATACCAGTGTTAAGGTGATCAATCTTAAGACTAGTGTAATTATCAAATCTAGATGAAGAACATAATAGATAACTTAACAAGACTATGCCCAATTCAACAATCCTTCATAATCCCTTTTGAAACCCTAGATCTAACAAGGTTACTACTCAGGCACAGAAGATGAAACACAAATTATTGTCTGAATAATACTCATAAAATCGAAAATAAGAAATCAAAGGGAGTTCAGAATTCTTCTCTCTACAAAGTTTGAGATCTGAATCTTCTCTCCAATAATCTCCTTGAAACTTACAATAAACTTAGAACTTCTCAGAAACTTAGAGAATGATAAAACTTAGTCTCTGGGACTTCTAAAACATAGTTTAACCTAAAAATACGATCAGGCATGAAGTATGAACTTTGGAAACTTCTGGGGCAAAGTTGTAATTCTTGAAACTTGATAAAACTCGAAGGCGTCATTCACGTCTTGGTTGTGTTGACCGACACAGGTAAAGCTTGTCGTTTGACGTGGACAGAAATATTCGTCTCCTTGTTGATTTGCTCAGCTACAAGCCTCCAAATGCATCCAAAGTGCTTATCAGGGTCCAATCCGTGTTTGTACCTAATTAGACTTAATATATATACAAAAGACTCCAAAACAAATACATATATCATGTCATAAAACCATAAAATCCATGATATATCAACTCCCCCAGACTTAGCTTTTGCTTGCCCTCAAGCAAAACAGAAAACCAAACCAAAGAAGTAGTTTGATAATCGCAAAACTCATAACTTCATAAGAACACCACAATCACAATAACTATAGTGAACCACTAAAAGTCCTTGCTTAACAAGATCTAGACCACCATGTACTTCATTGCATGCATCTGCAGCATTCCTAATTAATTTCCACCACAGTTTATTCAACATAATCCACCAAACAACCTTCATCGCTGTTTTTCTATCTTACCAAAAGTTTTAATGTCAAGGATCTTCTAGATTTATAACCGTATTTCACTATAACAAACCAACCATTATCATTTTTATTGGTACTCTTTAAACTCCCCCAGACTTATTATTTATTATTACTTATTTTTCTTTCTTCTCTTTTTTTTTTTAATAAGGATTGAATTCATAAATTTAGAGATTATAAACAAATGGTCATCAGAAATTTCTTCCTACCGTTTATACTAATGAAAATCATCTCACTGTTATAAATTCAGAATTAGGGACAATGAGGAGGAGTACGACATTTAAATCAAACAGGCCAGAGTTTCAAGCTTATACGAAAAATCAGACCCAACAGACATCAATTCCATCAATAAAATAGAATACTTAGCTCGGATCTAGGACATTGGAAACATGGGGATCTCAAGCAATCTGACTGGCCATTAAGTTTTCCATTAGTCTCAGATTCAGGTCAAGATAGAATCAAATGGTCACATGAGAGCTTACTGTAAACTGTGGTTGATTCCTCGGTAACATCATTGTTTCTGGACAAGTTTTGACTCAATAAAACAAAGGTTTTGAAAAAAAAAAATTTTGGGACTGACTCTCAAAAGAATAAACAAAGTTAGCACCTACCTCCCCCAGACTTAAACTACAATGTCCCCAGTGTAAATAAGCCTAAGGAAAGTGATAAAAAGAAATAAAATAAAATAGAGATTGAACTGTTATGTTTCTAAAAACGTGACCTGAGTTGGTGTGTGCATGTTGACCGACACACACCCTGCGTGTCGATCGACATGAGCAGGGATGTGATGTTCAGAAATTCTGACACCATTCTATCTGATCATTCAACTCGTTTTCTGACATTTAGATCCTGATTAAGAGCAAAACATGTCAAATAACTAGCAAATATATAACATAAGAGATTTCAACAATATTCAAGAAGAGTTCGAAACAAAATACTGAAGCAAAAAATAAAAATGTCTTAAAG
The DNA here is from genome assembly GCA_963555745.1 of Cardamine flexuosa. Taxonomy (NCBI): domain Eukaryota; kingdom Viridiplantae; phylum Streptophyta; class Magnoliopsida; order Brassicales; family Brassicaceae; genus Cardamine; species Cardamine flexuosa. Next base: position 14,636,000 of record OY743221.1, on the reverse strand, counting down.
GAAAAAGAAAAACTAGGAACCAAATGACTAAACAAAGTCATCATCAGAACTCCGAGGAGTGCGAGGATCAACAAGAGGGCTGCACGGGCGTGGAGGTGATGAGGTAGCCTGGGCATGAGTGACACCGGAAGCAATAAGCTGCCACATACTCCTCATAGTACTCACCATGTACCTCCGAAACATATGACTATCATTCTCATAGCCCGCTGGGGGCTCCGGAAACACAAGATCAGGAGTGGAAGTATCTAAGAGAGGTGGTGTCTCTAGAAGTAGCGGCACAGTCTCATCCTCAGTAGCTGAGGGCGCGGCACTAGACGAAGCTCCTCGGCGAAGCTTGCGGCTTGAACTCTCAACCAACAATGTCTCATCTGGCGCGAAGTACAGCATAGCGTGATCCTTTTTGATACGGAAAGACATGTCAGGTAACTTCACATTCTTCACTTTACCATCTTCATCAGCAAATACCCACATATTGTTAGGCTTCATCCAAGTCACATGCTTGAGATAGTCAAGATCCATGGTGATATGATCAGATTTGCGTGTGGCATTGGACAAGACTATACCAAAGTAGTGGAAGATTGGAGTCAAAAGGTTTCCAACATGCTCAAACTGCTTCTTACCAAAGGCCTTGGCTTTCAGAGAAACAAATGATGAGCAAACACAGCACCAAAATTCAGATCAGAATTGGGAATATCATACTTCCAAACCGCAGCAGGAAACATATGGCGAACACCAAGCAAAAGGAGCATAAGATCTGACTTCTGGGCTTTGGTAGGATCATACCGGCACAAGATGGTGCTAGCAATGAGGTGCAGCACATACCTGACAGCGGGATGACAAACATCTGTCTGCTTCAAAGAACCGGTATCATACTCAACATTCCCGATGTGGGACCAAAAGGTCTTGATGTCCCCCCCCCCCCCACTCTGTATCCATAACAGCCTGAGTATCATCTCTCCTGAAGCCATACAAGTCACATAGATCAGGGATAGTTATCCTGTATCTCATACCTTTGCACGTGAATTTCAGAACTCCCTGTTGTGCCACCTTAGCACTCTCATCAGCATAGTAAACTCTGCAGGAAGCTAAGAACTGGCGTGCCAAGTCTGGGTAGAGAGTGTGTGGTATTTAACCCATAGTGCCCAAACCTATCTTCAAAGTGATGTGGTTGACATCATCATCAATATCGAGAGCTACCATGGCTTTTCCGTCCTCCAGCCTGGTATGTCTCATATCAACACCTTGCCAAGCATTATAGAACAATGTGTCATACTAATCCCAATTCTTTGAAATAGGTCTCTGAGTACACTCGGGCTTGGCCGTCTCAGTCTTTGGATCACTATCCCAGTAACGCTTCATCTTAATCATCAGAGTCTCGAGTTTAGGCCAAGGAGCTCGGACATGAGCATTGACCAGAAAATCAAAAGTGGGTGTGGTGGCTATGATGGCAGGTTGGGTGGTCTCAACACTGGTCTCAATCTCCTCTCTGTTGGTACGTTTGTTCCTCGAAGACCTCCTAGTAGTCATCTGCAAAAAACATGAAATCACAACATTAGTTCATATCCGGAATTTGTGCGGGCGTGTCGACCGACACGGGTGAACCATGTCCATCGACACCATGCCAAATCGTATATACTTATGAAAAAAAAAAATTCCAAGCAAGATCAATGTCAAATTAGGATCAATATTGCACAATCATCAAAATTAACCATTAAAATCATCTTTATAACATCAATTTATCATCTAATCAACCCTAAATTCCGAATTTCCAATAAGATTAGTGCTAGGTTTTGTCAAAAGAAATTCATGACTTTTCATTTAATTCAACCTAGATTAGCGACATTCTTCACTTGATTCCTTCTAAATTTATCCTAATCAGTCAAGACTAGCAAGCATTAAGAGTAAAAACGAAATTCAAAAGTGAGAATTCAAACGCTTGAAATTTTCAAAATTAGGAATGGAGATTTGAAGAACATACCTTTGATTTTGAATGATTGAATGATATAGGAGTATAAGGAATAGAAATCTCTTGAGTTTAGAGGCAGAAATCGGATGATTTGGTGAAGGACTCAAAAATCGCGATTTGGGTTTATATAGAAGCTTAGGGTTTTGCAAAAAGAAAAAGAAGAAGTGGAGAAGAAAAAGGAAATTAGGTATTTATACTAACCTTGGGTCCGCGTCGGCTGACATAGGGTGTGTGTCGATCGACACGGACACAAACGTCGTGTTCCTTGTTCGAAAAATTATGAAAAACGTCTCCAATCCAATAGCAATCCTTCCATATTTGTCATTAAGCACGTCTAATTCCTGAGACAAAACAAAAACAAAGAAAAATTAGTTAAAAAGACACAGAAAAACTTAATTAAAGACTCACCAGTGGGTTACCTCCCACTAAGCGCCTATTTTCAGTCATTAGCTTGACTTTATCAGAAATCAGATGGATGGAGATTCTTTGGATGAATCCGAAGGTGGTGAAGATGAAGTCTTGGAGCTGAGATCATCCTCACTTAAGTCAAGCATCTTGGGTTTCAGAACCCTAGTCATCATCTCATCCATCGCGGCTTGTCCTTTAGCTTTGAACTCGGGAGTGATGATAGCTTTAATCTTGGAAAATGGCCTTGAACCACTTCCATACTGAAGCTTATACTCAATAGTATCATCAACTTGCCTCATAGGAATCAAAGTCATAAGGGCCTTCGCAGTCACTGCTTTTCTCTGCAGTTTCTTCTTCTTACCCGCAGCTTTCGGATTCCTTGCAGTGAATCTCATTCACTTCTTCAACAACAACATGGAGACTCCACAACACATATCCTTCCGGATTAGTGTCATAGAACACATCAGGATAAACATGCCTCAGAGAAATCCTGCTACTTAGCAAAATAAACATAGCTCCAGCAGTAGAAGGAATGGTCTACCCAAAAATCAGTGGCATATCAGAACCGATATCCGTCTCAACAACATGGAAATCACAGGGAAGCAGACAATCACCAACTTGAACTCCCAGATTCTCAATAAAACCCATGGATTTCTTCAGAGAAGCATCAGCAAATGTAATCTTTATTGAAGATCTCTTCATGTTGCATACTCCCAACCTCATTGCAATGTCATTAGACATAATATTGATACTAGACCCAGTATCCCAGAGTGAATCAATGAACTTATTTCCAGCAATGGAACATGGTACAGCAAAACTTCCAGGATCTTCCAACTTAGGCAATTTTTGAAAATAGATTCTGTCATGGAGCTGAGCATGTTGACCAACAAGTCCTGGTGCCTGTCGATCGATTTGCTTGGAGTCAGGACCGTCTTTAGTCGTGACCTTGCATCAAATCTTCTGATGAGTTGGGTGATGTCGACCGACATGTAAGGGTGGTGTCGATCGACATGAGTTCCGTGATGAGAGTCTTAACTTTTTCCTTAGCTTCAGACTTCTTCAGAACTTCTTCGATCTCTCTCTTGACCATATATCCCGAGGATATAACAGCAGCACAAGAGTACTTCCAGGTAAGACGCCATCAGGGCATTTAGTGTTCACGGCAGATTGTGCAAACTGAGTATCCAACCTCTTGATGTGGTTGTTCAAAGTCTCATATTTCCCATTGAGATTTGCATACAATGCATCTATCTTACCATTGAAGTCAACTATCATCTTCTGCTGTCCTTCAAGTATTTGGTCGAACTCAAAATCCACAGTTCTAGGAGGTAGATTCTGGTAAGTGGAACTTCCAATGTCCCTAGTGAAACCACTGTTGTTTCTCAGAGAATCCTGAACCACAAGCATGGGCGTAAATCCAGAAGAATTCGGGTTTTTCTAGTAGTTGTTCCTCTGGTTGTTGTATCCTCTGAAGTTGCCTTGAGAATTACCAAATCTTTGGCCATTAAAATCAGAACCATTCACATAGTTCACATCCTCTTCAATAGCTTCTTCTTCAGCTTCAAAAACCTCAACCTCTTGAGCAAAGTGAACCGACTTCTTGTTCACTAGAAGGTTGTGCATAGTGTCCAGCTTTGCCTTGACTTCCGCCATCTGATTATTATCCAAACCAGGAGCTAACTTCTTCCTCTCAAAATCAGCATTCTTAGTACTACTACTAGATGCCAAGTTCTCAATCAACTTGATAGCAGCCTCTGGTGTCCTGGTCATGAAGTTACCATTACTAGCAGCGTCCAAAGCAACCTAATACCTCCAGTCAATTCCGCAAAAGAAAGTTTTAAGGAGCTGAACTTCATCAATAGCATGGTGCGGACAATCGCTTTGTATCTCAACCATGCAGCTTTCAGAGTCTCTGCAGGTCCTTAAGCAAATTGAATAATCAAAAATCCCTCAAGTCCTCTGTCTTAGCATCATCATAAAAATTGTTCAAGAAAGCTATCTTGATATCCCTCCAAGTGGTTAAGGACCCCAACTCCAACTGTTTCAACCATTGAGCTGCTTCCCCAGCAAGAGAGTATGGAAAGAGCTTGCAGAGTAGATAGTCTTTAGACATTCCATTGGCTTTAATACTTGAAGCCAAGTCTTCAAACTTCTTTATGTGGTCCATTGGATGTTCCGCAGGATGAGCATGGAAAGTGTGTTGCCCCACAAGAGTGTAGTATTGGGGTTTCAACTCAAAGTCATTTCCCTGCAAAGCAGGAGGACATATAGCAGACCTGTTGGAGTAAAACTCATTGGGTCTGTTAAAATCAGCCAGTGTTCTTCCCATAGTTTCAATCCTAGCATCGATGTTATCCGGACCGCCGCAATCACGTCGACCGACACCAGTGTTGCCATGTTGGTCGACATGGCCAATTTTGTCGACAGCTTCGAAAATTGGGTTTCCATCAACATCAAGTCTCAGACCTTGATCATTATACCGGTTGCCCTCTTTATCACATAAGATCCCAGTAGCATCTCTCTCAATCACAACAGTCGTAATCATCTCTGATTGCTTTTGTGCTCTGCGATTAGCTCTCTCTAGCCTCCCAATCTCCTCTGTAACAACTAAGTTTTTGCTTTTGTTGCTCGTCATGCACCTGAGATAAGAGAAAGTAGAGATGTAAGTAACAAAATAAAATAAAAACCTAGACTAAACTCTAACTGAATCTAATGGTGAATTTAGAGTCCCCGGCAACGGCGCCAAAATTGATAGGTTTCAAATTAAACCTTAGAAGCTACTCTCTCAAATTAAGACTAGTGTAATTATCAAATCTAGATGAAGAACATAATAGATAACTTAACAAGACTATGCCCAATTCAAAAAAATTTCATAACCCCTTTGGAAACCCTAGATCTAACAAGGTTACTACTCAGACATAGAAGATGAAACACAAATCATTGTCTGAATAATACTCATAAATCAAAAATAAGAAAACAAAGGGATTTCAGAATTCTTCTCTCTATAAAGTTTGAGTTCTGAATCTTCTCTCCAATAATCTCCTTGAAACTTACAATAAACTTAGAAATTCTCAAAAACTTAGAGAATGGCAAAACTTAGTCTCTGGGACTTCTAAAATATAGTTTAACCTAAAAACACGATTAGGCATGAAGTATGAACTTTGGAAACTTCTGTGGCAAAGTTGCAATTCTTGAAACTTGATAAAACTCGAAGGCGTCATTCACGTCTTGGTTATGTCGACCGACACAGGTAAAGCCTGTAATTCGACGTGGACAGAAATATTCGTCTCCTTGTTGATTTGCTCCGCTACAAGCCTCCAAATGCATCCAAAGTGCTCATCAGGGTCTAATCCATGTTTGTACCTAATAAGACACAATATATATACAAAAGACTCCAAAACCAATACATATATCACGTCATAAAACCATAAAATCTATGATATATCAGGAGCAAGCATCAACGTACTACCACTCTCTATTTCGCATAAGCTTGGACTGGTAACTATGCAGCAAACCACCAAGATAATAACCATGGCTGATGGAACAACTCGGAGAACACACGGAGTCCTGATTGATATCCCGATGTTGGTAGGCTCGTGCTACATACTCGTTGATTTTTTTTGTTTTTGACTTGGACAATAATGGTACTGACCTTATCCAAGGGCATCATTTCTTAGCTACAGCTGGAGTATCCATAAATGTGCCAAAAAGAAAGATAAAAATCCATCTCAGAAAAACAGTTGTGAAACTTTACGTTGAGACCGTCGATATGCAACCTACCGTCAATGGTCAAACATTCATGATTAACGATGTTGATGCTATCGATGTTGTTCACTTAGTGGACGAGATCCTCGGAGTTTCCACAACTGAGAGGATTTCAGAAATCAAAAAGGGAAAGTACGCTGAGATCGATCGATCTAAAGGTGGGATCCATCGATCCAACAATAAGAGCCACTGCTTTCTCGTTAAGAAGATTGATCTGGCTGCTATCAAGATCAACCCGCAGGGTGAGATTGATCGATCCCACTTCCCCGATAATTATTTAAAAATTGGGGAAGATCAATCGATCCCCGCAGACGCACCTACATAAACCTCCCGAAAACAAAACCCTAAAAGAGTTTAGAAATCAGGGAGATGGATAAAAAAAAAACACCAACACAACCTAAGAAGATGGATCATCTCACAGAGAGCAAGGTTGATGAGATAGTTGGAAAACGGGGGACAAGGTTGCCCTTTGAGGAGATTAAGTCTGTGTTACCCATGATGGCAGATTTCACTTTGGATATCCTTGTCGGCAGGGTCACACTGCAGGGCGCAACTGACTACCTCCAGGCTTACCTAAACAACAAGAGGCAAGATAAACCCCCCCCCCCCCCCCTAAAAGGGATGATCCAGGTGAATTCCATATACTCATCACAATTGGAAGGACTCTTTTAAGGAACTGTTTGGTAGACACTAGATCTAGTATAAATGTCATATCACTCAAGAATGCAAGGTTATTGTGTCTGAAACACATGGTGCCAACCAAGTCCCAAATAGAATTGGTTGATGGCCCACTCCAAAACCCTGTAGGGATCCTATCCAACATACAAATTCTTGTGGGTGGAAGCTATGTTCTGATAGACATCTTTGTGCTGGACATGAACTGTGATGGATCAGATCTAATCCTAGGACGAACATTCCTAGTGACCGCCCGCGCATCTATCAGCATACTCAAAAGGAGAATAAAACTGTGAATTGGGGACAAGGTCATATGCTTCCCCATTAAGACTATCAAGAGATACCCGATTGTACTTGGCCAAACTCCCGCTGTGAAAAATGAGGAAGATACCATTCCTCCAATGAACCCAGAACCCAATTGAAATAAAACTAAGTCAAGATAGTGATTTTGCAAAAACAAGCACTGGTTGGGAGGCAATCCAACATGTTTTATTAATTTATTTTTGTATTTTAAAATATTTTATTTTATTTTATTTCCCTTCAGTTATTTTATTTATTTATTTATATATTTTTCAAAATAAGATATGATAATGTTTTTGTGTTAACCTGACTGCAAACAGGTGCAAAACGCAAAAGATGCAAATTTCAAGAAGTTTCAGTACGCTGGGATCGATAGATCCTACCCAGATCGATCGATTAAAACAAGTATTTTTGCCTAATATTGCAGAGAAAGACAGTAAAAACTATTAGCCTAGGCACAGAGAGACAAAACACAAGTTTTTCAATCAATTGTAAGTATCGAAACTATCGAACCAATGGGTGACTAGAGTTATGCAAAAAGGATGTGATCAATAACAAACAATTCAAGCCAAATATAAAAAGGGTTGGTTTTATCTAACAGCCTAAATGAAACTATAACCAAACCATAAGTGAACCTAGAGCTACCAAAGTCTGTCATACTTTAGTAAGTCATGAAAAACACAAGAAAACTATGCTAAACTAACCACTCGACCTAAGCAGTCGAGTAGGGTGGTCGAGTGCTACAGTAAAAACAGAGAAAAACTACAGTGAATGAATAGTAAGCAAGCTGTGAACTATGGGGAAAACAGGGACTCTAGGGATGGAAATCACAGGATCGCAAACACTCTGTTCTATTGCAGCTATCAACTAGAAATTTCATCACAGGACTACCCTAGACAGTAGACTTCATAACCAGCTCAATCCATGGTTCGTGGTAGAGAGCCCCAAGACCCAACCTAGTAAGCATAGTGTGAGGAGTCGGATCAGGCATGAAGAATCAGCCTATTCAAGTCGAGAAGAGTTCATAACAAGTGAATAGGTGGAGTCGTGACATAAATCAATGTCTGATGCATCCACCCTCACGCTATTGTACTCAAAACCCCAAAAAAAGTCTGTCTAATGGCTCAAGGCATGGTTCGTGCTCATGAGACCATCTAAAATCACGTTTTCCTTGACCAGGGGAGAACAAGCATTAAAATCACTCACCCAAGAGGGAGTCAAAACTGAGTGATGATCAAACTATCTAAGCAATAACAAAACAGAGAGAAGCTACCCTAATCCATCCCCAAAAATCCAAAATTTACTGCTCACTCACCGGATTCATCTCTTGGGCCCGAAACCCAGAAATTTCTAAAAGTGACATAAGTGATAGCTGATGATCCGATGAGCAAGAGTGTAGAAGAAAGCTAAGGTAAATACTGATTTTATAAAAAGTTATACAAGTTACAAAATTCGGGAAAATGAAGAACAAGATGAAGAACTAGAGAGAGATACTAAGCTAAACTAGGTTAAACTAATAAAATCAGCCACCCCTAACATTAGGTTAATCAGGAGCTTTTATACTAGGTGACAAAAGAGAAATAAGTCAAATTCCAAATTTAAAGGGAAAAAGGGTAAACGTGCCACTCGACCAATCAGTCGAGTGAACCAGTCGAGTGGGTTAAGTGACTGACTCGACCACCCACTCGAGTGGCCTGGTCGAGTAGCTCAGTAGAGAGGCTGACTAGACTACCCACTCGAGTGGGTAGGTCGAGGAGGCCACTCAAAGTGTCTCTGGTGCAGTGCAGGCTCATGTTCGTCATGTCTTGACTCTTCGGGATGTATCTTCCAAATGACATACTGGATTGCTCTGATTCTTGTCCCATGTGAATCTTGACTGTTCTAGATTTCCAACGGTATATAGAAATCCAAATTTTTTCTTCGGAAAGGTCTTTAAATGTTTCCCAACTTCTGATGCTTCGAAGTCACTCGAGTGCTCCACTCGAGTGATCTGGTCGAGTGAGCCTGTCTGAGAGTGCTTCACTCGAGTGGTCTGGTCGAGTGGCCTGTGTAGAGTGCTCACTTCAGTGCCTGGTCGAGAGTGCTCAGTCGAAAGTGCTCCACTCGAGTGGTCTGGTCGAGTGAGCCTGTCTGAGAGTGCTTCACTCGAGTGGTCTGGTCGAGTGTGCCTGTCTGAGAGTGCTTCACTCGAGTGGTCTGGTCGAGTGAGCCACCTGTCTTCTCTGCAATCGTCGATCCCCAAGACGAGAAAAGCTGAAAACTGGTTAATGTACAGACCAATGCTCTCTTTTGGTCGTAAAATTCCTTCTACGGTTTATGGTTTGCTTTCTTGTTCACAATTCATTATCTCAAGTGTTGTTACGCAGCACCTATTTTCTTTGATTTTATATCACTGCATGACGCAGTGATTTAAGTCTGGGGGAAGGGGTGACTGCTTTCATATGTTATTAACATTGTGTTTTCTTTTGTTTACTTGTCCCAAAAAAAATTTACAAACTTTTTCATTTTTCTTGAGTCATTTTATTGAGTAAAAGCATGGGATTTTACAATTTTCTTGGTTTCCATTTGATGTTGACATTTATTGGACTTGGTTCAAGAAGATTGAAAACACCATCAGTGGATCAACTTTACCCGAAGCGACCTATCCTTTGGAAATCTGAATGATCCAGCGTTGGCTCTATCTACTTGGACCTTTAAATTGGACTAATCTTCTCACTTAGCGGCTCAATATCACAAAAGGATCATATACATCTGGAGTTCACCCCATTCTTATTGGAGCTCCAGATGGCCAAGCTCATTTTCAGTTTGGTTCCACACCCTTACACCCTTTTTTCATTCAGACCCCAGTCCTCTTTCGCAACATTAGGAGCATGTGCAACCAAGTGTATGGGAGCCGGTACAACCAAATGTTTGAAAGATTTCTGAGTAAGCTTTCTAGTATTAGTACTTCATCTATATTAGTTTGAGATGACTATTGATCAGCTTTTAGTAGGATTGATGTACATGGCTAGAACTGGTTCCAACTTCTTCTTCTCAGAAAAAAATGCTCTGGGATCAACCGATCCTATATTGATCGATCGATCCCGTCTCATCTCGAGACTCTCTTTCAAAAAAAAAAATAAAAAAAAAAAGAAGAGAAGGGAAAGTAGTATGAAAGGGAAAGTAGTATGAAGGAACCAGAATAAAATATTTTATTTATTTAGTTAGTTATTTTTTTCTGTTATCTATTTTATTTTAGCACCAAGAGCAACTCTATTAGGATCATTATATAGAAGCTTGCTTGGGATACAAGGTTCAGGAGGTTGTGCACCATCTTTGGTTTCCATCTCACTGTGATTTTACGCATTGGCTTGCACCGGAGTTCATCTATCATGCCTAACCATCACCCTTAAAATGGCCCCTGTTACTAGCCTTTAGCGATTTCAACTCCCTTTGTGAGACTGCACGCAACACTTAATGAATGTTAAAGGGCCAACAATGGAGATTTCAGAAGTTCCCTTGGATCTCAGATGCTAGAGTACGGTAATGTTTGCTATCCCTACGGTAAAGTACATGTTGTACTGCTAAAGTTCGATCAACCTTTCAAAAGGTTTCTTTTTGGTTTACATGATCAACATGATGGATTTCTAAAGCTAAGCGTAAGTTCCCATTTTTCAAACTTCCACTTCTATACTTTGTTTCATTGTCTTGTTTCTTACTTGAGGAAAAGCAAGAATTCAAGTCTAGGGGTGTGATGAGTGTCTATTTTGACCCATTTTTACTATTGTTTTAGTTGTCTTATTGAGTCTAGAAGTTAGGTTTTGTGTTCTTTTGGCCGGTTTTAGTGTTTTTACAGGTTTTCACTTCCTTGGAGCTAAAATGGAGCAATTTTGGATATTTTTACACATCATTGGATTTTGGAGGCATCCTGGATCGATCGTTCCTGAAGAGGATCTACCATGCATGACGAGGATCGACCAATCCCGAAGCAGATCGGTCAGTCAAAGGAATCTTTGAGGTGGCACAGATCAGAGGAAGAAGATAGATCGATCCAAGTAGGATCGATCGATCCCAATCACGAATATTTTCCAGATCGCACATTAACTCCGATTTTTAACCTAGAAGACACTCTATAAATAGGGATCATTCCCTGAGCGGTCAGAGAGACCTAGACACAAATTTTACTGTTACTCTGCTATTTTTATTTTCAGTTCAGATCTGTAAACTTTTTACATTGATTTTTCTCAGATCTAAAGTATTTTCATTTCAAGATCTACATTCTGTCTTTATCTTTTTCTTTGCATTTTTAACCATACAACATCATTATCTATCAACCCATTATCATGGCTGAGTATGCATATTGGGAAATGGGATTTATTCAAAGGGATTTACTGATTAATTAGGTTATTGTTATAGATTAGAATTATAGTTAATAGATCTCTACTTCTATGAAACAAATGATTTTGTTAGGTTGACATATCTATCAAATGATTAATAGGGTTTTATAGTAGCTACCATTGGCTATTCTACCCAGAGTCTATAGTTTGTAGGCTTGATTTCCAGATTTCCAAGATTTGAAGCTGGATCTATAAGTGAACTCTATCAAACTTGCTCATAATATGCTATCATAGGGCCCTAGCGGATTTATGGTAGAATAATATTTGTTTTTAACTAAAAGATTTATTTGAATAATATTTGCTTTTAATAAAAGATCTATTTTGGTACAGTGTTTGTGTTCTAGATCTAGATCATTTAATTGCTAATCCGGTTAAATATCCTTTTTATTTATTTAAATTCTTACGATTTCCCAAATCCAAACATTTGTTTTAAATTGATTTCTCTCCTTAATTAAAGTTTTTATTCGGATTTGATTTTCGTGACAATTTTCCATATTTGCATCCTAGCTTTGTTTAGATCTACAGATCTATAGTGTTATTTACTCTCTGTGGATCGATCCCAGCATTATACTACCCCGCACAACCGTGCACTTGCGGAGTTTAGATGTTGGGTAAAACCTGATGCATAAAACAATCACATCATAAGACAATGATTCAAGTTAGATGATTGGGACAAAGGAAATTGTGAGTTCAAACCAATTATTTACCATTTCCATAAATCTCATCGCTGATTTCTGGCCATGAGGTAGCTGTTTGATCAAACCACAAGGAATGGTCATCGGAGTCCCTCATCCTAAAGGATGTTTGAACGAACTATCCTCGGAGTTAAGTGCCGCTGTGGGATAATCGTGAAAACAAGCGACACTTTCAATGGATATACCGGCATGTTTAGGACAGCGGTATTCGGAAGCCATTTAGAGCTGAGTAAAAGTGAAGAAAAGAAGTGAAAAAATTGGAGTACGAGAGAGGTGCAAAGTTCAGAGTTTTTGATTCGTATTTTATATAGCAAGCTATCAAGAAAATCATGCCGGATTGTGCACCTAGGAATCACCAGAATAAGAGATTTAATTCATTAAAATTATGCGGATCAAGATCCGGCATGACGATTTGGAGAGATTCAAGAAATGAATATGGCAGATGAAACTAAATGAAACCAAATTGCAAATTAAAATAAAAAGAAATCAAGTTCAAGCGAAAACAATAATGAACCTAGCCCCAGCAAGATTAAAAGTTATTATTACATCTAGGGTTTGGACTCGAGAACAGTCTCTGTCATAGCCATGTCGTCCTCCGGAGTGGCATCGTCCTTTGGCCCAGATGTAGAACCCTCCATTGGAGCAGAGTCCGGAGCGCCTTCCCGCTCGGCCCGCTAGGCCGCTGCTTTTCTCTTTCTCATGTCTCAAAGATAGGAGCGAAGCACGTCAGGAATAGGAACGATGGAGTCAATACCGTTCCTTTCCCAAGTAAAGGGATGACTTTCCAAATGGTGGGCCCTCTTTTCTATCTTTTGGAGCTTCCTCTCCAGAGCTTTCTTTTTCTTCCCGAGGTATTGACGGTCACTGCATGCACCATAGTGTTCGATCGCAAGCTGAAACACGAATGCACATTCCAAATAAGTTACAATATGAAGAAAAAAAAAAACCTAAGATATTTTTGTGGGCAAAACATATCCATGAAGATCATGGCTTCTTCCTTCTCTCTTCCGACGAGAGTACTGGTGAAGTGAGGAATAAGGATCCTGCTCGGGAAGAACCCATCGCCGGAGGCCGGAGGAGGACTCGATGGAGAATCAGAGTCAGCTGCATAGTGAGAAAAGTATCCGAAAGTGTCCATGATAGAGAAGAGGAAGATGAAAAGGAGAGAGGAAAAGAAAGCAAGGATAAAGGAAATCATAGAGAAAATGGAATGAAAATAAGGGAAATGTCAGAGGTACAAGTGGGATAAGGAAATCCCAAATGACGTGCATTTAATAAAAGTAATAATTGCTTCCCTAAAAGCACATTCAAGTTTTGGAACTCGAAGTAAGGTTTAAATGACACACGCTCTGTGAATCATTAAGACCTAAGATGATACCCTAAGGAGTAAAAATCAAACTCGACCCAGTTAAAAAACCCCAAAAAGGAGGCCCAGTCATTTTTAACTAGTTTCTTGATAATACAAGCCGTAGAGTCCGCTAGGATATTTCTCTTGTTCCAAATCGTCTAAACAGTCCAATAAGAAATCATATGAAATTCCGGACTGACAAAGCAATCCACAAGGACTATTGTCATACAGTTAAAGGTTCACAAAATTCAAAGCCGAGCTCAGACTTCGCTTAAAACCGAGCTCCATTCTCCCATTTTCACCGAGAAAGCTGGATATAGTGTTTCTTTAAAAATGGTAAGGGTCTGATCAACCCATTTCTCTTGAAAACAACTCAAATAAGAGTTTCTGAATAAATCGGATTTTGCAAATCCGCAGATATAAAAGTCTTATCAAAATAAGCATCTATAAAGTCGACTTTCTTAAATAAAAAATGATTAAATCAATATTCAAAGCCCCATTGGGCAAAAGCAAAAACAAAGACAAGTTTAACAAATTCTGGGACATATCCCGAGTTGGGTGGACGCAGCCACACGATTAACTAAAAGCAGGGTCAACCCTTGAAGGGTCTTCGATCATTTCGGATACAGGTTCAGTAGGAGGTCCACGACGACATTCATATCCGGAGGATTGTTACTGGCCATCTGGTTAGGAGACAGTTCCATATGACAAGCTTCCGGCTCGGGAGGAGTAACCTTGGGAATAATATCTTCAGGCACATCCTAAATATTTCAAATATACTGGTTATGGTAGATAACACCATCTCTTAAGCCGGGCAAGGTAATTATTTGTTATAAGGGATAAGTTAGATCCAAATTGATTGAATCGTACCTTATAAAGGGGAGCCGATGAAGAGGTAGGAACCGCAGCAGAAGGCGGTGAGCTTTGTTCGACAGGAAGTTCAAGGTTCAATTCAGGAAGAGGAAGATAGTCCGAAAAAACAGCAGCAAACTGTTCCAGATCCAGGGGCACGATCATGAAGTTTGTCAGCTCGGAGGTCGTTTCGACCAGTGCACTTGTCAGCTCGTTTATCTCCTCATCCGGATTAATCTCGCTTGAAGGATAACACGAGCTTCAATAGAGCTGACATGTTCGGACAGCTGATTTAGTAGAGCTTTGCCATTCTCTTTTACTTTTTCCTGGGCCGAACTGGCAGTCTTCTCGATATCGTGGTAATGAAACCTGAGCAATGCATCGTACTTCAGAGAAGTCTCCTTAAGCTGTTCCTGCAAAGCAACCATCTCGCATTTGAGTTGTTGATTCGAAGCTTGCATAGCATTACATTCCAAGTACAAGACCCTGTGTTTTTCTTCATAACCCTTTTCCAAACTCTCAGCTGCATTACAAGAAACTTCAAACTTCTCCCTGAACTCAATTCGCTCTTTCCTTAGGCTCCCGATCATTATCATGTCTCTCTCCTTTAGATCCGCCATAACTTTCTCATGATCAGTGGCCAACTTTGTGGTGATTATGGTCCCCATAGAAGAAGACATATCATAGATAAGTTGTTCATAGTAACAAACCATATCGTTAAAATCAGCAAGGGTCTATACGAACAAAGAGTGTAAGAAGTATGAAGAAGGAATAAAGAGATAACGAGAGAAAAAAAATTGAATACCTGACTAGTGTGACGAGCATGGTTCGCAAAAATCTCGCACAAACCAGAGCGCCAGTTATCAAAAGGAGGAAGAACAATGCTGCCACGGTGTGGAAGATTCCGGAAGACGTCAGCCATTGCTATTGCCTCTGAAAACAAAAGTAATATACATTGAGGTAAAAGAACTAAGATAAGAATTTGTAAAGTATGCTAGGAGTACATATCCGGGGTGGCTACAAGACCACTGGGTAAAGAAGCAGACTTTGCCCTGGAAGAACTGGATGCAACTGGAGTCCGATTACTAGAATTATCAGGAGGAGGATGAGGCATTTCAGTACGAGGCCTCGATGTATCCTGAGCTGATGCCTCAGGACCAGAAACTCTCATTTTACGCTTCAGCGATAAAATAGTTTCATCTTCATCAACCTCAACAAGAAGAGGAGGAGCAGAGCGAGGTGAATAATTGAGGAACGGAGGAAGATATCCAATTAAGCTGGTTTTTCACGAAGAACCAGCAATCAAAGCATCAATCTTCACTCGGTGGCGCCGTCCCACCATATCGGTTCTCTCCTTCAGTCCCTTCAGTGCGAGCTCTCTCTCTTTCCTCTCACGGCGATTGACTGGGACAAACTCAGAAGCAGAGTCCAGAGCTCGGAGATTCCCACTCCTCATGATTTTGCCCGACAAGTGAATCCTTTCAAGAGATAAGTCGTTCCAAACAGTGTTTCATCCAGTAACAACGGTGAAAAAGTCCAGGAATCCTTGTCAGGGAGCAGGACGAGGTTTGGATACTACAAGGAAAAGTGGCAAATATTAAATCAAACAACCAAAAAGCAATAATTCGAAATGCAGTTGTGGAAACATATACCAGGGGACAATGCCCACGAAGAGTATAGCATATCAGATTAACCATTAACCGAAGCTGCGTTTATCTTAACAAACAGCCAGGGACATCTCCAGTGTTCGTCCTTATCAGGAAATCCATTGACCAGGGTTCTCTCAAGGTGAGGATAGCAGGCGTAGAAACCAGAACCACCCTTATCCGAACACTGAAGAGTTCTAAAAGGTCACCAGCGCTCAGAGCGTATCCAGCCTCTGCTGCGACGGCAAGAACAGAAAGGATGGCACAAAGCATGTTCCATGTTATTTGTGGAAAAGCGAGTCCCAGGCCATGAAGGTAAAGGAGAAGAACTTCAGGGATAGGGAAGAAGAGACCGCACCCGGTGAGATAGACCGAGAAGAGGCATAGCCAACCGGGGCGACTCGTCCGTAGTCGGAACAGAAAACTCGACTGACTGCGGAACATTGCAGAGAGTCTTCAGGGTTTGGAGATTCTCCTCCTCTATGATTATAGACGAGGGATGAGGACCGGATCTATCACCAGACCTTGAAGGACGGTTAACGGAGGATTTGGAACCGCTTGCCATCTTCGAGGAGAGTAGAAATTCAAGAAGTTGGGAAAGTTGAAGGAATTGTGAAGGAGATAAAGGTGAGAGTTTTTGCAGACGATGAGTAAAAAGGGAAAGTGAAAAACCAGTAAGTAAAAGAAAGGGAAAAAGAAATTACCTTATTAAAACAAGTGGATGAAAACTGTCTCGAAATTGGTGGGGGAAGTGGAGAAGTTTACCCGATTTTAAATAATATTCAGAGTAAATGAGAATGTGCGTCAAGGTAATC
Organism: Cardamine flexuosa; assembly: GCA_963555745.1. Lineage (NCBI taxonomy): Eukaryota > Viridiplantae > Streptophyta > Magnoliopsida > Brassicales > Brassicaceae > Cardamine > Cardamine flexuosa. The sequence goes on along the minus strand of OY743221.1, from coordinate 14,619,154 downwards.
ATATCGAATAATCACGAAATTTGAGAGATTTTTATGGTTAAGCGATAAGGAAATAAAAATTAATATTTATTACAGAAGTCTCCTGAGCTGCGAATCAGCGCGCAAGACTTGGGGGGGGGGAAATCTTGATACCGGATCCCGCACCAAGGATCCATCACTATAAGACACGTGTAAGCCGGGTCTTCATAACTAGTAAGAGAGCCCGGCTCATAAGAGTAGACCTCAAAGTAGGAAAAGGGATCAGTGGACTGATAAGAAGCCGAAGTAACGAGCTCGAGAAGTTCGATGGGTTATGGAAGATCAGAAGAGGTGAAGAGTTCATATGGAAGAGTCAAGTTATGAAGTCTAAGAGATCATCTATTTCAATGTGCCAGGCGTTACAACATTCAAGATCAAATCAAAACCGACGTATTCAATTAGAATCTTATGGTTTTATTATAATTTATTGGCAACATTAATGACAAAAACATGTATAAATAGATATAGAAAAGCATTGTAAAAGGGGGATCTTCTTACCAATATTAAGAAAAATATACATTCAGAGCAAATATCAACTTTTTCGATTAACCTATTTTACTAAATTACTGGGTGTGGATTCTGTATCCACAATTCTCATCGACGGATGAACTCAAGCCTATAAACTATTGATTCAAGATAATCAAACCAGGCGAGTTGTATTAGAAAACCTAGAAATCATTTGATAAATTCGTCAACCTACGAAAAGCATTAAAACCATATAGAGATCTAATATTCATAACCCTAATCTATAATAACATCATATTAAACCATTAAAATCCCTTTAAATATATCCTTTCTCCCAACAAATAGATCTACTCATCCATGGCAAAGGATTAATAGATCATAGTGGAAAATAAAGTAAATTTGCATAGAAAGAGATGAAGACATATTGTATATCTGAGATTCAAAAGAAAATTTTATAGATCCGAAAAAGTGAAAATAAACAAAGGAAAACAATGAAAATGGCCTCCAAAGGCCTATGGTCGTGTCTTAGACGAGCTCCCTTTATTTATAGGGATTCATTAGGTTAAAATCAGAGTAAATGAAAGATTTGGAGAATATTTTTACGTAATATTGATCGTTCCTAGATTGGATCAATCGATCCCAGAGCCAATTCTTGCATTTGCTTCGTTTGCTCGACAGATGGACCTGTCTTCAGTAAAACGGTCATAACGCTTGAACCAAGCATGGGAATGACATGAGACCGGTGCCAAATGAAAGCTAACTCAAAGGGGATAAATTGTGTCAAAATATAGTTTCCATCCTATAAGTAGAATACCTCTGACGAGTGTCAAACTTCTGAAGCTGCTGCATTGTTCTACATATTCAAATCTATATATTCATCATAAATCATCATGTTTTGCTCCAATTACTTGTAAACTTGTAAAAACCTTAAAAGAACCAAAATAACACAAAACATAATCCTAGGCTCAATAAAACATATTAAATTAAAGGTATAAAACCTTAAAAACCAATACTTACCTAAAGCTACTTCGAGGAGCACTGTAAATTCTTAATCACATCATCAGCTTTCTCCATAGCCAATTCTTATTCTCTCTTGATTCATCCGCCTTCTCTCACCACTTCTATAGCTTCTTCCAGTGAACCAGCCTCAAAAAAATTCTGACTTAATAATCTCTCTCAGCTACAACTCCTCCAGAGCAAAAAAAACATGAACTGTTAAGTTTTCTTTAGCCAAATCACTTCATGTTGGCTTCCTGAGCTGCTCTGTTGACGGAGTGAAGTCCCAAATGTCATAAAATATTTAGAAAGAGGGTCTGAGATTCTTCCCAAGCTCAAGTCTGAGGTATCTGCCACACATAAGAGCTCAAGAGGAAAGGCTCATGTACGAAATGGTTTAGGGCAGGGTAATAAAGGATTTAATTTTAAACATTTTTGCAAAAACAACAAATAAAATAATGTTTATAGGTGTAAAACAAAAATTTGTGTGCAGTTACTAATTTTATGATGTATATAGTTATCTGATTAAAAAAACAGCAGATGGATATTTTATGCTTTTAAATTTTAATGTGTACTTAAAAAAATAAAATGGGATAGGTCTGGCTTTCTCCATCACAAATTATTTTTATATTTATAATTAGATTAACTAAATACATTTATTTCCCAACAGTATTCATCAAATAACATTTTTGAATCATTCGAAAATAACCTCCCGATATCATAGATTTCGAATGTAAAGGACAGTCCAATGATAATTAAATAAAGCGACTTCAATTTTACCACTACAAATATAACAATTAAATTACATCATATAGATTATTTTATTCAAACTAAAATTTATTTCCTTTCTAAAAATTACATGCCTATCAATATTTGTTTTTTCAAATCAAACATTCAGATCTAAAGAATAGTCTGAAAAATCTTGGTTCTGTTAAGAGTCAGAATGAATAAAAACTTCATCTGTTTACTTTCAAACAAGTATTGGACATGGCACATACTGATGTTATAGAGCTGGAAAATTTTTAGACATGGTTTTACATCCAATGACCTAGTTTTGGATATATAGCAGATTTGGATACAGCAGATTCTAGTTTTGCCTTCTATCTAGTTCAGATTCAGCAGAAGCATTGAACTGCGATTCGTCTAGTGTGTATTTTATATCAAAGGCAAATAAAGCTTATTACATCTGAATTTTCCCATATCACAGCAATAGGCAAAAATGTAAGTTAGATACTAAATCACTTAAACAAACATTTTGATATTTGTTTAATCAAGCTAGTCATCTCACCTTTAGCTTCTTTAGATCTTCTCTGTAAATACCACAAGAGAAAGAAAATAAAATAAGTTAGTTCACTTTCTGAACCACACCAATATTGACTTGAGTTTCAATATACTTATGAACTAAAATTGGCCATTTGGGGTTGTAGACTTAATTTTACTGGAGAAAGAAAACAACTTATTTCTGCAGTGTTTAGGAACATGAGGTACTCTCCTACAACAGACTTCTTCAATATTTAGGGAAAAAAATAAATCAATTCTCTCTCTCGAATTTTTATATTAATGTCAATGGGAAAAGTCAATTTTAATCAAACTTGTAAAGGTTTTTTACCTTTAACTTAGAGCTGTGTGCGCTATATGTCTTCCAAGGACTAGTCAATGTTGGAAGGCATAGTTCTCTGCGGCGTTCTTAGCTCTGCACTGACAATATAAGTATATACGAATGAATATATTGTTGTGATAGAATATTCTAGATTAGATCGTATCTTTCTAATGTATATCGGATACCTGTTTGTAAATACCCATCTTTAGTAATCAATAAAGTATCAGTTCACAATAAGATCCACATGGTATCAGAGCTCATCTGATCCAAACCTCCTCACATCTCTTCTTCGTTATCTTTCTTCCGCAACAAGAAATTTCTGCCCTTGTTTTTTTTTCTCTTCGTTTCTTTGCTTCCTTTCTCAAACAAATCTCGTCTCTTCCTCATCTCTGTTTTAATAGCGTTGACAGTAGCAGCTGAATCCTCCCTCATCTTCAATATTGTAGACCCCAAACGAAACCTCATATCGCTAAACATGTCGAACATCACAAAATTTACTCCGACCAATTTCATAACATGGCCTCTTCAGGTCCAATCCCTGCTCGAGTCACACGAGCTTCACTGGTTCATCACCGAACATGATCGCACACCTCCAGAAACTCTCACAACGGAAGGAGTTGCTCAACCAAACCCAAGCTTCACGGCTTGGAAACGACAAGATAAATCACTGTACAGCTCCTTGATCGGATCGCTATCAGTAACAGTCCAACCCATTGTTGCTCGAGCAAAGACCTCACGTGAAATATGTGAAATCATTCACAGCACTTACGGCAAACCATCAAGGGGGCACATCAAACAAGTAAAACAACAGATCAAACAAATCACAAAAGGAAACAAGTCCATCCACGACTACATGCGCACCATCATTGACAAAACAGATCAACTTGCTCTTCTTGGTGCTCCCATGGAACATGAAGATCTACTAGATGTCATCACCGACGGTCTAGGTGAAGAATACAGACCAATCATTGAGATGGTGAATGGCAGAGGTACTCCAATCTCTCTCGACGAGCTTTACGAGAAATTAATCAATCGTGAAAACAACCTCAATGTTACCTCTGCTCCGACAAATAACCTACCAGCTACAGCGAATGCAGCCCAGTACAACGGCAAACAACAACACTCTCGGTTATACAACAACAACAACAACGTTCGTGGAGGTTACCCAGGCTCTCGTGGTGGTAGAAAGCCTTGTGTATACCTTGGCAAATGCCAAATCTGTGGAGTGCAAGGACATGGAGCAAGATGGTGTCCACAATATCAACCACCATCAGCTCCGTCGTATGCAGCACCGCACCCATATCCTCAATACCATGGCTTCTCACCATCACTACAATGGCAAAATCAGGCGCATCATACAACCACAAGCTCGCATGACATGTCTCCTTGGCTCCTTGACAGTGGTGCCTCCCACCACATAACAAGTGATCTCAACAACTTGGCGCTTCATTATCCATACGCTGGAAGTGAAAGTGTCATGATTGGAAATGGTGCTGGTCTCCCAATCTCTCACACGGGTTCAACTTCTTTTCCCTCTAACTCTCGTAATCTTGAACTCACAAATATTCTCTGTGTACCCAACATGAAGAAAAAACCTTATCTCTGTCAACAAACTGTGCCAAACTAACAATGTTATGGTTCAGTTATGTCCTTATGACTTTCAGGTAAAGGATCTCAACACGGGGACAACACTTCTCAACGGCAAGGCCAATGAGGGTGTGTATGAATGGCCAATTCTCTCTACCAATACTAAATCTATCTCCGCCTATTCATGCTCAGCATCTTCTCTCATGGACTGGCACTCTCGCCTAGGCCATCCCAACTCTCAAACTCTTCGCACCATGATTTCTCGGTTTTCTTTACCATTAGCGTCTCGTTTATCTTCTTACTCTTTAATTTGCAACTCTTGCTCCAGTAATATGATGAAGAGATGTGAGGAGGTTTGGATCAGATGAGCTCTGATACCATGTGGATCTGATACTTTATTGATTACTAGAGATGGGTATTTATACAACAGGTATCCGATATACATTAAGAAGATACGATCTAATCTCGAATATTCTATAACAACAATATATTCATCTGTATATACTTATAGACAATATCTTCAGCATTGTATCGCTTTGCTCTGATACTTCTTCCACAACAGCTTGATATTTCTCTGGTAGTGATAGTTGCGTTGAAGTTTTGCATATCAACTTCAAAGTGTTTGATAGTTCTTGAAGCCGAATGCTTAGCGGTGGTGATGCAGTTTCGTTGGCTATCCAACTATTTTTTTCTTTGTCCAGGTTTCATTATACAGCTTTCAGGAACCACTCGTGCAATAAAGGGAAAGACCAAGAATTGAACAAAAGGTTTCATTATATAACTTTCTTAGATTAATGTCATAAGACTCAAAACATACCCCTACTATTTCTGCTGCCATACAATGAAAAAAATATAAAAGTTAACCTTTCCCTTAAACTTTTAACAGACCATTCTCTATCAACTTTTCAGTCTCAGCTTTGTTTGTATAAGAATCATCACAATGAGTGGCTCCTGAAAGCTTTTCTTCATCCTCATGTTTTAGGTGTGTCTCCTGAAGATTAATTGAAGAAATGTTGATACTATTGATATCAAGATGCCGAGACAAAACTGAACTCTTTATAAATTACCTTATTTGTAGTGTCAGCAACTTCTGAGCTTAAAGCTGCACCAGTTGAATAGCCCTACAAATGAAAAGAAGCACATATTAGATATGCTACCTAAGCTGAAAGTGAACAAAGGAAACTATTATAATTCTTTGAATACGTTTTAGAATATGCTTGAGCAGCAAAGAAGTTTCAAATAGAGAATTTTACCAGATTAATGGCTGCAGCAGAACTTGAGAAATTACCCCAGCCTTAACCCACTGAATGTAAGTAATGTCTTGATGAATTTACATTTAGCATTAATGTTATTATAATTATATATTTACCTCTTTTACCAAAGCAGATTAAGAATCTGCAACTTTGCTCAAACGTTAACATTTGATAGATAAAACCAAAAAGTTTTGGACAAACATAATCAAATTGGTCTTAAATCTTACCCAAATTTCCCAGAGCAGGAGAATATTGTATGTGTAACCAACATTGAAGGCTTCGACGAAACTCTTGGCTCTGCAAACCATCTTGATAGCACACCTCTAAGTATTATCGTATCAGCCTCTCTTCTTCCTTTCCCTTGGATGTCTTACAAAAACACAATCACATCAAATACCAAAAAATCATAACAATCAAATCCCAAAATTGATGAACTCAAATAACCAAAATTGATCCAAAGTTGATATTGCTAATACTTTCTAACACGTGTAGCCACTCTTGTGTGGATAATATTTTAATCACTATATTAACACATGCAACCTCTCTCATTCAACACTTTTATAGTGAATGGTTTGTCCCTCTAAAATGATACTTGCTAACACATGAAAAAATATTATGAGATAGTTGGTGACATGGGTAGTTTTCTCAAAAGTAATTAGAGAATAGGGTGAACCACTATTTAAAATTGGTCTCCTTTTTTCTCTCTTTCTTTTATTTATCTTTTATCTATTTCTTTATATTTTTATTATGTTTTAGAAATTCATTAGAAAAATTAGATTTTTTTTTAATTCTTGACAATCTTTTTGTGAATATAATAAGACAAATTTTATAGAAATGTGCAATAAAATATGGTGGTGTACACTATTATGTATACTACTATATTGTATACTATCATATTTCGTAAATTTTAAATTACTATCACATGTGAGTCGGTATACAAAGTAAGTCAATATACAAGACGAGTCGGTGTATGAAACGAGTCATTGTACAAGACGATTAGGTGTACAAGATGAATTTGGTGTACAAGATGAATCGGTGTACAAGACTAATCGGCGTACAAAGTGACTCGGTGTACAAGGTGAATCGGTGTACAAGATATTAGAGACTCATATTAATGAGTTGTTACGTATGGCTGTTAGACAATCAAGAGTTCTTAAATAACTATTAGCAAGTTGATTAATTAGTTATCACCACATGTATATAAACCAAAGACTTCACTGTACATATTAATTTAATGAGAATAAATCTTATATTCTTCTTTGTGCAACTCCAATATGGTATCAGAGCTCAATTTAGAGTAATCGAGAAGTGAAGCAAGTGGATTTCAATGTACAAGTGATAGAGGTCAAATTAACCCTAGAAAATACTCTCTTAAATTAAGAGATCACTGTAGTACTTAGGGATCAAATTCCACAGAGACTCTGAAAGTTCACACAATATATGTGACATATTCGAATTAAGCTAGACAATAAATAAGTAATTAAAGAATGCGATAAGAAATAACTAGAATGAATGGGATGTAAGTTAAGATGATCATCCTAGGGAAGATAGACCTAGGGAAGATCAATAAGAAGCTAGACCTAGGGAAGATCAATCAAGGAACACTCTGGACTGCGAACTGGGCGGTTCGATATATAGAATGCAATATGTATGTTTGGCCCTTAAACTCATAACACAAATATAATATCATCCAACTCTCACTGTGATGATATATATCCTTAAGATATAGAAAACCAAATCTCTTTACGAGTTCTAATGAATGAAGCATGCATTAATGACAAGCATGCTATGTTCACAAAATCCCGAAACCAAATTTCTCTGTGAGAAGGCTATTTTGCTCATCTATGATTAGTTCAGGATATCAATAGCACTCTCGGGCCTACTAATATTCCTATGATACTTGATAAAACCCTTGAAATCAATCTCAAGTCTAGTGTATAATCAAATCTAGATGAAGAACATTATGAATATCCTAATAAATTATGCCCAATTCAACAATCCATTGTAAACCCTTGAAATCCCTATATCTAACAAGGGAATTACTCAGACATAGTAGATGAAACACAAATCAGAGTCTGAATAATACTCATAGAATAACATAAGAAATTAAAGAAGTTCAGAATCTTCTCTCTACAAGGTGAGTTCTGATTCTTCTCTCCAATACAAAACTTGAATCCAAACTTCAAAATTTATTGATAACTTAGTCTTCTCAGACTTCTAAAACATAGTTATAACCTAAAATACAAAAAAATGGCTTGAACTACAAACAATAGAAATTTCTAGGACAAAGTTGCAATTCTTGAAACTTGATCAAACTTGAAGGCATCTTAATGTCGCCATGTGTGTCGACTGACACAAGGAATGTGTATCGATCGACATGGACATCAATATCCGTCTTCAAGTCGTTTTGCTCAACTACAACCATCCAAAAGCTCCAAAGTGTTCCTCAAGATCCATCTCACATTTGTACTTAATAAGACTCAGATTATAATAAAGAAGACTCCAAAACCAATGCTTATATCATGGCTAAAAACCATAAAAAAAACCATGATATATCAACTCCCCCAGACTTAGCTTTTGCTTGCCCTCAAGCAAACATAAAACTAAATACAAGGAAGAATTTTGAAAATTGTGAAACTCACATTCTCTTCAGAACACTGTACTTACCAGTCATCCGGTAATCCACATGTTACAAGAACAAATCAGAGACTAACCACCATGTACATTCACCATAGTCACTTGATGTCTTCTTAATTCCCACCACAACTTAAGAACACAATCCCTTTGGCAAGCCCTTCATTGCTGGGTCTCATCTTTGATTTCGATGATAAATATCTTCTAGACTTAGGTGTCATCCTATACCATAACAAGACAAACCTCACAACACTAATGGTATTTTCATCTCCCCAGACTTATTTCTTTGTTCTTTTGGAATTATTTTCTTTTCTGATTAAGTACATAAAGATAGAGATGGAAGTGAATAATGGTATCACAGGATCTCTCCTAACCTCACAGTGATCTCTACATTCATCATCTCATATAAAGCAAAATATCAGGGTCACAGGATCACTCCTACCCTTTTACTCCAAGAGAATCATTTGGGCGTCATAAACTTAACCATAGAGATTTTATTATTTTTGGGGAGACTATATACCATTACTTACTTTGGTTTTATCAGGATAGATATGAATGAAAAGTCAAGCCTTTAAACACCAATCTACTCAATGAGGTAAAAGGAACTAACATAAATTAGCTCAGACTTTTAGCGGGCATTTGTTGTAAGTATGAGAGTCTCAAGTTAACCAATCAGACTTGGGGCTTTTCCATTAGTTGGATCTGAATTAATTCTGTAACAATGGTCACCAGAAAACATAGTAAAAACAATAGACCAAGAGATAGTTCATAGTTTCTAACATGTTTTGACTCAATAAAACAAAATTTTAAAAATAAAAGAAAAATTGGGACTGACTCTTAAAATAATAAATAGAGTTAGTAAGAACCTCCCCCAGACTTAAACTACACTGTCCCCATTGTAATTAAGCTTGAGGAAGGTGAGAAAAATAAATAAAAATGGATCAAAAGTGAATTGTTAAGTTTTGAAAATCGTGACAGGAGATGGTTGGTCACGTTGATCGACACCCAATAGGTGTGTCGGTCGACGTGAGTAGCAATGTCGAGCAATGAAGTTTCACACCATCTATTTGGTATATCATTCCGTTTTCTGATAAGAATCCTGATTAAGAGCTTCAAATAAAGTCAAATAACAGAGAAATATGATAACAGAACAAGTTCAGATAAGATCCAAATGAAAATTAGAAACAAAAACAGAAGCAAAAGCATGAATAAAAATGTCTCAAAAGAAAAAAAGAAAAAGAAGAAAAACAAGGAACCAAATGTCTGAAAATATGACTAAACATAGTCATCATCTGAGGTATGAGAAGTGTGAGGGTCAAGAGGGGGACTGCGGGAACGCTGGCAAGCTGAGGTAGGCTGAGTACAAGTGACACCAGAAGCTATGAGCTGCCACATACTCCTCATAGTACTCACCATGTATCTCCTAAACATAGGACCATCATCCTAATAACCTTCAGGAAGCTCAAAGAAATGCAAAATCTGGAGTAGAAACATCTGGAGGTGGCTGAACAAGCTCATCCTCAACAGCTGAAGGTGCATCACTAGATGAAGCTCTGCGGCGTAGCTTGCAGCCTGAACTCTGAATCAACAAAGACTCCTCTGGTGTGAAGTACAGCTGAGTATGATCCTTCTTAATCCTGAAGGACATGTTGGGGAGCTTCACAGTCCTTACTTTGCCATCCTCATCAGTAAAACCCCGCATGTTATTAGGCTTCATCCAAGTCACATGCCTAACGTAGTCAAGATCCATGGAGATGTAATCAGACTTGTGGGTGGCATTGGACAGAACGATACCAAAGTAGCTGATGAAACTGCTTCTTGTGAAAGGCTTGGGTCTTCAGAGAAACCAAATGATGAGAAAACACAGCACCTAAGTTCAGATCAGTGTTGGGTAAACATGCCTCCAAGTCTCAGCAGGAATCATGTGGCGAATACGAAGCAAAAGGAGTATAAGATCCAACTTCCGAGCCTTGGTAGGATCAGACTTGCACAAGATAGTGCTAGCAATGAGCCGCATGACATACCTAATGGTGGGGTGACGGACATTCGTCTGGTTTGAAGAACCAGTATTATACTCACCATTCCCAATATGGTACCACAAAGTCTTGATATCTCCCCACTCTGTATCCATAGTAGCCTGAGTGGCATCTCTCCTGAAGCCATATAAATCACAAAGATCAGTGAGAGTAATCATGTATCTCACACCGTTACACATGAAGGTGAGGACTCATTGTCTCATTGTCCTAGTGAACATTTCTAAAATGCAATGCAAGTGTACTTTACTTAAAAACTTTAGCCATTCTCATAGCAACATGCATCAACCCTCAGTCCAAACTAAAACATGCATTCAAAGCAAACATTCCCTTTAACATTGATTAAGTGTGACCGGTGGATCATGCTATAAACTACAAATGAACTCATTTGGTTTAAGAGACAAGTTTTAAGAGACAAAGATGGCCTCTTCTTCCTCTGGTTTATGCTCAATGGTAACATGGATCTCTCTTGAATGGATTGAACTAAAAAAGAATGCCAAAGGTAAAAGCCAAGTGATGCATATAAAGATAGATTCCCATATACAAAAGAACACACAACTGACTTCTCATAATCTATCTTGTCAGTGATGCATATAAAGATAGATTCCCATATAAAGATATACTTGTCAGTCGACATGGACAGCAATAATCGTCTCCTTGTTGTTTTGCTCAGCTACAAGCCTCCAAAAGCTCCAAAGTGCTCATCAAGGTCCATCTCGTGTTTGTACCTAATAAGACTCAATATATATACAAAAGACTCTAAAACCAAAGAATATATCATGTCATAAAACCATAAAATACATGATATATCAACTTCCCCAGACTTAGCTTTTGCTTGCCCTCAAGAAAACAGAAAACTCAATCAACGGAGAAGTTTGAAAATCGTGAAACTCACTTACTCTTCGGAAGAACAATGATGTTTTCGTCTCCCCCAAACTTAAATCCTTGGTTATTTTGGATCTCATATTATTTTCTTTTTGTTTATGAAGGTAGGCTATTAGAAGTGAATAGTGGGTCACGGGATCGCTCGTACCCTCACAGCAACCCTACTTTCATCATCTCCTTAAGAAGTAGAAATGTGGGGGCATTGATTTCTCTTACCCGCTTCTATTTCATATAATCACTTGGTCATTCATTAACAATACCTTAAAGGCTTTTATTAGTAGTAACAACTTTTGGGAAGACTAGACATCATAACTTACTTTGGTTTTATCAGGTCAGGTATAAATGAAAAGTCAAACTCTCAAACACCAAATTCGTCCATGAGGTAAAACGAACTGACAGAAATTAGCTCAGGCTATAGCGGGCATCTGTTGTAAGTATGGGGATCTCAAGTTAACCGGTCAGACTTGGTGTTTTTCCATTAGTTGAATCTGAATAAGCTCTGCAACAATGGTCACCAGAAAACATAGCAAACAACAATAGACCAAGAAATAGCTCATAGTTTCTAACTAGGCTTTGACTCAATAAAAAAAAATATTTAAAAAAGAAAAGAAAAATTGGGACTGACTCTCAAAAGAATAAATAGAGTTAGTAACAACCTCCCCCAGACTTAAACTACACTGTCCCCAGTGTAATTAAACTTAAGGAAGGTGATAAAAAGGAAAATATTGAATAGAAATTGAACTGTTATGTTTAAAAATAATGTGACCTGAGATGGTGTGTGTGTGTTTACCGACACACATCTTGCGTGTCGGTCGACACGAGCAAGATTATGTTGTTCCAAAATTTTGACACCATTCAACTGATCAACCAACTCGTTTTCTGACATTATATCCTGATTAAGAGATCCAAAAATGTCAAATAACAAGAAAAATAGATAACATAATAGGTTCAACAATACTCAATAGGAGTTGGAAACAAAAAACTGAAACAAAAACAGAATCAAAAAGCAAAAATATAAAAATGTCTCAAAGAAAAAGAAAAAGAAAAACTAGAAACCAAATGTCTGGAAAGATGACTGAACAAAGTCATCATCAGAACTCCGAGGAGTGAGAGGGTCAACGGAAGGGCTGCGGGGTCGTGGAGGTGATTAAGTAAGCTGGGTACAAGTGACACCAGAATCGATAAGCTGCCACATACTCCTAATAGTACTCACCATGTACCTTCTAAACACAGAAATATCATCCTCATAACCTGCAATAGGCTCTGGAAACACAAGGTCGGGAATGGAAGTGTCTAGTAGAGGTGGTGTCTCTGGAAGTGGCGGTAGAGTCTCATCCTCCGTAGCTGAAGGCGCGGCACTAGACGAAGCTCCTCGGCAAATCTTGCGGCTTTAACTTTCAACCAACAATGACTCATCTGGCGTGAAGTACAGCATGGCGTGATCCTTCTGGATTTTGAAGGACATGTCAGGTAACTTCACAGTCTTCACTGTGCCATATTCATCAGCAAATACCCACATGTTGTTAGGCTTCATCCAAGTCACATGTTTGAGGTAGTCAAGATCCATGGTGATGTGATCAGATTTGTGTGTGGCATTGGACAGAACTATACCGAAGTAGCGGAAGATCGGAGTCAAAAGGTTTCCAACATGCTCAAACTGCTTCTTACCAAAGGCTTTGACTTTCAGAGAAACCAAATGATGAGCAAACACAGCACCCAAATTCAGATCAGCGTTGGGGATATCATACTTCCAAACTGCAGCAGGAAACATGTGGCGAACACCATGCAAAAAGAGCATAAGATCCGACTTCTGGGATTTGGTAGGATCAGACCAGCACAGTATAGTGCTAGGAATGAGGCGCAACGCGTACCTGACAGCAGGGTGGCGGACTTCTTTCTGCTTCAAAGACCCGATATCATACTTACCATTCCTGATGTGGGACCAAAAGTCTTGATATCTCCCCACTCTGTATCCATAATGGCCTGAGTAGCATCTCTCTTGAAGCCGTACAAGTCACATAAATCAGGGATCATGATCTTGTATCTCATACCTTTGCACATGAAGGTCAGAACTCCCTGCTGTGCCACCTTAGCACTCTCATCAGCATTGTAAACCCTGAAGGAAGCTAAAAACTGGCATGCCAATTCCGGATAAAGAGTGTGTGGTATGTATCCCATAGTGCCCAACCCATAGCTATCGTGATGTTGTTGACATCACCGTCAATGTCCAGAGCTAGCATAGTCCTGCGGTCTTCTAACCGAGTAGATATCATATCAACACCTTGCCAAGCATTTTAGAACAATGTGTCATACTCATCCCAATTCTTTGAGATAGGTCTCTGAGTACACTCAGCCTTAGCCTTCTCAGTCTTTGGCTAAGGAGCACGGACATGAGCATTGACCGGGAAGTCAGAAGTGGGTGTGGTGGTTATGATGGCGGTAGGGGTGGTCTCAACACTAGGCTCATCATCAGTAAGATTGATCTCCTCTCTGCGGGTATGCCTGTTCCTCGTAGATCTCCTAGTAGATATCTGCAAAACACAAGAAATCACAAAAATAAGCAACAAGTTTGAAATAATGGCATGCTTGTCGACCGACACAAGAAAGCCGTATCGATCGACACGGTGCCAAATCGTATATACTTATTGAAAAATGGAAATTCCAAATAAGATCAAGTTCAATTCAAGAATTTCACCAAACAATCATCAATTTTAGCTATCTAATTCACCATATAAACAGCAATCCATCATCCTAAACACTCTAAATTCTGAAATTCGTGTTAATTTAGTATTAGGTTTTATCAAAAGAAATTCATGTTTTTCTTATCAATTCAACCTAAATCAACAACAATCTACACTTCAATCCTTCTAAATTCATCCTAATCAACTATGATTAGCAAGTATTAAGAGGAAAATCAGATTATAAAAGTGAGAATCAAACCCTTAAAATTTCGAAATTATGGATAGAGATTTGAAGAATATAGCTTGGATTTTGAATGAATGGATGCTATAGGAATGCAAGGAGTGAAAGCTCTTGAGTTTAGAAGCAAAACTGAATGATTTGGTGAAGAATTAAGAATTTTGCTATTTTGGTTTTATAGGGGCTTAGGGTTTTACGATTTGGAAAAGGAGGAAACGGAGAAAAAAACAAAATTAGGTATATATACTAACCTCGGGTCCGTGTCGACCGACACAGGGTGTGCGTGTCAATCGACACGGACACAAACCTTGTGTTCCTTGGTCAAAATATTATGCAAATTTCTCCAATCCATGAGCAATCCTTCCAAATTTATCATTAAGCACGTCTATTTCCTTATCCAAAACAAAAACAAATAAAATTCAGTAACAAGACACAGAAAAACATATTTACTTACTTACCGGTGGGTTGCCTTCCACCATGCGCTTATCTTCAGTCATTAGCTTGAATTTGTCAGAAATCAGATGGGTGAGATGTCTCCGGATGAATCCAAAGGTAATGAAGATGAAGTCTTTGAACCAAGATCATCCTCACTCAAGTCTAACATCGTGGGTTTCAGAACCCTATGCATCATCTCATCCATCGCAGTTTGTCCTCTAGCCTTAAACTCAGGGGTGATTATAGCTCTAATCTTGGATAATGGTCTTGAACCACTTCCATACTGAAGCTTATACTCAATAGTATCATCAACTTGTCTCACAGGAGTCAAAGTCATAAGGGGATCTTGGGTCACTGCATTTCTCTGAGGTTTTTTCTTCTTAACCGCAGCATTCAGATTCTTTGCAATGAACTCCTTAGAGTGAATCTCATACACATCTTGGTGACAAACCTTGTCAACATTTGAGGGCTCCACATTACATATCCTTCCGGATTAGCATCATAGAACACATCAGGATCAACATACCTAAGAGAAATCCTGCTACTCAGCAAATCAAAGACAGCTCCAACAGTAGCAAGGAATGGCCTTCCCAAAATCAAGGGCATTATCAGAACCAATGTCCGTCTCAACAACATGGAAGTCACAAGAAAACAGACAGTCACCAACCTGAACTTGCAGATTCTCAACAAAACCCATGAAGTTCTTAACTGAAGCATCAGCCAATGTAATCTCTATTGAAGATCTCTTCATATTGCTGATTCCCAACCTTGTTGCAATGTCATTAGACATAAGGTTGATACTAGACCCAGTATCACAGAGTGAATCAGTGAATCTAACTCCAGCAATGAAACAAGGCACAGCAAAGCTCCCAGGGTCTTTCAACTTAGGCAATTTTTGGAGAAAAATTCCATCGGATGCTGAGCATGTCGACCGACATGGCCAGCTGCCTATCGATCGATTTGAGTGGAGTCAGGACCGTCCTTAGTCGTGACTTGCATCAAACTTTCAGGGATTTGGGGTGATGTCGACCAACATGGTGTGCATGTGTCGATCGACATGAGCTCCGTGATGAGAGTTTCAACTTTTTCTTTAGCTTCAGACTTCTCCAGACTCTCTTCTTTGACCTCTCTCTTGACCATATCTCCTCATGACATAACAGCACCACAATAATACTAAGGAATTCAACCTCTTGATATGGTTGTTCAATGTCTCATACTTCCTATTCAGATTAGCAAAGAGAGCATCAGTCTTACCATTGAAGTATACAGTCATCTTCTGCTGCCCCTCCAGAATTTGGTCAAGTAAATCTTTCATCTAAGAATCCGGAGTCTTGGCAGGTGGATTCTGGTAGTGGGAACTTCCATAGTTCCTAGTGAAACTGTTGTTGTTTCGCTGAGCATCCTGAATTGCAGGCTTGGGCGTAAATCCATAGGAGTTCTGGATGTTCCTGTAGTTGTTCCTCTGATTGTTATGGCCTCTAAAGTTGCCTTGAGAATTGCCAAACCTTTGGCCATTGAAACCGGAACCATTCACATAGTTCTCATCCTCTTCATTAGCTTCTTCTTCAGCTTCAAAAACTTCAACCTCTTGAGCAAAGTAAACCGATTTCTTGTTCACTAG
Source organism: Cardamine flexuosa (assembly GCA_963555745.1). Classification (NCBI taxonomy): domain Eukaryota; kingdom Viridiplantae; phylum Streptophyta; class Magnoliopsida; order Brassicales; family Brassicaceae; genus Cardamine; species Cardamine flexuosa. Next base: position 14,602,708 of record OY743221.1, on the reverse strand, counting down.
AAGATTGTGCACAGTATCAAGCTTTGCCTTGACTTCAGTCATTTTGACTATTGTTCAATCCAGCAGCTAACTTATTCCTCTCATAATCAGCATTCTTGGAACTAGTCTTGAATCAACTCAATAGCTTCCACTGGTGTCCTAGTCTTGAAGTTACCATTACTAGCAGCATCCAAAGCAACCTGATACCTCCAATCAATTCCGCAAAAAAAAGTCCTTATGAGCTGGACTTTATCAATACCATGGTGCGGATAATCTCTTTGGTACCCCTTGAATCTCAACGAAGCAGCTTTAAGAGTCTCTGCAGGTCCTTGAATAAACTGAATAATTAAATTTCTCAAGTCATCTGTCTTAGCATCATCATAGAAGTTATTCAGAAAAGCTGTCTTGATGTCCTTCCAAGTGGTCAAAGATCATGGATGTAACTGCTTCACCAAGTGAGCTGCTATCCCAGTAAGAGAGTATGGGAAGAGCTTGCAAAATAGATAGTCTTCAGACACTCCATTGGCTTTAATACTTGAAGCCAAGTCTTTAAACTTCTCTATGTGGTCCATATGATGTTTAGCAGGATGAGCATGGAAAGTGTGTTGCCCCACCAGAGTATAGTATTGGGGTTTCAACTCAAAATCATTCCTCTGAAAAGCAGGAGGACATATAGCAGACCTATTAGTGTAGAACTCATTGGGTCTGTTGTAATCAGTCAGTGTTCTTCCCACAGCTTCAACCTGAGCATCCAAATCAGCACGGCCGTGTCCTTCGGTTGCCCTCTAAGTCACGTAAGATCCCAGTAGCATCTCTCTTAAGCACAATAATTTTAACCATCTCTGATTTTCTCTGTGCTCTGTGATTAGCTCTCTCTAACTTCCCAATCTCCTCAGTACCAACTAGTTCTTTATTCTTGTTGCTCCTAAGATTCATGCACCTGAGATAAGAGAAATTAGAGATGTAAGTAACAAAATAAAAGAAAAATCTACACTAAACTCTATCTGAAATCTAATGGTGAATTTAGAGTCTCTGGTAACAGCGCCAAAATTTGACAAGGGTCAAATATAACCCTAGAACTACTTTTTCAAATTAAGAGATCGATTGCAGCACTTAGGGGTTAAATCCACAAGGATTCTGAAAACTCACACAATAGAAACACAGGTTCAAGTTAAGCTAGATCAATAAATAGTAAATAAATAAAACAATGCAACAAACAAAATAGCAAATTAAAATGGGATGAATTCAAGTGATTAAAAGCAATAGACTTAGGGATAATCATCGTGAATAATCAGGAATGCGAACTGGGCAGTTCTATAATCAGGACAAAAATTTTTGTGCGGTTCTTAAACTCGTAACACTAATATGATATCTCATCCAACTCTCGCTGCGACGACATCTACACTCTAAACAGAAGCAAACCAAATCTCTTTGCGAAATACCAATAAATAGAGTCTCCATGAATAGCGGGTACGATATGTTTACAAAATTCCTAAACCAACTCTCACTGCGAAAAGGCTGTTTGCTCATCTAAGATTGAGTCAGGATATCAATAGCACTCTCGCGCCTACCAACATTCCTAAGACTAGTGTGATAATCAAATCTAGATGAAGAACATTATAGATAACCTAACATGTCTATGCCCAATTCAACAAACCATCATAAACCTTTTGAAACCCTAGATCTAACAAGTTGACTACTCAGACATAGAAAAGATAACACAAATCAGTGTATGAATAATACTCATGAAAAACAAATAAGAAACAAAAGGAGTTCAGAATTCTTCTCTCTAAAGAGTTTGAGATCTGAATCTTCTCTCCAGAACTTGCTTGAAACTTACAATGAAACTAAGAAAACTCAATACTGAATACTGAATACAACTCCAAACTTAGTATCTGGGACTTCAAAAACATAGTTTATTCTAAAAACACAATTAGACATGAAATATAAACTTTAGAAACTTCTTGGGCAAAGTTGCAATTCTTGAAACTTGAAAAAACTCAAAGGCGTCATTCAAGTCTAGTGTGTGCCGACCGACACAGGATATACCTGTCGGTCAACATGGAAAGCAATAAACGTCTCCTTGTTGTTTTGCTCAGCTACAAGCCTCCAAAAGCTCCAAAGTGCTCATCAGGGTCCATCTCATGTTTGTACCTAATAAGACTCAATATATATACAAAAAACTCTAAAACCAAAGCATATATCATGTCATAAAACCATAAAATACATGATATATCATCTGGGAATGTTGGTTCCATGGGTAAAATTGAGTCCTTATTCCAGCAAATCATGGAAGGGCAGAAGAAATTTGCTGGTGAAATCAACTTAGAAGTTGATAATATGTACAATGATCTAAATGGGAGGCTTGAATCCTTGGGTGCTCATGTGAGAATACTAGAAACTGAAGTACCAAGGTCAGCTGAAATGGTTATGGCACTACCAGGGACTCTCCAAGGGAAGCATGAAACCAATCCAAGGGAATATCTGTAGTACATTGATCTATTTTCAGATGAGGAACTTTTTATGAAAGATCCCATTGAGATCGACCAATCCGACGATGAGAGCTACTGCTTCCTCGACAAAAGAACGATTCAAACCCTATCAGGATCGACCCACAGAGTGAGATCAATCGATCCCACCTCCCTGGGATCAATCAGGAAGGATCGACCGATCCTGGTATAGATTTAACAATCAGGAAGGATCGACCGATCCTGGTATAGATTGATCGATCCCCGCAAAAGTGATTTCAAAACCCACTTATCAATAAAAATCTAAAAAAAAATTGGAAATCAGGGAAGGATTGAAAAAACTGCCTCAAAACCACATAAGTAGATGAATTTTGTTGAGGAAGATGTGGCTGATGATAACATGAGAATTAATGAGGATCAATGAGGGATTGAAAAAGATCATCCACAGCTACCTGAAAAAGCAAGCTCTGCTATGAAGAAGAGGATAAATCAAGTGTGCACTGAGATGAGGGTGAGATTGCCCTTCGGGGAAGTTGCATCAATGACCTCTCAAATTAAGGAATATATGGGTGATATCATTGCTGGCAAGACTACGCTGCATGAGGCATCTGATTTCCTTCAAAAAGAGTGCAACAAAAGGATGCCAGAGGAATTTTCCCGAAAACTAGAAGATCCAGGGAAGTTTAGTCTCCCATTCACCATAGGGCAATATCACTATAGAAACAGCCTAGTTGACACTGGTGCCAGCATAAACATGATACCACTTAATCAAGCAAAGAAGTTAGGATTGATTACCATGAAACCAACAACCTTAAAACTTCAAATGGCTGATGGAACAACAAGAAGGCCAGTAGGGAGACTCATAAACATTCCAGTCCTAGTCAAAGGAAGTTATGCACTAGCCGACTTTGTTGTCCTTGACCTCGATGAAGACTGGACAGAAATTATACTTGGCAGACCTTTTCTGGCAACTACCAAGGCCTCCATCAGTATACCCAAGAGAAGGATCAAACTTAGGTTTAAGAACTCTGCCATGACCTTCTACGTTGAGACCGCTGACAGAATTCCCACCAAAAATGGTGAAGAATTCATTGTGAATGATATTGAATCTGTTGATGTTGTTCATCCAATGAATGCGACTCCAGGAAGTGATGGTGATGGAGATCCAGCAGAAGTTGACCTCGAAGCTGAGGAAAATCTGGAATACATGATGAGGGGCAATCACTACAAGCCCTAAGATCAAGGCAGAAAACCAACCACCAAATGAGGAAGACACCATTCCTCCAATGAAACCAGACCCCAATTGAAAGTTAACCAAGTCGAGCTAATGACTTTTAAAACAAGTGCTGGTTGGGAGACAACCCAACATGTTTTCTTTTTCTTTTTTCTTTCTGCATTAATAAAAATATTTTATTTGTTTATTTATTTATTTTTCTCAATAAGATATGATGATGTTTTTGTGTTGAGCTGACTGAAAATAGATACAAAACGCAGAGGATGCGAATTTACAAGAAGTTTCAAAACGCTAGGATCGACCGATCCTCTTCAGATCGATCGATCCCCTAGACAAGAAAAGCTGAAACCAGTTCAATGTACAGGCCAATGCTCCATTTTGTTCGTAAAACTCCTTCCACGGTTTATGGTTTGCTTTCTTGTTCACAATTCATTATCTCCAGTGTTGTTTTGCAGCATGGTTTTTGGTTTCCATTTTATGTTGACATCTATTGGACTTAGTTCATGAAGATTGGAAACACCATTATTGGATCAACCTTACCAGAAGCGACCTATCCTTTGGAAATCTGAATGATCCAACAGTTGCTCTATCTACTTGGACCTTTAACTTGGATTAATCTTCTCACTTTGGGGATCGATATCGCACAAAGGATCATATATATCCGGAGTTCATCCCATTCTTATTGGAGCTCCGGATGACCAAGCTCATTTTAAGCTTGGTTCCACACCCTTACACCCTTTTTCATTCAGACCCCAGTCCACTTTCGCAACATTAGGAGCATGGTCAACCAAGTGCAAAAACTACGGAGTATGGAGACCGGTACAACCAAATGTTCTAAGGATATTCGAGTCAGCTTTCTAGTATCAGTACTTATCTGTATTAGTTTGAGTTGACTATTGGTGCAGTTGTATTGTATATTGATGTATATGGTTAGGACTGGTTCCAACTTCCCTTCTCAGAAAATAAGCTCTGGGATTGACCGATCCTATCTTGATCGATCGATCACGTCTCATCCAAAGACACTCTTTCAAAAACATATAAAAAAAGGAAAATAAGTCTGAAGGAACCAGAACAAACTCTTTTATTTATTTGTTTCTATTTTTTATTTTAGCACCAATAGCAACTCTATTAGGATCATTATATAGAAGCTTACTTAGAGTCCAGGATTCAGGAGGTTGTGCACCATCTTTTGTTTCCGTCTTACTGTGATTTTGCGCATTGGCTTAAACTGGAGTTTATTCATCATGCCTAATCATCACCCTAAAAACGTCCCCTTGTTACTAGCCATTAGCGATTGAGACTTTGAGTTTGGGTTCACTATTTTTAGATTTTGTTTATTGTTTTACGGGGTGGAGTAGGGGTTTAGGGCTTACGGTTTATTGTTAAGGAAATTTGTGGTCATTTGTTGTATAGATGAAATTTTTTTAAATTAGTGGTATCTATGGAAGAAAAAAATAATTTAGTGGTATTTAAGAGACTTGCCCTTTAATATATCACATGCAATGCAAAAACTCATAGCCCTCAAAGTTTTCAACAACTTTATTTAAGATAGAGAGTCCACAGTTTTTTATACAAATTTCAGTTGTTGAACAAATAAACAATACAAAGAAGTTGTAAATGGAAAGGGAAAGGGCAGTGCGGTTTAACAGTTTGTCTTACAGTTAGAAAAACTGAAATGAGGTGCAGTCAAAAAATTTTACCATATTAGAGTCTATGGTGTTTTACGTATTTCCTTTTACTAGATCACTTGCATGAAAGTGGACTAGGCACATGTGAATCATTTGTCTCTGGTCTCTTACAATTCCTGAAATCAGAATTAGTAGATCCTCTAGCAGCATCTGTTTCTTGTGACTCTGCAAACCCTCTTTTCACTGTGTCATTCCCAGCTTCATTTGTTGCATTTTGGCTATTAGAATATGCCTACTAAATGGAGTTATCTATTCTGCACCAACAACTGAAATACGACATTTTGGACAAAACAAGGCAAGGTTAACATAAAGCCTCATGAACTCATGTTGTGCTCCCCATTTATCGCACTTGGTCCGAAAGGTAAGACTTTGCTTCTGCTCTGATGCAACAGAAGGACGCAAACCCATGCAAGATGGCTCCAAGCCTCTCTTTGTGTTATACAAAATTGATGTGGTCTCAGGTTTTACCCAAACCAATGGTTCCCGCAAGTGCACGGTTGTGCGCGGTAGTATAATGGTGGGATCGAATTCATAGAGAGTAAAGTGCACTTTAGATCTGTAGATCTAAATAGAGCTAGGATGAAAATATTAAAAGTTTTGTCACAAAAATAATCTGAATATAAATCCAAATAATAATAAAAGAAATAAAAATCATTTTAAAACAAAGTTTGGGATCTGGGAAATCACAAGGATTTAATTAAATAAAAATGATATCTAACCGGATTAGCAGTTTAATGATCTAAACCTCAAAACACTATGAACAAATAAAGCACCTCTTGTATGAGAATATTATCTTGGTCATAAATCCGCTAGGATCCTATGCCAGCATTTATTAGCAGGTTTTGATATTGTTAACTTGCAGTTTCAACCTCGACTCTTATCGACTGACAATCTCAAGCCTATAAACTATAGATTCTGGGTAAAATAAACATGATAGCTGAATTATAAAACCCTATAAATCATTTGATAAATTCGTCAATCTAACAAAAATATTAGTTTCATAGAAATAGAGATCTAATAATCATAACCATAATCTATAACAATAACCTAATTAAACATTAAATCCCTTTGAATAGATCTCATCTCCCAACAAGCAGATCTACTCAACCATGGCAATGGGTTGATAGATCATGATAAAATATGACATGTAATGCAAAGAAAGAGATGAAGACAGAGTGTAGATCTGAAGATTCAATGGAAAATGGTATAGATCTGAAAAATATCAAAGGAGAAGTTTACAGATCTGAAACTGAAATGAAAATACAAAGGAAGTAGTAAAAAATCGTGTTTAGGGCTCTGGGCTGCTCAGGAAATGATCCATTTATATAGGGAAGCTTCTAGGTCAAAACCCAGAGTAAATGTGCGATCAGGAGAATATTTGTGATTGGGATCGATCGATCCGGCTTGGATCGATTGATAGTCTTCCTTCGAAATGTGCCACCTCATAAATTCCTTCGACTGACCAATCTTCTTCTGGATCGGTCGTTCTTCTTCTTGCATGGTCGATCTTCTTCTTGCATGGTCGATCTTCTTCTGGATCGATCGATCCCAAAGTGTCTCAAAAAATCCCATGAATTGTAAAAATGCCAAAGTTACTCCATTTCGTCCATTTTAGCTCTAATGAAGTTAAACCTGTAAAGACACCAAAACGGACCAGAAGAACACAAAACCTAACTCTAGACTCAATAAAAAACATGAAATCTATAGTAAAAATTGATGAAAATAAAGACTCATCAAATACCCCCAGACATGAATCCTTGCTTGTACTCAAGTAAGCAAAAACACAATGAAACAAAGTTTAGAAGTATAGGTTCTGAAAAACAGGAACTTGTGCTTAGCTTTAGAATCCATTATGTTGATCATATAAACCAAAGAGAAACCCTATGACAGGTTAATTGAACTTTAGCAGTACAACATGTACTTTACCATAAGCATATCAAACATTATCATACTCTAGCATCCAAGATCCAAAGAAAATTCTGAAATTCCCATTGTTGACCCTTTAACATTCATTAAGTGTTACTTGCAGTCTCACAAAAAAATTTAATTATAAACTTTATAGATCAATTATAATTAAATTTTTGTGTTTGAAGTATTTTTGGAAACAAAAACTTTTGGTGGTATTTTTGGAACATTCAATTAATGGTAATATTTTTGGCAACAAAACAAAAGTGTGGTATTTTAAGAAATTTATCTATATTAAAAGCCCTTATAAATATTCATAAGCCATGTTCTTTTCCTGGAGCGGCGACTCCAGTTAACGACCAAAAATACAAAGGGTGGGGAGAAACTTAATGCTGTGTTGCTCCATAACTGTCGCTGAAAACTATCACTAGTTTTTTTAGGCCATTAAAACTGTCACTGTAAATATCAGCGAGCATCAGTGATAATATATCCTTCCTGATTAAAATTCATTGGAGTCCCTCTTTTTCAGCTTTAGCAATTATACAGAAAATAAGAGAGAAAATGTGCTATTTTTTTTGTCGCTAACTGAAGTCGCAGCAACATGAAAAAGGAACAGGGCCTTAGCAATTATTAGGCTTTTGGTTTTCAGATTGATTTATTTTTGGGAGAATAGCACTCTGGGTACATTTTACACTTCCATATTTCACTCTGGGTACATTTTTGTCACCTGGGTACCTTTCTCATTTTTTTTACCTTCTTGTCCTTTCCTTCACACTATCACACTCCCAAAACAAAACCACTCATATAAAGCCATACATCTAACTTAGGTATAACTCTAGTTACTTTTTAAAACAGCCCCTAAATTATTCCAAATTTATTTATCCCCAATTTTGGATTCAGTTTTAGTTTCAATATCGATTCCCCCAATTTGGGTACCTAAACCCTAATTCTTCCCAAAATCTTCCTCCGACAAACACTCCGAACTCCTTCTCTAATTGAATCCTAATTCCGATGAAACTCAACATCATCCTCTGGCGACGAATTTGAGCTTCATCCAGCGTCTATTTCTGGCAAATCTCCACATTTTTAAACCATATATCCACCTATTCTGTCTCCGCTAAACATCTTCCACGTGCCAGGTAACCTCTGCATAACTCATTTATTCTGGCCTGAACCCAATTTTCTCTCCCTCATTTTGTCGCCTGATGTTTCAGGCGTCCCCGCGTGCTCCAATTCGCCTGATCTTCCAGTACTTCTCTCTGGCATCTTTGCAACTGACCTCTATCATGAGGCTAGGTTGAATATCTATTCTAAGCTGGATATTCTATGTAACATCCAGAAATTTATAAAAGGCACTCCGCAATTTAAGATGCTTAGAAAGTCCTGTTTTGGTCATATGTTCTCCATTCCTGTTAATCGAAGAAATAATGATGTTTTATCCGAAGATGAAATGAAACTTGTTCACCATTTTATACAGAAGGCAAGACGTAATCCCACAAAAGTATTATCTCAGCCTGAGAAAGGTGATCTCTCTTTTTCAGGAAAACTCTGAAAAAATATCCCAATACATATACTAATTTACATTTGGTTCATAAATTTTCTCAACAGTGATAGCGACCATACATTACTTATTTTTGTATTTTTTTCTCAGGACTTCCCTCACACCTTGCGGTTACCCCATTGGTAAGAAATTATTGTCTACTATTGCTGAACCTAAGAAATGGGTTACCCATTCCGTAAGTTCGATAACTCTGTACTCTTTTATTACTATACTTTTCACTTTTACATCTTTGTTTGGTTATTTACATATTGTTGCCTCTATCCAGCATATGGAAGTTTTGCTCTCATTTCTGGATACACTGACTCATGAGCTCGCCGCATTTGCTGAACCGTGGTTTGGATAATCCAATACACAATCTTAATGCAATATTTGATATTACCATATTATAAATCAATATACAGTTTTAGATACCACATAATGCAATATTTGATATTATCATATTGTAAATCTTAGTTTAAATGTTAGTTTTCTTATGCTGGCATTTGAAAATTTAAAAATATATATCAAATTATTGATTCTATATACTAGATATATATTGGAAAGTAACATTAAATATACATTTACATTTTACCCATGCAAATCCGACAACAAACTTAATTAATATTAAAATGTATATAGACGAAAATCTAGATAAATGAAAACACATTTTAAAACATGAACATAATTTTGAAATGATATACTTCAAAGAAATTGGTGACGTTAATTATAAAAATAAATTGTGCGTAGCGCAAGGTATTCTCTAGTGTTGTTAATGGATTTTTTTGTGACCTCCATTATCCCTACGCTTTCGGTAATCATGGGTTTAACCACTAGGCCAATTCATCGTTGGTTTTTTTATCATTTTTTTTAGGGAAAATTAGTAGAATAATACTATATTGAGATTTAATAACTAGTTTGGCATAGAAAAGATTAGTGTTAAATTAATTCTTTTAATCACAAAAATACCCTTATTATCATGTTTTAGGAAACAAAATATTACAAAAATGTCATTACAAAAAAAAAAACATAAATATTTACAATATTACCATCAATGTCAACAAATCCACGCCAAAAATCTACGATTCTATGTTATGGCAGATTTCTGAGTATGGTAGATTTTTTTATTTTCTAGAGATTTTTTGGATAGATTATTTTTTACCGTAGATTTGTAAGTCTTAGTGGTAGTAGATTTTAAATTCTTCGTAGATTTTTTTATTGTCTCTGTAGATTTATTTTAAAATCCATTATAGTGACCATAGATTTATCATTCGCCTGATTTTTAAGAATTTAAACGGCAGACTTTTTTTTCTCCGTCGATTTGTGTCGTAGATTTTTTTTATATCGTAGATTTGTAGCTTTAGTTATAGCAGACTTTGGTTTTACATCTTAGTGGCCGTAGATTTTTGCCCAGTTTAATTACTAGAATAATATTTTAGTTACCGCAGACTTTGTTTTAGTTATCGCAGATTTTTTAATCTTTTTTACCGAAAAGATTACGCGCAATTTCCTTTACCGCAGATATAACATTTACTAGAATAACACTTTTAGTGTCCATAGACTTGTTGTGGTAGACTTATTGATGCTACGTTACCACATATTGGTTTATTTTACTGAATATTTCCGGAAAAATATGTAAATAATGACGAATAATAAAATATTTTTTTAAACAAAATGTAACTGCTACTTGTTAATTAGGGTTTTTATGGGTCTTCTTCTTTTTCCCCAAATATTTTTTCAGTTTTTAACATCACCTCCAAGTTATTCCTTTTCATGAAATCTCATTTGATTACTTCTCAATTTGCTTATCATGGAGCGCATCATCCTTGTATCCGGAAAGTGGATGTTTGCAAATAATAGATGGTTGTTTGTTGTTGATAGCAAGAGTGGTTATAGAATTCTGCAAGGTAATACAAAAACCACTTATGATGAATTCATTGATATGGTATATGAGGATTATAGTTTGGATAAGAGAGTTTGCAATGTACAGTTGAGTTACATGCTCCCAAAAAATCTCCTTCAGAATCTTCCAGCAGAAACACCTCCGGTTATTATTGGTAACTCTAGATAATTTCAATTTTGTTTGGCTCAATCATCATCTGAAAAAGTTAGAATCTGCGTCGAAGTAATGTCGCCTGAATCGAAAGAGGTTGATGGAAATGATTGTGTAACTTTTAATGATAGCAAGGTTGTCGAAAATTCTGAGGATGAAGAAGACGAAGATGAAAGCAGATTCGATTATTGTGACGACTCGGACGGAACTGATTCAGATGATGAGAATTTTACCAAGTACGTGATGCCACCAAAAGAGAAAGAAGTTAACACCAGCGTACTCACAAAGAAAAGTCAATCCACAGTATTTTTACCTCAACCAAATGAGTACCCTGATTTTGTGAACTTTGAATTGTCTTCCATGACTCTAGCTGTCAGACAATGTTATGCAACCAAAGAGCATTTGGAGACAAGATTGAAGATTTTGACTGTCATTGAGAAGTTTGATTTTCGCGTAGACTACTCAAAACCAGACTTACTAGTTGTCAGGTGTTGGGTGGAAGGCTGTGCCCAAAGATTTCACTATACCAATACCTGAAACTGTTGCAAATGAAGTTTGTAATCCCCCCGTGATTCAAGCACAACTAGGTAGAAAAAAAAACTCCAGGATTAAACCTGCCTTGGAAGTAGCTATGGAGAAGAAAAGGCCAAGGAAACAACACACATGTGGAAATTGTAAGTTAGCTGGCCATAACCGGAAAACAAATACTTTGTGAACCACACTTTACTTTGCTTTTCGAACCATTTGTTACTTTCATATGTGAACCATTTGTTTCTTTGCTTTTCCAACCATTTGTTTCTTTGCTTTTCCAACCATTTTTTTCTTTGCTTTGTGAACCATTTGTTATTTTTTCCGTGAACCTTTGTCACTTTGATTGGTGCAACATTAGGATTTACTGAATTTAGTGGAATGACCAAGTTTATTATAAATCTTCGGTAAGTTAGGAAAAAATCTGCGGTAACTGAACAATGAATCTGCGGTAAGTAAGGAACAAATCTGCAGTACGTACTGAAAATCTGCGATAACTAAACTTGAAAATGATACAACCAACCTGTCCAAAATAAACCATTCAATAAGCAAAATAAACCATTCACTAAGCAAAGACATTGTGCAAAATACTACAATACATGTTTAATGTCTGACAAAGTAAGAAAATAAATGTCAACCCAACATCTTAGAGTTCTTCTAACTCGTCATCACTCAAATCTTCATCGATAAGCTCCGGAACTACATCCTTACGAAGACAATATTCATCAAAGAGGCCATCTGATACCTCATAATGAGCTTCAGCGTAAATATCAGACGCAAGCTTCACCCAAAGATCCTGAATGATTTTGTCGCTTAATCCATCAAATTCAATCCCAATGCCATACACTCAATGTATTTCAAAGTATACACACCACAATCTCCTGGATTTTCATTGACTGGTACATTGTTCAACATCTTTCTCACATCCATCATTACACAGCTCTTCTTGCGCTCCGTAGCAGGGATAAATTCACTCAATATTGCTGGGATCATTTTTCTGACAGGACAAACACTTTCTTGCAGATCTTCATTGTTATCTGGTGGGATGCTATCGTAAATAAATATTGTCCTCTTCACGAAATCGATATCGATAGCAACCCAATGATTAGTACCCACAAATAAGCATTCATACAAGTGATCGATATCGATGAACCACCTCTTGTTAGTCACCACAGGCTGAAGACCAAAAAAGTTGTCGTGATATGTTTTCCTGAAGACAAAGTTCTTACCCTGAGCCAAATATAGTGGATAAAATTACCCTGTATATGCCTGATAAAGAATGGATCCAAGAAAGCTATCCGATCACTGCAGTAAGGAGACGGCTGGCTCATATGCCTGTTAAGGAAAATTGTCATTGCCACATACATGTGCTGCAAGAAAGAAAGTTGAGTAATCAACATCCAACTTGGTTGTCAAGTTGAGTAATCCGTCTAATGCCTTGTCCATCGCCTTATTAGCCACCTGATCCATTGGGTTTGACCATGTTGATTCCTCATCCTCAGATCTCTTCTCCGCCTTAGACTTCTTCTCATCCTCAGGTTTCTTCTCCGCCTCAGATTTCTTCTCAGCCTCAGGTTTCTTCTCCGCCTCAGATTTCTTCTCAGCCTCAGACTTTTTCTCATCCTCAGGTTTCTTCTCCGCCTCAGATTTCTTCTCAGCCTTAGCTCTCTTCTCATCCTCAGCATCTGTCTTCTCTATCTTCACTACAACTTTCTTCTTTTTCTCATATGTCTTCTTTGTCTTCTCAACCTTAGCTCTTATCTCATCCTCAGGTTTCTTCTCCTTGATCTCATCTTTCTTTTCTCTCTTCCCTTTCTTTTGACAGTCCATGTTTTTCTTCTTTTTTCCCAGGTGCTCTTTCTTTCTTCTCCTTCATCTCACCTTCCTTCCTTTCATTCCCTTTCACTTTTTTAACCACTCTTGAACTTGGGAAGTCGTTATTGGAGGTTGGATTCAATTCTACCATCCATGACTGTAAATAAACAAAATATTAGTAAATTAGTAAACAATTAGTAAGAAAAAACAAAACAATAGTGAAAAATAGTGGGTAAAACTTACAGGACTTGTACTTGAAACGGCATCATCAACTTCTTTGTTTGAGTGTACATCCTCCTCATGTTGAACTTGGACATTCTTCTCTTTTGTGTCAGCAACTTCTAAAAACTTTTTTAGCTTTGAATACATGTCATCAATCTCCTTTTGTTGCTCAGAATTCTTCTCATTAGCTTCGACTTTCTTTGCCAAATCCCCCACCGAATACTTGATTTCATTAATGTCACCAGTCACCTTCTCCACAATGTTAAACATTTCCTGCATGAAAGAGAATTCACAGTAAAAATCTAAGCAAAATATACATTTTTCAACCAGCAATTACAGAAACTTAAGAAGTAGATATCTACATACTTCTCCTTGTTCTTTCCCTTTCTTCTTCTTCTATGTCACCCGAACCTGCATTGTACATTAAAGTTAGAAACCATTATTAATAAGTCGGAAGTAACATGAACAACTACAATATACTTACTATCCCATGTGCAGCCTTCTCCTTGGTTATGAATTTATCAAAGCATATTCCACCCCGACCAGAGTGCCAAGTAAGATGCGGAACCTCATCATCATGATCTGTTTCGTTTGCATTCACCTTTTTCCCCCATATGCTTCTCCTATAACATGCACGTGATCATACAACCAAGTAAGTAACACTTGAACAGGTCCTTGAAGCGTGTAAGATTTTTTTTGCAGACTTATAATCTTGATCAATGTTATCAACTTCTCAAAAGATACTCTACCCCACGGATGCTTCTCAAAAGCATTTTTATCAAGAACTAGTTTTGCAATACCCAACGGTATCCTAGATCCTCTGTGAATGCTAAGAACCGCAACTGAAAGTAGACACAGTTGAGCAACCATAAGCCTCTTACTTAAATCCCATAGATCCCATCACAAGCTCCAATTCTTCAAATGTAGGTCCTGTTGCTGTAGAAATTTGCATCTCCCTCCAGAACACTTCGTGACTAACATCACAAACCTCAGATGGTATTGCATCACAATTCAGACTGGTGAAAGTTCCAAACTTGTGGATGGAGAAGCGGATTGGTCTATCATCAACAAGGGAACAAATCTCATGGGGATCACCGACTAAGAGTTGGTTCACCAATAAGTAATGAGCTCACTTTTGCTTCTATTGATATGGTTGTCTAAATATTCCACTAAATTATTTTCTCACTTTTGCTCCTTTGATTTTCCATTGAGACAGGTACTTGGAGATCAAAGTTTATAGAGGACAAATTATTTTGTAACGGAGTAACTCTGAAGGACATGGAATGCAACAAAGATGAAGCGGAAAAGGCTATGGATATTGCTGAGAAGAAGATTACAGAAAAAGACTACAATGGGGAGAAAATTTTAGCTAACAAGGCTCATTGCTTGTTTCCCAATCATGATGGTCTAAAACAATTGTTGACGACAATCGATGTTAATATCTTAGGAGAGACGAAATTTGTTGGAGAAGCTGATTGTTACGGTATCATTGGTGTAGATCCATATGCTGTCGATGAAATATTGAAAAACCAATACCAAAAATTAGCTCTTATGCTCCATCTGAACAAGTGTACATGTGCTTTGAAACAAGTATTTTGCCTATATGCTAAGAATGAAAACAATCAAACAGAGCATGCAAACCGAAAACAGATTTTTCAATCAATCATAGTATAGATATGAATCAATCCATTGGGTGAATAGCACTAAGCAAAAAGGATGTGTACATTAGCAGTTAATTCAAGCCAAATATGAAAGTTGTTTAGTGAAATCTATCAGCCTAAACGAGTGCAAATAAAAGATGAAACTAAAGACTAAACTCACTAAAGGCTGTCACACTTTAGTAAGTAGCCATAGACACAAAAAAAACAGAAAAACTTAAAGCTGATAGGGCCACTCGACTGGTCCACTCGAGTGGTATGGTCGAGTGGGCAAGTGAACCTACTAGATTACTACTCAAATGATCTAAACAGGTGAGACAAACGATATTAAACCTATAGGGATCATAGGGGTGAATTAACTAGCTAGTGAATGCTCTAGAAGGTTTCAGGTGCTAACATGCTCAATCAATAAGGGATTCCCTTAACAACAGACTTCATAGCCAGCTCAATCCATGGTTCGTGGTAGAGAGCCTCAAGACCCAACCCAGTCAGCATAGTGTGAGGAGTCGGGTCAGGCATGAAGAATCAGCCTATTAAAGTCGAGAAGAGTTCATAACAAGTGAATAGGTGGAGTCGTGACATAAATCAATGTCTGATGCATCCTCCCTCACACTATTGTACTCTAAACCTCGGAAAAATTCTATCTGATGGCTCAAGGCATGGTTCGTGCTCATGAGACCACCTAAAATTATGCCCTAACTGGCCAGAAAAGAACAAGCATTAAAATCACTCACCGAAGAGGGAAAACAAAAAATTTGCAAACAAACATAGACCCAAGGCGATCAAGAACATCACAAGCCTAATCCACCCCTAATAGCCCTAATCTAACTACTCACACACTAAAATCATGTTGATAAACTTAAACCCAGAAATCTCTAAATTTGACATATGTGATAGATAATGGGCTGATAAACAACTTTGTAGAAGAAATCAAATGCAAATACAAATTATATAAAAAGTTATCCAAGGTACAAAGTGACTGAATCTGAGAAAAATTAAGAACAAAAGATGAAGTAGAGAGAGAAAGTCTAAAAACTAGGTTTTGATGATAAAATGCGGCGTACCCCTGACATTAGGTTAATCAGGGGTTTTTATACCAAGTCTTAAATACAAATCCGAGTTTTAAGGGAAAAGAGAGAAAATGACCCACTCGACCCAGCAGTCGAGTGATCTCTTGAGTAGGTGTCTCGAGTAGGTGTGGTGCTGAAGTCCAGTGAGCCTGTGATGCTGAGGTGGAGAGTGGTTCTATCGAGTGCCCACTTGAGTGGGTGTTCGAGAGTGCCTGTCTGAGAGTGCTTCACTCGAGTGGTCTGGTCGAGTGAGCCTGTCTGAGAGTGCTTCACTCGAGTGGTTTGGTCGAGTGAGCCTGTCTGAGAGTGCTTCACTTGAGTTGTCTGGTCGAGTGAGCCATACGTCTTCTCTGCAATCTTCACTCGACTCCATAGGGCTTGACAGCACATCTTCACTCTGTGAGTCAAAATCCAAGTATGCTCCATATGCTCCATAAGTACCTGATAAGACCCCAAATATGCAAAATGCATGCAATGCCTATACAGAAATATTAAATATCCTATATGAAGCATAAATGCATGAAATGGTATAAACAATGGATAAAATCTACTCTAAGGCATGATAAAAAGACTCTAAAAATATGCTAAATACAGTGTTATCAACTCCCCCAAACTTACTCTTTGCTTGCCCTCAAGCAAATAGAAAGGATAAGATGAAAGGAGTAGTGTGAAAAGTGGGGATCAGAACCTTAGCAGACTAAACAAACCTATGACCTCAATGTCATAGTTAACAGGTCTAAAACGCAATACACATAAGTCTTACTTAAAAACCTAGCCATGCTCATCACAACAGAACTTATCAATCAGACTCAGCCTCAACAAGCATTCAAAGTAAACAATCCCTTTAACATTAATTAAGAACGAACAGTGGATCATGATATGCATTAAGTAAGAACTCATTTGGTTCAAGGACTGGGTTTAAGAGATAAAAATGATATTTTCTTCCTCTGGTTTATGCATTTAGTAACAGGGATCTCTCAGAGAATTGATTGAACTTTAAGAGAATGCTAAAGGTAAAAACCAACTGATGCATACAAGAATAGATTCCCATCTACCCAAGCACACACACACTACTGACTTTCCCTAACTCTATACACAGAATTGATCCTAACTCTAAACCTTCTTCTTTTCACTAAAAAGCAGTCATTCTTTTCTCATTCTGGGATCAATAGTTTCTGATTTTCTTCAAAGGAGAGGATTTACATTCATTTTCTTTTACTTCTAGCGGAATTGGGGATTTTTCTTTACTGCTAGGCTCTCACTCGACCCCTTTGGTCGAGTAGAGTGATCGACTGAATTTTCACACGCTAATAATAATAATTTTTCTTTTTCATTTTCTCTTCATAGAGCCTTCTCATATCATATATAAACTTCCCAAATCCTTTACTAGACACAAAGTTTTACTATCCTCTCCAAAGAAACGTTTTTAACACTCTCTTGTCTTTTTCTTTCTTTTCTCACTCTCCTTTTTTTTTCCCATACTCAAACTAACACCTATTTCGAATTCCCTAGCCTATTCTTGTCCAAAAGGCGTGGACCAGAGTCTATATGGGAACCTATGCTTGTCGGCCTAAACCTAACACTTTCTCTTAAGTTCAATCAAAAATTAGGCCTTCCACTCAGAATTTATTATAGTCTGAAAGAAGTGAAGTTTGGTGCTTTGGGGAACTGCTCGTAAGATGGGAGCAGCTATTTGGATCAACAAGAGTGGTAAAAGGGATAAGGAGATCCAAATACGTATAGGGTGTCCATGAGTTCATACTATAATTCATAACATGATAATTTTTAATCAGATTAGGTTCAAATTATTAGGGATAGCATTACAAATCACAACTAGTTTTAACTAAGGCAGAAAGCTAAGTCTGATTCCAAACAGGGTTCAACCTTATGTTTCAAACTTAAGTGCAAGCTGTAGAGGACTGGAAACTATGACACATAAGCCATGTGTTTGGTTATTAAGCTTATTAGGTTTAACTCTCATTGTTTCCTATGTGAATGTACAGTCCTAAACGAAATGATACTAGACTCAATCCTTCAATGCAAATGATACTACATGAACACTGTTTTTGAAAAAAAAATTTCGAAAATTTTCAAATTTTTAAGGTTTTTCAATGCACTTAGATGATGCAAATTTGAATAAGAAAATAAGGAAATATGTCAAATACGTCTCTCAAACCCTCCCCCAAACTTAAATTACACAGTCCCTTGTGTAAAATGAATTCAAGAGATGATTTGAGAGACTAAAACAAAAGTTAATAAAAACATGCAATGGTATGTATAATGATGGTGAATTTGGGGTGGTACCTCATGAGAAGTAAGCACTGAGGTAGTCGTCCACGGACTCAGCCGTGTAAGCAGGTGGGGCTGTGTAGGAGGGATCGCCTGGATATGCTGGCTGGAGTGGTGCTGTCTCGAGTGGTATGGCTTGCTCGACTGCTTCTCTCGAGTGCCCAGGTCGAGTGAGTTTCCTTGTACTCCTACGTCGGATGTGGCGTCTTTCCTTAGGTTCTTCTTCCACTTCGTCTGACTCCCTAATGTTCACCCTTCCCTGTGTCGACTCGAAAAGCTCACTCGACTGGTGTACTCAAGTGGGCTGGTCGAGTGAGTGCTCCTCTTCATCTGAGGATAAGGTTTGGATGTAGGTCCTTCTCCTTCTTTGGTTGTCCTTGACTGATGATTAACGCCTAGGTTGGCTTAGGCGTGTCTGCCTTTGATGCATGTTGAGGGAGTTGGTCCTTGTCAAACTCATTGGGTCGTGAGTGGGGGCGGAGGGTGAGGAACCAAGGTGATTTCTCCTAACATCTTTGACACTGGTTGTCAAATCCTTCACTGCTGTGGTGAGTTTCTTTACCTTCCCTGAGAGCGTCTTTATGGTTTTGTCTTACCACTTAGACCACCGTCTTGCAAGACTCAACTTCTTATTCACCTGCTTCAAGTTTGAGCATTTTTCATCACCGAAGTCATACCTCTCCGGCTCAGGTATGGTGTCATCTATCTCTTCTTCTATCTCGGCTTGCAGGGCATCTCTTTGAGCCTTAGTTGTGTAGAGCAACTCAGGTGGTGGAACGAAGTTGACACTTTCTCCTTGCGTAATCTTTAGCATTCCATGAAGTGGGAGGAGGACTTTGGCTCTCCCAACTAAAGGATGTCCAAAGTTGTAAACATACTTGTCCTTAACCATGTGGGATCCCAAAATTTTAGAGCTTTGTAAGTGAGGGATGTCTAACCACAACGGTTTAATTTCTGGAGTCAAACTCAAATCAACTTCGCATGCGAGCAGGATTGGTGTTATCAATCCTCCAATGGAGATGTCACCTCGGCGATTATTCTTGTGGAGTGTAAATGCATAAGCCTTGCAGTATGAAAGACTTGCTAGCAAGAGTGCCGTGTTCCCTGCATTGCCCATGTCACCCTTCATAGTTATACCTCTGTCCATATCCTCTGGCGAGGCATACACAAGGAAATCTTTGAGAGCTAAATCTATCATCTGATGCTCTTGATCATTCACAGGCCCTATACTTTTCTTCGCGAATATAGTGCTTGCAACCACTCGATGAAAATATCTCAAAGCAGGGTGTCTGATGTCAGAACTCTTAGACTGGGACGTCCTAAAAGTTGATCTTCCTCCTAGGGTCTCCCACAGGCTGATAAGTTTGGCAGTGTCAAAAGTTGGCTTCTGGCCTGATCCCTCTCTAAAGTCGAACAAAGCGTCCAGGTGCCGAAAACTCATTGTGTAATCAACACCATCTATCTTGAAATAGATGTATCTCAAACTTCCATCCGAGACCATGGGGTGGTTCTCAACATAGGGGTAAATCTTCATTGTTCCCAAAAATTGGCAAGTTTCATCCTTATAGGTAGGAAATCTTTACTTCATCAGAACTTGAAGTTTGGCCGCGTCTATCAAAGCTTCCACCTCTTCTCTTATTCCAAGTGCGTCCATTGTTTCACGGTGAGGGTACCTAGTACCTTGGAAATTCATGGTTTTCAAGATTTTGATTAGCTTTTCCTCTGTTCCTTCTGAGGCACGCTGGGCGCCTTGTTCGGTTACTTCATCTGTTTCCATGGGTTGAGGCTCTTCATCGTCACTCTGTATCACGGCTTGCGAACTTTGGTATATTCTTCTCTGAAATCTTGGTGTCTCTTCACACATCATGTTGTCTCGCCTAGTGGGAGTTTGATCTTCGAGAGAGGGTTCTCCTCGGTGTTGAAGAGATGGCCTTGCTTTTGCTAGGCGCCTTGCTACCACTGCAGCCAGTTGTGCTTCTGATAACCTGAGAAAAAATAAGTTTTGAAAGTTTAGTAGTGGAGGGAGGTTCACTCGAGAGGTCCACTCGAGTGGGTTGCTCTAGTGTGCACGCATAATGCCATAAATCTCTACAGTAGCCTTCAACTACCCCTTTTATGAGAAATCATATGAAATGCTAGAATCAAAGAGAAAATTCGGTCCATTGTGCGTTTTAAATAGTAAAGGTCTAAGGAGCTATTAAAATTTTGAAATCATAAGGGGTGTGAAAGGAAACCCCTTTTTATAGAGCAACTAAAACCTTGAACTTAAATCATAAACTCAAAATCTATAGATCAGAAGAAAACTTATGAATTTTTCAAAGATGAACCCTAGCTTTTAAAGATCCAAAAACTTGATGTTATGCACTTACTGAACGAAATGACCCCTTCTAGACATGATTTCCGGACTAGAGATGAGTTTAAAAGCAATGAATTTTTTTTTGGAAAATTCAAAGAAATTTTTAGCTTGAAGCATTTTGCAAGTGATGAAGATAAGTGATGAAATAGCAATAGAGTGAAACAAGGACGAGATGGGATAAAGAAGATAGATCTTGGAGCACTCGAGTACTGTAGGTCGAGTAGGCGGGTAGGTAGGTGCGGATAAGATGAGATAGACGGCTCAGATCTCAAGCTAAGATCGCATGTGATTTTTCAGCTTATCCTGGCCCACTCGAGAAGGCACTCGACCACCCTGGTCGAGTGGCGTGGTCGAGTGGTGTGGTGCTTGGACTGAAAATTCTTGATTTGGCCTAGTTAATACTCCTGAAACGACATAACTCTAAATAGAAAGGTGAAAACATCAAAACATTAGGAAGAAAAAGAATTTAAAATATGTACATTGATAGACATGGAACTTCCTCCCAAGTGAGCTTGTTTAGAGTCTCTTAGCTTGACTTTCATACCTTAGGCTTTATCAGGATCACCCACATCTATTGAGGTGTCTCCTAGTATACCTTGATCCGCCATGTATGGCTTGACTCTTTGACCATTCATAGTGAATTCTTTACCATCAGTGTCAAGCAAAGTGACTGCTCCATAGGGTATAACTTCTTTGATTTGGAATGGGCCTGTCCATCTTGACTTCAATTTTCCAAAAAAAAGTTTTAGCTTGGAGTTAAACAAGAGGACTTGGTCTCCAGTGGTGAAGATTTTTGGTGTGATCCTTTTGTCATGAAAGGCCTTAGTCCTTTCCTTATACACCTTTGAGCTTTCATATGCATCCAGCCTTATCTCTTCTTTTCTCCTGGGCGGAGTTAATGTCAAAATTCAGCAGCTTGGTCACCCAGAGGGTTTTGTATTCTATCTCCACAGGCAGGTGGCAGGATTTACCATATAGGAGTTGGAATGGAGTTCTGCCTATAGGCATTTTGTATGTTGTTCTATAGGCCCACAAAGCTTCATCAAGTTTAGTTGCCCAGTCTCTCTTGGAAGTTCCCACTACTTTAGCTAAGATGGCTTTAATCTGGTTGTTGGAGACTTCACCTTGACCACTTGTCTGAGGGTGGTAAGGAGTTGCAACTTTATGCTTCACTCCATGCTTTCTTAGTAGGCTCTCAAACTGCTTGTTGATGAAATGGGAACCACCATCACTTATTACAACCCTTGGCACTCCAAATCTGAGGAAGATGATGGTCTTGAACATTTTCAAAACTACTCTGGCATCATTTATTGGGGATGCTATTGCTTCCACCCATTTGGAGACATAATCAACATCTACCAAAATATAGCTGTTTCCATGAGATGGTGGATTGAAAGGTCCCACAAAGTCTATCCCCCAGTAGTCAAAAACTTCCACTTCCAAGATTGGGTTTTGTGGCATCTCGTTTCTCCTACTAATGTTACCCATCCTCTGGCATGCATCAAACTGAACAATGAAATTTTTTGTATCCTTGAACATTGTTGGCCACCATAAACCTGTTTGAAGGATTTTCTGCGTGGTCTTGAAGATAGCGAAATGTCCACCATAGGAAGAACCATGACAATGTTCAAGCACTCCCTTTACTTCCTCCTCTGCGATGCATCTCCTGAATAAACTGTCTGGACCTCTCTTGTAAAGATAGGGCTCGACCCAGAAATAGTGTCTTGCATCTTTATACAGTTTTTTTCTATGGTGAGCATCAAGGTGTAGGGGCTTGTAACCAGTGGCTTTGTAGTTTGCCATGTCTGCGTACCAAGGCGTCTCACAGTGCTTAGACTCGACAGCCTTACTCGAGTGAGAGGTCGAGTTGGGCTGTTGAGTGAGAATTTCTATGGACATGAGCTGTTCCTCAGGCAGAGAGTCATCCACTGGTGTCGGGTCATCTATTCTCATCCTAGACAAGTGATCAGTAACTCCATTTTCTATGCCCTTCTTGTCTACTATTATCAAATCATATTTTGCAGTAGGATGATCCACCTCATAAGCCTCGGTTTGGTGTCCTTCTTTGCATAAATGTGCCTAACTGCGGCAAGGTCAGTGTATACTATAATCTTCTAATCCACTAAGTAGCTCCTAAATTTCTCTATTGCAAATACCACAGTAAGCATCTCTTTCTCCATTGTAGCATATCTGCTTTGTGCCTCATCTAGTGTTCTGCTAGCGTAATGGATGACATGCAGCTTCTTGTCTATCCTCTGACCCATAACTTCTTGTACTTCATAATCTAAGGCATCACACATTATTTCAAAAGGGTGCTTCCAGTCTGGAGCTTGAACTACTGGAGCTGATACCAACGCCTCTGTTATCATATGGAAAGCCTTAAGGCACTCTGCATCAAAATTGAATTTGGTTTCTTTTCACAGCAGCCTTGTCAGGGGTCTTACAAGTTTTGAGAAATCTTTGATGAACCTCCTGTAAAATCCAGCGTGACCCAAGAAGCTTCTTATGTCTTTAACAGTCTTCGGAGGTTGCAGCTGCATCATAACCTCAACTTTCGCCCTATCTACCTCTATACCCTTTCTAAAGATTTTGTGCCACAGAACTATACCCTCTGTAACCATGAAATGACACTTTTCCCAGTTAAGGACCAAATTCGTCTCTTCACACCTATCTAATACCCTGCTAAGATTAGACAAGCAGGAGGAGAAAAAGGGGCCATAGACTGAAAAGTCATCCATGAATATCTCCACCATCTTCTCTATTAAATCCGAAAATATAGAGGTCATACATCTCTGAAATGTTACAGGGGCATTACATAAACCAAATGGCATTCTCCTATATGCGAAAGTGCCATAATGACAGGTAAAGGTTGTTTTTTTTTTTTTGATCATTAGGGTGTATTGGTATCTGGAAAAATCTACTATACCCATCAAGGAAACAGTAGTATGGGTGGTTAGCTAGTCTCTCAAGCATTTGGTCTATGAATGGTAATGGGAAATGATCTTTCCTATATGCAGCATTTAACTTCCTATAGGCAATGCACATGCGGTGACCAATTATAGTTCTAGTTGGGATCAGTTCATCCTTATCAGTTTTAATCACAGTTATTCCTCCTTTCTTAGGCACACAGTGTACAGGGGACACTCATGTACTATCAGAAATATGATAGATTATCCCAGCATCTAGAAGCTTCATGATTTCCTTTTTCACTACTTCTTTCAAGTTAGGGTTTAATCTCCTCTGGTGCTCTACACTAGTTTGCATTTCATTCTCAAGATGAATTCTATGAGTGCAGAGAGATGGAGAGATTCCCCTAATATCTTCTAGATAATAGCCTATTACTTTTCTAAATTTTGGCAATTCGCTGAGCAATAGTTCAAGTTCATCAGGGTTCAGCTTGTTATTGACTATCACAGGATAAGTATATTTACTTCCTAAGAAAGTGTACCGTAGCCCTTCTGGAAGTGGCTTGAGTTCAACGGTTGGTGCTTTGAGCTCGGACCACTCGAGTGGTGCTCCATGCTCGCGATGTGCAGAGTTTGCTGACTCGACTGGGTCACTCGAGTGCTGTGGTCGAGTGACTTGGTCGAGTGCTGCTATACCTTCTGGTTTTATCAGACTCTCGAACACATTCTCAGCCTTTGGAAGTTCCTTCACATTCAAACTTGTTTCATAGTCAGAGATCTCAGAGTGAACGTATCCTCCTTTTTCACACTTGATCAGTGCTGTTTTCAGATGATCTTTCTCCACTACTTCTCTAAAAATTTCCTTTGCCAAGTCATCTATCTCTCCAACCCCAAATATTTGCATCATGGGCTGTTTCATTGAGGACTTGATATTAAATTGCATGACTTCCTTTCCTAGCTTCAAAGCGATGGTACCCCTCTGGACGTCTATGGAGGCTCCTGCAGTTGCCAAAAATGGTCTTCCTAGGATTAAAGGATCTTTTGGTTCTTCTTCCATTTCTAGGACAACAAAATCTGTAGGGACTTCGAGGTGTCCTATCCTAACTGGCAAATCTTCCAACAGGCCATGTGGGTGCCTAACAGATCTGTCTGCTAAGACTAAGGAGATTCTTCTAGGGGAGAACTTTGTAATCCTAGCCGCTGTGCCACTGATAGTGGCATGAGACTCACCGAAGCTCCTAAGTCACAGAGGCAATTTTTGAAACTGAGTGGTCCAATAGAGCATGTCAGAGTAAAAGAGCTTGGGTCTTGGAGCTTTTCTCTGCATATGACTTTCTGCTGGATGATAGCACTGCATTCATGAGTGAGGAGTACCAAACTTTGTGCTTCCTTGGTCTTTTCCATAACCATATATTTGATATACTTCTGGGCTGGGGGTATTAGCATCAAAGCATCCAATAGGGGTATGCTAACCTCAACGTCCTTCAGATGTTTCTTGAATAACTTCTTGTACTTAACTGCCTGCTGCTTTTTATTCCTTCCTGGGAAAGGCAAAGGAGGTTCATAGGGGGATGATTCAGAAAATTTGTCTTTCCCTTTAGGCTATGCTGAATTTTTTTCTGGGCTTGCAGCCACTTAACCACTTACTCGAGTGGTATGGTCGAGTGAGCTCTCTTCTGCAGCTTTTTCGAGTTGCAATTCTTCCTGATGGAGATCCTCCCCACCCTGATCCTCACTGTTCCAGTGATCTTGGCAGGCTCTCGTGGTGGTAAATGTCTGCCACTCCTCAAGGTGATAGCATGGGCTTTTTCAGCTGTTGGTTGTGTATGACTAATCTTGCTGGTCTCTAGGTGATGAACTCTAGAGTGGAGGTTGTTGATCTGCTGTGTGATGTCAAGAAGTTTGCCATTAGTGGATCGCAATTCAGTAGTGGTTTTTTCTTGACTACGGACGAGTTGCTGTAACAATAACTTGATATCCGTATCAGGTGCAGCCTGTTCTTGCTTCTTCTGAGTGTGAATCAACATCATATCAAACTTCTCAGCAAGTATCTTGATTTCAGCTCTGGTGCCTTCGTCAGATATTCTGGCATCCCTAATACTCTGCTCATGTTCGTCAGTTGAAATGATGTCTGATCTAGCCAAATTTTCTACCAACCCCCATCCATCTTGGACAGCGGTGTTAAGGAAATTCCCTTTGCTTGCAGTGTCAAGGCATACCCGGACCATTGGGAGTACTCCTCTGTATAGAATGCATAGCTGAGATTCTTTGGAAAAGTCATGGTGTGGACATTGTCTTGTGTACTCTGTGAATCTTTCCCAGGCGTCTGATAGTGTTTCCCCTTTCAGCTGGCAAAACAGTTCGATATCTTGGCAAAACTTTGCTGTTCTTTTGTATGAGAAGAACTTGGTAAGGAAAGACCTCTTGCAAGAATCCCAGGACGTTATGGAACCAGGTTGAAGATTTGATTCCCAGTGGGCAGCTTTTTCTCCTAATGAGAATGGAAACAGTCTCAATCTGAAACCATCTTCAGTGATTCCTTGAATCTTTGTGAGGCTACATATCCAAGGAATATGATTTCTTGAACCATAGTGATGACACCTCTCCTAATCTCGAAATCATCACTCACGGGTGGTGCAACTATGCCTCCTCTGCGTGTTTGGTGAGTTAGAGTTTCGTGAGCGCTTATTGATCCTGCCATTGTGTATGGTAGTACGCTTGAGGAGAGAGCTCGAGTAGTACCAGCGAAAAATTTAAGTGTAACAAAGTGAGTGTCCAAAATAAAATTTAAACGGAACTTGATCTCAAAAGCAATGAGATCCTAATTGTAATACTAAAAACACCCAAATGGCAACGGTGCCAAATTGAAACAAGTATTTTGCCTATATGCTAAGAATGAAAACAATCAAACAGAGCATGCAAACAGAAAACCGGTTTTTCAATCAATCATAGTATAGATATGAGTCAATCTATTAGGTGAATAGCACTAAGCAAAAAGGATGTGTACATTAGCAGTTAATTCAAGCCAAATATGAAAGTTTTTTTAGTGAAATCTATCAGCCTAAACGAGTGCAAATAAAAGATAAAACTAAAGACTAAACTCACTAAAGGCTGTCACACTTTAGTAAGTGGCCAGAGACACAAAGAAAACAGAAAAACTTAAAACTGACAGGGCCACTCAACTGGTCCACTCGAGTGGTATGGTCGAGTGGGCAAGTGAACCTATTAGATTACTACTCAAATGATCTAAATAGGTGAAACAAACGATATTAAACCTATAGGGATCATAGGGGTGAATTAACTAGCTAGTGAATGCTCTAGAAGGTTTCAGGTGTTAACATGCTCAATCAATAAGGGATTCCCTTAACAACAGACTTCATAGCCAGCTCAATCCATGGTTCGTGGTAGAGAGCCTCAAGACCCAACCCAGTCGGCATAGTGTGAGGAGTTGGATCAGGCATGAAGAATCAACCTATTAAAATCGAGAAGAGTTCATAACAAGTGAATAGGTGGAGTCGTGACATAAATCAATGTCTGATGCATCCTCCCTCACGCTTTTGTACTCTAAACCTCGGAAAAATTCTATCTGATGGCTCAAGGCATGGTTCGTGCTCAGGAGACCACCTAAAATTATGCCCTAACTGGCCAAAAAAGAACAAGCATTAAAATCACTCACCCAAGAGGGAAAAAAACAAATTTGCAAACAAACTTAGATACCCAAGGCGATCAAGAACATCACAAGCCTAATCCACCCCTAATAGCCCTAATCTAACTACTCACACACTAAAATCATGTTGATAAACTCAAACCCAAAAATCTCTAAATTTGACATATGTGATAGATAATGGCGTGATAAACCACTTTGTAAAAGAAATCAAATGCAAATACAAATGACATAAAAAGTTATCCAAGGTACAAAGTGACTGAATCTGAGAAAAATTAAGAACAAAAGATGAAGTAGAGAGAGAAAGTCTTAAAACTAGGTTTTGATGATAAAATGCGGCGTACCCCTGACATTAGGTTAATCAGGGGTTTTTATACCAAGTCTTAAATACAAATCCGAGTTTTAAGGGAAAAGAGAGAAAATGACCCACTCGACCCAGCAGTCTAGTGGTGTGGTCGAGTGGTCTCTTGAGTAGGTGTCTCGAGTAGGTGTGGTGCTGAAGTCCAGTGGGCCTGTGATGCTGAGGTCGAGAGTGGTTCTATCGAGTGCCCACTCGAGTGGGTGTTCGAGAGTGCCTGTCTGAGAGTGCTTCACTCGAGTGGTCTGGTCGAGTGAGCATGTCTGAGAGTGCTTCACTCGAGTGGTCTGGTTGAGTGATCCTGTCTAAGAGTGCTTCACTCGAGTGGTCTGGTCGAGTGAGCCATCCGTCTTCTCTGCAATCTTCACTCGACTCCATAGGGCTTGATTGCACATCTTCACTCCATGAGTCAAAATCCAAGTATGCTTCATATGCTCCATAAGTACCTGATAAGACCCCAAATATGCAAAATGCATGCAATGCCTATACAGAAATATTAAACATCCTATATGAAGCATAAATGCACGAAATGGTATAAACAATGGATAAAATCTACTCTAAGGTATGATAAAAAAACTCTTAAAACATGCTAAATACAGTGTTATCATGCTCGTGGATACAGAATCCACACCCAATATTTTAATATGGTCAGTTAATCGGAAAAAGCTATTATTTGCTCTGAATGTATATATTGCTTAAAATCGGAAAAATAACCTTTTTTCAATGCTCTTTGCCTTATATTTATACATATTTTTGACTATCAATGATATCAATAAATTAGAATAAGTCGCATGATTCTAATTAAATATGTCAGTTTTGATTTGGTCTTGGATGTTGTAATGTATTTTTGTTGGAAATAACTCCGCTCCTCAACTTGATGATTAGATTCTTACTGCGATCTCTTTGACCCTTCCGGTCTCCTATGGTTTCCCGACCTCTTTGAACCTGTTACATTGATCTTGTACCAGTTTGCTGATTCCTTGCTTTCGCCCCGAGGCCCTCTCTGGCGAACCAAACGCTTTCGCTTGTCATGATGAATTTGCTGACACGTGTCCCATCTCTTTATTGGTGATAGATCCTCAGTGTGAGATCTAGTATCAACATTTTCCCCCCAAGTCTTGCGAGCTGATTCTCAGTTCAGGAGACTTAAGTGATAAATATTGACTTTTATTTCCTATTTTTTTTACACATCGAATCCCTTAGATTTCGTAATTATTCGATGTAATTACCTTGACACACATTCCCATTTACTCCTAATTTTATTTATTTAAAAGTTAGAGAGACTTCTCCACTTCCCCACCAATTTTGGGGCAGTTTTCATCCACTCGTTTAATAAGGTATTTCTTTTTCTTCTCCTTTTTACTTTACTCTTTACTCCTAAAAACTTCTTGTCTTTCACTGTTTTTCCAATTCCTTCAGTCTTCTTCAAGAATTGGCTAGTGGTTCGAAATCTTTGATTGCTCGTCCTACAAGAGAAAAATGAACAAATTCGGTCTTCATCCTCAATCGATAATTACGGAAGATGAACATATCAGACTTTGAAGACCCTTTGTCAGGTTCCACCGGAGGTTGAATTCTCCCTTCCAACCCCTGAGGAATCTCTAGAATCGGGCCCTGGATGGTTCTACATCTACTCGGTTTATCTCACCGGGTGCGGTTTATTCTTTCCTATTCCTGAAATCCTTCTTCTCTATCTTTGTGCCCTTGGGTTGGCGTTTCCTCAGATGACTCCGAACATGCTTCGTGCCATTCTCTCTGTTCTTGTCGTTGCTTTTGAAGCCGGATATGCTTTAAGTGTAGGTGATCATTTTGAAATTTTCAGTGTCTGACTGTCCAACCAGAGTGGTCCGGGTTTCTATGTGTGTTATCCTCACTTTGATAGAGCACTGGAGACACTATTGGTTTTTTGTTAAGATTAACGCCGCCTTTGGTTAATGGATTATCCGAGATGCTATATTCTTCTTGGGTCTCGTCCCCTGGTAGATATTTTTATGGTCCACTCTCGGCATATTGTTTTTTTGGTGGCTTATTTTTGAATTCTCGTTGTTATTTTCTTTTGTAGTGTCCAAACCTCGTCCCGCTGCTTGGAAAGGCTTTATGGACTTCTTTACTGTTGTTACTGAAGGAAACACCATTTGGAATTCCTTTACTCTTGAAAAGATCCACCTGGCCAGGGAATCGATGAGGAGTGGGAATCTCCGAGCTCTTGACATTGCTCCTGAACCGTTGCCAGGCGGTCGTATGACTTATCGCGAGAAAAAGGATAGGGACGCTGCGAGGAAAATTCTGAAGGATATGATGTCTATTGAATCGTTATTTGATGTTCTATATGATGTCTATTGTGTTTCTTTACACCATGAGTGAGTAGTTCTTTTGTTGGGTTTGATGGGGTAATATCTTAGGAAAACATGGTTGCATTCACTTAGGTTGTTAGATCCGACTTTCATATAGATTATGAGTAATCTTGGGATATCTTTTACTTAATGCATGTTACCTGAATTGATCACCAAGCACTGATTTAGGAGAATAGGAGCGCTATCCACGTAAACCTACTTCTCGGAAGTAGTATTGCCGAAGCTTCGTGTTATAACCTGTGATAGTTGAGTTATAGGAGTTTGTGAACTTATCAAACTTGTTTATACAGCTGGTCTAAGCGTGTTGTTACCTGCGGAATTTGAGTACCAGGGTGTGGTGACTTAAGACGCCTCTGTCATGAACTATGGCTTAGGTGTGTATCTGTGTTTGTAGTTGAGAACCATTGATGAAAACCTATCCCTTAGATCTATACCCTATTTGTTAGAACCATGGAAACCTTAGATAAACCCTAGACACCCAACCTCTTAATCATATAGCCTACAGACCAATCATTCACTTTGCTTTCATTCATTCATTTGCATTCATTCACTAGAAAACCCAAAATTAAAACCTCTTATTGGATTGTCTTAGTTAAATATCTTTGCTTGAATTCAATCTGCGTACTTGTTACTCTTTGTGGGATCGATACCTTAAGTACTACTACTGATTTGCTGTGCACTTGCATTTCATTCATTGTGTAGTTTCCTTGAGGAAAACTTTACTATCACATCAAATTTTTTGCGCCGTTGCCGGGGAGTCTACAAGCTACCTTTGAATTCGGTAAGATCTCTCGTCTAAGATACTTTGAATTTTTCATTTTAATTTTTCAATTTTATTTTACTCTTTTGTTCTCCATATATCTATGATCCTTTCTTGTTACTATCTCAGGATTCGTGGTGCATGACAAGGAGCCAAAACTCTGAAGCCGTCACTCCAATCCAAGACATAGACCGGCTTGAACGTGAACTCAGAAAACTCCGGAGAAAACAACTAATGGCCGAATTAAGGAACCAAGACCATGGTGATCTTGATGATCACCAAGCTGTTGTGAATGATGCTGAGAGGCAACGAATGCAAGATGAGGATGATAACCCCATCTATGGACCTGAAGAAGCACCCGTGAATCCTCTGGAGATTCACAACCAAGCTCCACGTGAAGCAAACCATGTAGGCGTGGGAGATAATATCAATGCTCCTCACCAGCGTCCTGATGTTGTCCATGCACCTCAACATGCCAATGTTGGTGCTAGACAAGCTGCTTATGTGCACCCTCTAAGGTGTGCCAGTCAGAACCGTACAATAGCCGACTTTGACATACCTAATCAGTATCCACAAGACCGAGCTGCCATACGAGTTTCCAATCCATCAAGGCGTGACTATGAAATTAAACCTCAAATCATTGGTTTGGTGAAGCAAAACCAGTTCATGGTCTCACCACAGAACATCTTATGGATCACATTGATCTTTTTGTAGAAATCTGCAGCACTATGAGAACCAACAGAGTGCCTGAAGACTATTTGAAGTGTAAGCTTTTTCCTTTCTCTTTAGCCGACAAGGTTCATAGATGGTTGAAGTCTTTACCCCCAGGATCTATCACTACTTGGGAAGGATGCAAGTCAACCTTTCTCAATCACTTCTACACAAAGTAAATCTCTTAGGAACAAACTTCAAAGTTTTCAACAAGGAACTGTCGAGACATTTTATGAAGCATGGGAGCACTTTAAGGACTATGACCGTGATTGTCCTCACCATGGCTTCAGTAGAGGTAATATTCTAAGTACATTATATAGAGGATTACATCCAAAGTTTTAGTTGTCACTCGACACGGCCAGGAATGAAGATTTCACCACTAAGACTGTCCTAGGAGGAAGAGCTCTCATTGAGAACCTTGCTGCAAGTAGTAGCAACACTTGCACTGATTTTGATAGAACCACACGTTCTAGTGATTCTGATGCTAAGCAGATCACTGAGCTTAAGAACATGATGAGCCAGCTTCTACGGAATCAGAACCGTGTTATCAATGCTTGTGGTATGGTTGATGTTGGAAACAATGAAGATTTCCATGAGTTTGATGATTCATTGGATCAAGAAGAAGATGTTAACTATGTTGGTACTCAAGGTTCATTTCCGAACCGCAGCTACAACAACTTCAACAATAACTTCCGGTACAATTCTAACCTATCTTATAGGAATCCTAATATTGAGAACCCTCAAGACCAGACCTATCCGCAGCAGAGACCATTTCAAAACTGGTTTCAAAACAACAAAAACAACTTTGGTGGCAACTTTCAGCTGCGACCTCCATTCAACACTAACAACAAGGTGCCATTTCCAGCCGCACAAGCTCAAGCCCCAATACCACAAGTTGATAGACTTGAAACTATGATGCGGGAACTACTTGTTTCTTATCAACAAGCAACAAGGGATATCAATGTGAAGGTGGATAACATCTATGGCGAGTTGAATGGAAAGTTTGAAGGCCTTTCCACATTTCTGAAGAAGCTGGAAAATTAGGTTGCTCAAACCGCGAATCAAGCCCCAAGACAAGTTGGTGTACTTCCGGGAAAGCCAAAGGACAATCCAAAAGGTTATCGCAATGTAATGTCCACCATCCCAGCCTCTACAAGGTGTGTGAGTGAGCCATTGGTTCCACTTTTTGATTCTCATGAAGACATGGTGTGCATGACACGTACCACAGAACATAACGAGCAACTGATGTGATGTTTTATGCATCAGGTTTTACCGAACATCTAAACTCCACAAGTTCAAGGTTGTGCGCAGCAATATAGTGGTGGGATCGATCCACAGAGAGTACAAAGAACTATAGATCCATAGATCTAAACAAAGCTAGGATGAAAAATATGGACAGTGTCACAAAAGGAAATCCGAATAAAATCCGAATAAAAATCTTTTAAATAAGGAAATAAAATTAATTAAAAACAAATGTTGGGATTTGGGAAATCGCAGGGATTTAAATAAATGAAAAGGATATCTAACCGGATTAGCAATTAAATGATCTAGATCTAGTACACAAACATTGTACCAAAATAAATCTTTTTAATAAAAACAAATATTATTCTATCATAAATCCGCTAGAACCCTATGATAGCATATTTTGACCTAGTTTGATAGAGTTAACTTGTAGATCCAGCTTCAACTCTTGGAAATCTATAAATCAAGCCTACAAACTATAGATTCCGGGTAGAATAGCCAACGCTAGCTGTACTATAAAACCCTATGAATCATTTGGTAGATTCGTCAACCTAACAAAAGCATTTGATTCATAGAAGTAGAGATCTATTAACCATAATTCTAATCTATAACAATAACCTAATTAAACATTAAATCCCTTTGAATAAATCTCATCTTCCAACATATAGATCTACTCAACCATGGTGATTAGTTGATAGATCATGATGTTGTATGGCTGACAATGCAAAGAAAGAGATGAAGACATAATGTAGATCTTGAAAATGCAATGAAAATACTTCAGATCTGAGAAAAACAAATGTAAAAATTACAGATCTTAAAGGAGAAATAAAAATGGCAGAGTAACAGTAAAATTCAGATCTGGCTCTCTCTGGCCGCTTAGGAAAAGAACAAAAATAGGGTGTCTTCTAGGTCAAAAATCAGAGTTAATGTGTGATCTGGAGAATATTTGTGACTGTGATCGATCG
Organism: Cardamine flexuosa; assembly: GCA_963555745.1. Classification (NCBI taxonomy): domain Eukaryota; kingdom Viridiplantae; phylum Streptophyta; class Magnoliopsida; order Brassicales; family Brassicaceae; genus Cardamine; species Cardamine flexuosa. The sequence goes on along the minus strand of OY743221.1, from coordinate 14,568,946 downwards.
ATCCTACTTGGATCAATCGATCTTCGTCCTCTGATCCGTGCCACCTCATATATTCCTTTGAATGACCGATCTGCTTTGGGATCGGTCGATCCTCGTCATGCTTGGTCGATCCTCTTCAGGATCGATCGATCCACGATGTCTCCAAAATCCAATAACGTGTAAAAACATCCAAGGTTTCTCCATTTTGCACATTTTAGCTCCAAGGAAGTGAAAACCTGAGAAGACACTAAAACTGACTAAAAGAATACAAAACCTAACTTCTAGACTCAATAAGACAAGTAAAATAATAATAAAAATGGGTCAAAATAGACACTCATCAAACCCCCAGACATGAATCCTTGCTTGTCCTCAAGTAAGAAACAAGTCAATGAAATAAAGTACAGAAGTAAAAGTTTGAAAAACGGGAACTTACGCTTAGAAATCCATCATGTTGATCATGTAAACCAAGAAGAAACCTTGTGAAAGGTTAATCAAACTTTAGCAGTACAATATGTACTTTACCATAAGCATATCAAACATTACCATACTCTAGCATCCGAGATCCAAGGGAACTTCTGAAATCTCCATTGTTGGCCTTTTAACATTCATTAAGTGTTGCATGCAGTCTCACAAAGGGAGTCAAAATCGCCAAGGGCTAGTAGCGGGGGGCCATTTTAAGGGTGATGGTTAGGCATGATAGATGAACTCCGGTGCAAGTCAATGCGCAAAATCACAGTGAGACGGAAACCAAAGATGGTGCACAACCTCTTGAACCTTGGATCCCAAGCAAGCTTCTATATAATGATCCTAATAGAGTTGCTATTAGTGCTAAAATAAAATAGATAACAGAAACAAATAACTAACTAAATAAATAAAAGGTTTTATTCTGGTTCCTTCAGACTTCTTTCCCTTCTCTCTCTCTCTTTTTTTTTTTTTTGAAAGAGAGTTTCAGGATGAGACGGGATCGATCGATCAAGGTAGAATCGGTCGATCCCAGAGTATTTTTCTGAGAAGGGGAAGTTGAACCAATTCTAACCATGTACATCAATCCTACTAAAAACTGCACCAATAGTCAACTCAAACTAATATAGATGAAGTATTGATACTAGAAAGCTTACTCGGAATTCTTTAGAACATTTGGTTATACCGACTCCCATACTCCGTAGTTTTTGCACTTGGTTGCACATGCTCCTAATGTTGCGAAAGAGGAATGGGGTCTGAATGAAAAAGGGTGTAAGGGTGTGGAACCAAACTAAAAATGAGCTTGGCCATCTAGAGCTCCAGTAAGAATGGGGTGAACTCCAGGTGTATATGATTCCTTTTGCGATATCAAGCCCCTAAGTGAGAAGATTAGTCCAAGTTAAAGGTCCAAGTTGATAGAGTCAACGCTGGATTCAGATTTCCAAAGGATAGGTCGCTTCGGGTAAAGTTGATCCACTTATGGTGTTTCCAATCTTCTTGAACTAAGTCCAATAAATGTCAACATAAAATGGAAACCAAGAAAGTCGTAAATTTTTGACTCAATAAAATGACTCAAGAAAAATGAAAAAGTTTTATTTTTGAAAAAGTTTTGAATTTTTTTTTTTTGGGACAAAGAAACAAAAGAAAACACAGTGTTAGTAACATATGAACGCAGTCACCCCTTCCCCCAAACTTAAATCACTGTGTCCTGCAGTGATATAAAATCAAAGGAAATTAGTGCTGCGAAACAACACTAGAGATAATGAATTGTGAACAAGAAAGCAAACCATAAACCGTGGAAAGAATTTTACGACCAAAAGGGAGCATTGGTCTGTATATGCACTAGTTTTCAGCTTATTTCGTCTCGGGGTTCGATCGATCTGGGTAGGATCGGTAGATCCTAGTGTACTAAAACTTCTTGAAATTTGCATCTTCTGCGTTTTACACCTGTTTTCAGTTAGCTCAACAAAAACATCATCATATTTTATTTTGAAAAATAAATAAATAAATTGAAATAACTGAAGGAAAATAAAATAAAATAAAATAGTTTTACTAATTAAAAAGCAAAAAGCAAAAACAAAATTTAAAAGAACATGTTGGGTTGCCTCCCAACTAGCGCTTGTTTTTACAAAGTCACTAGCTTGACTTAATTTTATTTCAATTGGGTTCTGGGTTTATTGGAGGAGTGGTATCCTCCTCACCCTTCACAGTGGGATTTTGGCCAAGCGCAATTGGGTATCTCTTGATAGTCTGAATGGGAAAGCATATGACCTTGTCCCCAACTTTGCAGCTTTATTCTCCTTTTGGGTATGCTGATAGATGCGCGTGCGGTCACGAGAAATGTCTGTCCTAAAATTAGATCTGGTTCATTGCAGTTCATATCCATCACAAATATGTCTATCAGAACATAGCTTCCACCCACAAGAATTGGTATGTTGGATAGGATCCCTACAGGGTTTTGGAGTGGTCCATCAACCAATTCTATTTGGGACTTGGTTGGCACCATATGTTTTAGACACTATATTAGCCCCAGTGTCTATCAAGTAATTCCTTAAAAGGGTCCTTCCAATTGTGATGGGTATATGGAAATCACCTGGATCTTCTCTTTTTGGGGGAATTTTTTCCTGCCTCTTATTGTTTAGGTATTCCTGGAGGTAGTCAGTCGCTCCTTGAAGTGTAATCATATCGGCAAGGATATCTACGGTGAAATCTGCCATCAAGGGTAACACAAACTTGTTTTCCTCAAAAGGTAACCTTGCTCACCATTCACCAACTATCTCATCAACCTTGTTCTCTGTGATAGGGTCTATCTTCTTAGGAGTTGTTTTTTCTTCCCTTCCCTGGTTTCTAAACTCTTTTAGGGTTTCGTTCTTGGGAGGGTTATAAAGCTGCGTTTGCGGGGATCGATCGATCCCGCCCGAGATCAGTTGATCTTCCCTGATTTTAAAATCAGTATCGGGGAAGTGGGATCAATCGATCTTACCCTGCGGGTCGATCCTGGTAGAATCCAGATCGATCTTCTTATCGAGAATATATTGGCTCTTATCGCTGGATCGATCGATCCCACCTTCGGATTGATCGATCTCAGGGGAGTTTTGCTCTTTGATTTCTAGAACTCTCTCATTTTTGGAAACTTCCGGGATCTCGTTCACTAAGTGAACAACATCGATAACATCAAAATCGTTAATCACGAATGTTTGACCATTGACGGTAGGTTGTATATCGACGGTCTCAACGTAAAGTTTCACAACTGTTTTTCCGAGGTGGATTTTTATCCTTCATTTTGGTACATTTATGAATACTCCAGCTGTAGCTAAGTAAGGGCGTCCTAGGATAAGGTCAGTACCATTATCGTCCAAGTCTAAAACTATCAAATCAGCGAGTATGTAGCACGAGCCTACCAATATCGGGATATCAATTAGGATTCCGTGTGGTCTCCGAGTTGTTCTATCAACCATGGTTATTTTCTTGGTGGTTTGCTGCATAGTTAGCAGTCCAAGCTTACGAGAAGTAGAGAGTGGTAGTACGTTGATGCTTGCTCCCAACTCCACCAAGCTGTTTTTGAAACAGGTACCTCCAATGGTGCATGACAGGATGAATTTCCCGGGATCTCCTAGCTTCCTTGGAATTTTTTTGTGCATTTTCTCATTGCAATTTTCCTTTAAGAATTTGACGGAGTCCTCCATAGTGGATTCCCCAGTGAAAATTTTCTTTAACTGATCTTCCATTAAGTGAATCATTGAGTAGACCTCTGGAAAGGGTAGTCTAACTCTCATCTCTTTAGCTATATTTTCACATTTCCACTTATCAAATTCATGGTAGGTAGATTTAGGGATCGGTGGTAATTTCTTTTCAGAGAATGCTGAAAATTTCGTGATTGATTTAACAGGTTCGGTTAGGAAATCCTGATCTTTCAACACAGAGGACTTATCGGTTTCACTGGGGGTCGACCACTCTTGATCTATTTCCATCTCTCTGAGATTAGCATAATAACGCTCTGCTTCTTCTATCTCATCATCCATGGAGTGATCACTTCTATTTTCCGACGTTTCAGGTTCTTCAGGAATTGGCAGCTCCCTGTTGTAAAAGCTATCTTCTATGTCATCATTGAAGAAATCGTCTTCTTCATCGTCAGACAGATAAATGATCGTCCTATCTCCTCTAGCAGGATAGCTTTTTGGGACAGCGCGTTTTCTGCTTCTAAGTTCAACGAAGTATAGAGATTCGTTGGGGTTGTTTTTCAGGTTTCCCTGGGAAAGTTCTGGTTGGGGCCCTATTTTTCTCAGAAGTTTGGGCAACTTCGTTTTCTAAAACCCTTACGTGAATTCATAAGGCATCAAATTTCCCATTGAGGTTCTCATAAACTTTATCAACCTTAGCGTTGATATCCCCAACAAATTTCTTCTGTCCTTCCATGCTTTGCTGGAATAAGGATTCAATCTTGACCAAGGAACCAGCATTCCCAGATTGGGGGTTGAATCCAGTTTTACCATAACCAGCATTGTTTTGGAAGTTCCCTTGGTTTTGAGTACTCCGGTTTTGGTAGTGTCCCTGTCCACTGAGAAAGTTGATCTCCTCAGTTTGATCCTCCTCATCATTGAACTCATCACTTTCCAAGATATTAACAGATCTCTTTTAAGCTCTCATCAGAATGTCCACCTTAGCATTAAGCTCCTCTATTATCTTATCACTCACCCGAGTGGGGTAGACTCTCCTATCATAGTCAGAAGATCTGTTAGAGTCGCTTGCTGCCAGGTTTTCAATGAGCTCCATTGCTTCCTCCAGCGTGTTGCTCATGATGTCTCCCCTACTGGCTGTGTCCATAGCCATTTGATACTTCATTTCAACTCCATTGCAGAAAAATTTCATCCAATCCGACTCGGTGTAGCTTCGAGGGGGACAGTCTCTTAGATTTTCCTTATAGCGTTCCCAAGCTTCAAAGAAGGACTCGGTACCTGCTTGGCAAAATGTGGCTATTTTTTTTTTAATGCTGCGGATCTAGCTTTGGTGAAGAACTGTTGAATGAAAGCAGCTCGGCATTCACCCCAGCTTGTGATAGATCTGGGCCTCAAAGATTTCAGCCATCTATGAGCCTTATCAGCAAGGGAAAAGGAAAATATTCTACAACGGAGGTTATCTTGGGGGACTCCGTTGGCTTTGGTGGTACTACAGATCTCCTCAAAGATATCAATATGGTCCATTGGGTTCTCGCTAGATAGCCCATGGAATTGATTCTGTTTAACCAGGACGATTATTTGAGGTTTAATCTCATAATCTTGCCTCTGGATAGGAGGGGGAATAATAGCATATTGATTCCTATAGTAGGCGTGCGGGGCATCTTGCCAACCTCAGCAGCTCCAGCATCATTGAGAGGTCCTCTACTATCCTGACCCTCTCTCTGCCGGACTACATCTGCATCCTCACCATCAACAACAAGGGGAATGTTTCTAAGGTTATTAGGATCAGCCAAACTAACCTTATCTTTTGCTTTCCTTGTGGTTTTGTTTTTCTTTGTTTCATTAATCTTCCTTGTGGATTTCCTTGTCAACTCTTCTATGTGCATGTCTTGTAGATCTTTAGAAGCCTTGCTCCTTAATTGCATACACCTGAGAAGCAAAAGAAGTTTGAAAATTAGATCCGGAAAAAAGGCTCTGGGATTGATCGATCTTGGAATGGATCGGTCGATCTCGAGAGAAAAAGGATTGAACGATCAAAGAGGGATCGATCGATCTTGCACAAAGTAGGATCGGTCGATCTTTAGGGATTGGTCGATCGTGCAAGAAGTAGGATCGGTCGATCGTGCAAGAAGTAGGATCGGTCGATCGTGCAAGAAGTAGGATCGGTCGATCGTGCAAGAAGTAGGATCGGTCGATCGTGCAAGAAGTAGGATCGGTCGATCTTATGGGGATCGGTCGATCTCAGAGACGTAATTAAAACTGCAGAAAATAAAATATCCTAGACTAGGTTTAACAACTTAAATCTAAAGGCTACAATTACTCCCCGGAAACGGCGCCAAAATCTTGATGTGATGTTTTATGCATCAGGTTTTACCCAACATCTAAACTCCGCAAGTGCATGGCTGTGCGCGGCAGTATAGTGGTAGGATCGATCCACAAAGAGTAAATAGCACTATAGATCTATAGATCAAAACAAAGCTAGGATGAAAAATATGGAAAGTGTCGCAAAAGGAAATCCAAATAAAATCCGAATAAAAATCTTTTAAACAAGGAAATCAAATCAATTAAAAATAAATGTTAGGATTTGGGAAATTACAGGGATTTAAATAAATAAAAAGGATATCTAACCGGATTAGCAATTAAATGATCTAGATCTAGAACACAAACACTATACAAAATAAATCTTTTTAATAAAAGCAAATATTTTTCTATCATAAATCCGCTAGGACCCTATGATAGCATATTTCGACCTAGTTTGATAGAGTTCACTTGTAGATCTAGCCTCAACTCTTGGAAATCTGGAAATCAAGCCTACAAACTATAGATTCCGGGTAGAATAGCCAACGCTAGCTGTACTATAAAACCCTATGAATCATTTGATAGATTCGTCAACCTAACAAAAGCATTTTATTCATAGAAGTAGAGATCTATTAACCATAATTCTAATCTATAACAATAATCTAATTAAACATTAAATCCCTTTGAATAAATCCCATCTCCCAACATATAAATCTACTCAACCATGGTAATTGCTTGATAGATCATGATGTTGTATGGTTGAAAATGTAAAGAAAGAGATGAAGACATAATGTAGATCTTGAAAATGCAATGAAAATACTTTAGATCTGAGAAAAACCAATGTAAAATTTACAGATCTTAAATGAGAAATAAAAATGGCAGAGTAACAGTAAAATTCGTGTCTTGCTCTCTCTCTCTGTGGCCGCTCAGGAAATGAGCATTATATATAGGGTGTCTTCTAGGTCAAAACCCGGAGTTAATGTGTGATTTGGAGAATATTCGTGACTGGGATTGATAGATCCTACTTGGATCGATCGATCTTCTTCCTCTGATCTGTGCCACCTCATATATTCCTTTGACTGACCGATCTGCTTTGGGATCGGTCAATCCTCGTCATGCTTGATCGATCCAGGATGTCTCCAAAATCCAATGATGTGTAAAAACGTCAAAAGTTTCTCCGTTTTGTACATTTTAGCTCCAAAGAAGTGAAAACCTGAAAAGACACTAAAACCGACCAAAAGAATACAAAACCTAACTTCTAGACTCAATAAGACAAGTAATAGAACAATAAAAATGGTTCAAAATAGACACTCATCAGCAACAACACTATCCGATGAGGAGACTATCAAAAGTAGAAGATCATGGACGCTTTGTTTGCTCTTGCTCCATAACAGGCACTGAATTCTCTAACTCTCTATGTGATTCTGGTGCTAATGTCAATGTTATGTCGAGAAAGGTTGCTGAGAAACTTGGACTTAGAGACTTGTCTCCGTACAACTTGATTCTTGTGTTTGGAGACTCATCGCAGAAGATCCGTGATGGACTAGTTCGTGATTTGCAACTAGTTGTAGAAGACTGCATTGTCCCTACAGATTTTCATATTCTTGACATGGATGAGAAGAATGAGAGACCTTTTATTTTGGGAAGACCATTCCTTGCCACTCTTGGAGCCATCATGGATCACAACAACAAGAGGACAACCTTTACCAATGTCAGCAAAAAGGTATTATATCCAACTCTCTCTACTATGAAGCTGCGAGCTCCACCATATAATGAAGATTCACTAGATCCCGAGGTTGATAAGACCAATGTGGGAACTAAGAGTTTCACTAAGAAGACTCGGAAGCTACCATCAAAGCCTCCCGAGCAGCCCCAGGTTTCAAAGATCAAGATCATTGTTCCTCCGAAACTTAGCAAGGAGAGCAAATATCGAATTGAAGAGATGATAAGGCACACCAAGGAAGTTTTTCTTCAAGCCAAAGTGTTTGAAACTACATCAAAAGGACAACTTGTGATAGAAGCTGGAGCTGACTATTAAGACCTTAAGGAAGCTAAGGAGATGTCAATCTCCAAGGCTACACCTTCTCAAGCTTAATAAGCTTCCCAAGTCTAGCCAAAGACTTTAAACAAGTGCGCTTTGTGGGAGGCAGCCCACTTGTGAGTTTTCTTTTACCTTTTTAGATTAGATTTCAATTTTCTTTTGATCTTTGCTTTTTTTATTTCAGTTTCTAGATAAACAAGAAAACCAAATACAATAGAAGAAACCAGAAAAACGAAAAAGAAGAAGAAGGTTAGCCTTTGGGTCAAGTTGGAAATGACCAAGGCGACATAAGGCCAGACCTCGGCCCCATGAACGAGGCCTCTACAAGGCATTACCCCGGTCACAAGATCCGTGACCGAAGCCCCGAGAAGGCCACACCCCGGTCATGAGCCCGAGGTTTTTGAAGATTTTAGCCAAATTTGTATTTTTAACACCTTTGATCTAATGGAGCCCTCGTGAACCACCCTTACTAACCCAGGGAGCTATGCAAGCTTCCCCAATCACGTCCATCACGTTTTATAAAGTCAAGGCCTAAGTTCATTCCGTTCCCGAGCCGCGAGTACGTCATTCATGACCCACTGAAGAATTTTCAAGTTCCACTCGTCCAAATTACCAAGGATCAGGTACTCAACACAATATGGGTATTCTAGGAGTAATGGCCAAGCTACTTTTTGGAGAAGGACTCATGGGTAGGAGATCATTCCATCTTAAGCTTCACGGTTGCATAATTCACCAAAGTGGGAGGATATTGAAATCTACTCGAGCAAAAGTGGTCCAACTTGACACACACTAAGAGGTTGACCATTGTGAAGTTTTGGTTGAAGAAATTTCAGAAAAAGAAGCTCTGATTTGAAGATGGCCAACTTTTTATTCCGCACCCTTTAGCTGGCACCTTCCGTGGCTACGGAAATCACTAAGGTAAGAAAATTTCCAAGAAATACTTGATCAAATGAACTATAATCGGGTACTCAATATAATTGAGTATTTTTAAGAGCAATGATCGAGGAAAATCTTAAAGAATGAAATTTGAAACTAGAAATTATCCTAATTCCTTGTCGCAACCGACCAGCAACAGCACCATCGCCGACCCGCGACTACGGAATTTGCGAAACTTGGAGGATCTTGCAAATGGTTCGATGAAACGCATTGATATTGAATGTCTAATGATATGAGGACATTTAAGAGGTAATCATCAAAGGAGAAATGGCAATGCACGGATTGAAAGTCAAAATTTCGAATGGACCCTCCTTGGGACCTTTCTTGGGAAATATGGCAAAAGAATCCAATCAATCTCCATCCCATCAAGGTAAGTGTTCTTCCTAGTCTCTATAATCATTGTGGGATGCCATTCTACTTTACAGGTTGCGAAAAACGATTTCCAAGATGAATTTGACCAAAACCAAAGTTTTGACCATGAGGAGCCAAAACCCCGGTAACGAGGCCCGTGACCGAGGTGCCAAGAAGGGCTGGCCCCGATCACGAAGCTCATGACCGAGGTTCTTCACCAAGCTGGCCACCGATCCACCTGGTTCCCATTTGCTTAAATCTTCGATCCCGAGCCATCTTGAGAGTTTCCCGGTCCGTTTATACAACTCGTGAATCAATGGACTTCCCGTTGAACCGTCATTCACAACCAACAAAACGGATCATTCTCGGAACTCACTGTAATTTTTCGTGAAACTCCAACCCCGTGGGCCCCATAGGTAAGTTTCCCTTCCTTTTCAAAAAGCCCAACCTTTTTAGGTTAAAACATGTTTTTATATTGAAAAGAGGATTTTAAAGATTCAAGAAGCTTTTTATCATCTCTCCAAGTCCTTTGGGAGATAGATCCCTTTGAATCCAAACTTTTCAAAATTAGGGTTATTTACAAATTGATTAGGAATTCCAATACCCAATCATTAAGAGATCACAAATCTCTTATCACATTCATCAAATACCAAGGTATGTTCTCTAAATTCTAATTTTCTCTTTGAGCTTCAAAAGAGGTATTTCTAGATTCTCTTGATTCATTGCATTTTGTTACTAGGAAGTGATAGAGAACTTATAGAATAGCTCCTAAATTATCTAAGAACCAATTTTTGTGATGTATTGTTGATAGAATTTGATTTTTGCTTTGCTAAAATTTTGTGACCTTAGGGAAAATGAAATTAATGATGCAATTGTTTTAGGAATTAAACATTTTAGACACCATTCACACTTTATAAGAGAATTTAGAATGATTTTTCACTTAGTATTGCTTTAAACTTGATTTAGGATGCAAATTTTGTGAAGGTCACCATTGAATCCGAAAATTGGAACATAAATTTTGATTTCTTGATTTCTTATATTGAACATACATTATCTTGATTATTTCAATCCCATTGTTACATCTCATATGTAATGGACTGAAATATGTTTCTCATTGAGCCATCTTGCTAACTTGTATCAATCTCTTTTGTTCTAGGTACCAAACAATGGACACTAGGACCTCTAAGAAGAAATTTTGGACCATCACTAGTGATGAGATGAGGACTAAGATGATACATGACAAAGGAACACATGGAAACAAAGGCAAAGAAGCTATTGATGAAGGTACCAACTCTAAGGACAAGTGTGATGAGATTCAAGATGATAGTGATTATGATGCACCAATCATGCTATGTGTGCCACGCCATCTTAGAGCTAGAGTAGCTCACCGCTTACACCAACAACGCAAGAAGAAGGAGCTGCCTTTGACCTTTGTTGGAAAGAAGATGGATGAGAGTCTTGATTATCTCACACCACTCTATGGGTTCAAGCTTTTACCCACCTTGAGATTTGGATACACATCCTTGCATGCTCTTGTATTGGCAAGTGATGTTGAATGGATGTTGAATGCTCTAGGACTCAGCAGTTTCCTAGCATCCACTCGCCAAGAGATCCATGAAGAAGAAACAAGGCAATTCCTTGCCACGGTCACAGATACTTGAAGGAGCACAGATCAACCCCGACCAGATTGGATATAGGTACCATTCTTCACCATATGCCACAACCACCATACTACTTCCTAGCCCTACTGGTGCACGCCTTAGAGACGGCATCACGAGTTGGTATCCTTTTACGAGTGAGAATCACTCATCTCTTCCCGAAGACCGTCTACCACTCACTATTGGTAAGTTTACTCTTGAGGAGGAAAGAGCATTACGGATTCCAGCAGAGCAGCAGCTAGCAGAGTACCTCGCAGCCACTACACTTGCGGAGAGGATGACCTCAGATCCCGAGCACCATTATTCGTCCATTCACGAGCACCAGAACCTCTTGAGAAGTTGAAGTTTGACTCGTTCTATCTCTATCTTTATGCATTTGGTTTTTATTCCCTCCTTTATTTTGACTGTTCACACTGGGGACAGTGTGATTCAAGTCTGGGGGATTTTATCCGTTTACTTACGCATTTTTTTTCTCTTGAGTCATTTGATGTCTTGTTTATTCGATTTTATGCGGTTTTATTGAGTCAAGTTTGTATAAAACTATGACCCTATGATATGATGATTTTGACTTAAAGTATGTTCTGATTCATTCACTGAGGACAAGTTTTGCAGGATTCACTAATAAACGGACAACACCTAGAAGCTCACCGCTGGACCTTTCTCCCTAAAGTCTCATCCTATGGAGAACGAGGTTGGAACGGACGTTAACTCCACTCTATTTGAACCATAATACTGACTTTAATTATTTCTCATGAGCGCATTAGATCAAGGAAACGAGCAGCACATTCAAGACTTCTTATCCCTTTTACCACTCTTTGCTGATCCTAAATGGCCACTCATTTTTAGTGGTTTACCCTTACACCATATATTTCTTTTCAGACCTCTTACCAATCTCTTTTTCGATCTCGTTGGCAGATATGCGTAGAAACGCGAGAGAGAAATTTTCGACACAGTTTTCCAACCACTTGAAGATGGAGAGCTTGAAGGAATCAAAGAAGAGATAGAGAGAGAGTCACGATTTGGTCTACAAAACACTACACCTCAGAATCAACAAGAAAAAGTATTCACATCTTGTGCTTGAGACTTGTAAATGAATGTACCGTTTCACCTTTCACCAAAAAGAAAAAGAAAAAAAGAAAAGAAAAAAAGAAAAGAAAAAGAAAAAGAAAAAGGAAAAAGAAACGGAAAAGAAAACAAAAAAAAAGAAAGGAAAGAAAACGGTTATCTTAATTCACTAGAAAACCCAAAACCAGAACCCCTTATTGCATTGTCTTAGTTAGATATGTTTGCTTGAATTCAATCCGCGTACTTGTTACTCTCTGTGGGATCGATACCTTAAGTATTACTACTGATTTGTTGTGCACTTGCAGTTCATTCATTGTGTGGTTCCTTGAGGAAAACTTTACTATCACATCAGAAGTCTGTCCAAAGGAGATGCCTTTGGACAAAAATGCTGATGGTGGTTCTTCGGAAATAGACGCTGTAATCACTCCTTCAACGGAATCTACTCCTATGATGGTTGACGATCCTTCAAGGGTCGATCTTATTTAAACTTTTTAGTAATCGCGTGGCTGCGTCCACCTGCTCAGGATATGTCCCCCAACTTTATTCAAATTCACTATTGACCTTTCTGTTCAGTTATTGCCCAAGGGGGTTTCAAATATTGGTTTAATCTCCTTTTTTTATAAATAAGTTGATTTGTATATGCTTAATTTTGATAAGACTTATTATCTGATCGGGTTTGCAAAGTCTGATTTATTCAGAAGCTCTGATTCGAGCTGTTTTTCAAGAGAAAAGTGGGTTGATCAGACCGTTACCACTTTTAAAGAAAAACTATATCCAGTTTTCTCGGTAAAAGTGCAAGGATAGAGCTCGGCTTAAGCAAGAACTGAGCTCGGCTTTGAATTTGGTGCACCTTTAAATTTATAAAAAGAATCTATGTGGATTGCCTGATCAGTTCGGAATGTTACACGAACTGAATGTATGATTTTCATTCAGTATCAGGAATTGACTTGTCAAAAACGATTGGGCCCATTTATTTTTTAAAGAAAATTATGATTGGACCCAGTTCCACTAATTTACCTACTTAGAGCATCTTCCTAGGTTTTAATGACTTCATGTAGCGTGTATCATCAAGACTTTCTTGAGTTTTGAAACTTGCGTCTGCTTTTAAAGAAGCAATTATCACCCTTATTAACTGCATGTTGCTTGTGATTCCTTCATATTCCCTTCGTTCCTCGGACTCCCTCTTTATCTCTATTCCATCATCATTGTAACTTTCTTTGTTCTTCTTCACTTCTTTTCCTTTTTCATCCTCATCCTCTTCACCATGGACCTTTGGATACTATCCTCACTACGCCTCTAATTCCGACTCTCCATCGAGCCCTCCTCAAGCCTTAGGCGACGGATTCTCTCCAAGCAGGGTCTGTATTCCCCACTTCATCAATACTCTCACCGGAAGGGAGAGAGAAGAGGCCATGACCTTCATGAACATGGTTTGTCCGTGAAAATCCTTTCAAACCCCTTTTTGTTTCCTCCTGTTTTTAATATTTATTCGGAATGTTTACTTATTTCACAGCTTACTATTGAGCACTACGGCGCATGCGGTGATCGTCAACAATACAGAAAGAAGAGGATATCTCTGAACAAGAAGATCCGGAAAATTGAGAAGACGGTCCGCCGCTTGGAGAGTCATCCCCTTACCTGGGAAAAGAATGGTATTAACTCTATCGTTCCTATTCCGGAAGTGCTTTGTTCTTATCTTTGAGAATTGACGGCAAAAAAGTTGGCCAGGTGGGAGAGTGCTCCAAAGTCTGCTCCAACTGAACCGAACTTTTCACCAATCGAGCCAGACTCTGCACCGACTGAAGGTTCGTCATCGGGGCTGAAAGAAGAGACTGTTCCTGAAGATGACATGGCTATGACGGAAAGTGTTCCCGAGCCCAAAAACTAATGTAACAAAAATTAATTTGCTGGGCCAAGGCCCACTACTATCTTTGTTAAAACTTTTATTTATTTTGCGAATTTAGTTTCTCTTAAATGCATCTGCTGCAATTATCCCTCGTAGTACGCTCAGTCACCATGCTGAATCTTGATTCACTTTATTTGTGGTAAATATATCATTTATTTGATGATTACTAGGCATATAAACCGGCATGGTTCTCCTACCACCTCGCTATAAAGCCTAGGTCAAGAACTCCAAATTCTTCATTCCTCCTACGCTTCAAAATTCTCTACTTTTTCTAATGCTTTAAATTTAGTCCTAGAATGGCTTCAAGTATTGTTGTCCAAAACATACAGGCATGTCTGTAACAGTTGTAATCTGCTTCCACGATGATCCAGCCACTTAACTCCAAAGACAGCTATGTTGCTCGTCCCTTGGGATGGGGGACTCCGATGACAATTCCTTGCGGTTTGATCAAACAACTAACTCCTCATGGTCAAAAAACAGCGATGAGGTTTATGAAAAAGGTACATAATTGAGCCTTCTTCAAACTTTTCCTTTGCCCCAACCATCTAACTTGAATCCTTTTCTTAACAGTTAGTTGATAAACAAAAAGAGCTTGACCGGGAGAGGAGCGCCCTGAGGTCGAGAATTCGGGAAATGGAGAAGAAACAGTTTCAGATTTCTCGAGAAATAAGCATCCTCAAAGCGCATCCATCGGACTGGATCAAACTCAACTTTGAAGAGTTCGGTCATTACATGCCTCCAAGTGTTCATGGGATAGTGGATCAATCTGGGCAAGGAGCCGAGATCCTTTGCAAAAAGATTGATTGTGCTTGATCCTTCCTCATTGCTTTCTCTCTCTCTTTCAAAATGCTTCGCTGCTTCGAACATCAAAATAAAATAAAACCAAAAAACCTTCTATTATTTATTTAAATAACAGCTGCACTCAAAAATGAGCTGCCTACGTACCCATGTTGGGATCAAGCCAAATCGTAGTTCATTAAAATATTACTATACTTTATGAATAAATTTCTTTAAATTCAAAATATTACACGGCCTCCAAACTGGGACTCCATCCTGTTCAGCTATCTTATAAACACCGTTACGAACTACTTCAGTTACTTGATATGGACCCTCCCAAATGATTCCAAGCTTCCCATCTCCAACCTCTTAGTATTTTAAAATACTTTACGCAAAACTATATCGCCAACTTGGAGGGGACAGTTCTTTAACTTTGAGTTATAGTATCGTGCAATTGTTTTCTGATAGATTTGGAGTCGAATTAAAGCTTGGTCTCGTCGTTCATCAATAGTATCCAATGCGTCTTCCATCATTTGTGTATTACAAGGTTCGTTACTAGGGAGCTCGGTAAATCGAAGTCTGGGAACATTTAGTTCGGCTGGGACCACGGCCTCCATTCCATAGACTAATGAAAAAAGAGTTTCCCCACTAGCTCTTCGTGGTGTAGTTTGATATGCCCACAGAACCGGTTGGAGCTCGTCATACCAACCTCCTTTGTATCAACCGAGTCGCTTCTTCAAGTTACTCAGTATGATTTTGTTTGCATCTTCTGCTTGTCCATTCCCCTATGGATACCACGGGGTCGAGTAACTCATTTTTATCCCCCACGCTTACACGAAATCTTCGAAATATTTAGATATGAACTGAGAACCATTATCTGTGACGATTTCGGAAGGAACTCTATAGCGACAAATTATATTTTTCCATAAAAACGTTTTTACCACCGAGTCTTTAATTGTGATGTAAGCCTCTGCTTCTATCCACTTGCAAAAATAGTCCGCCAGAACAAGAAGATGCTGCACACCTCGGGTTGATTTATTCATTGGTCCGATAATATCCATTGACCATCGCATAAATAGGTAAGGAGCCGCGATTGACAACAGAAGTTCTGAAGGATGATGAATAAGCGGAGCGTGCTGTTGACACTTTATGCATCGCTGAGAATATTTAACACAATCCATGATCATGGTAGGCCAATGATATCCTAACCACTTGATTTTAAAAGCCATCGATCGTCCTGATGCATGATTTCCACAAAGTCCTTCATAAACTTAACTAATAACTACCTCAACCCCTGAACCATAAATACACAATAAATATGGATCGCTAGAACCTCGCTTGAATAATGAATCCTTTATCAAGCAATACTTCACGATAACGATTCGTAATTTTCTAGCTTTCCAGTTCTCCTTTGGAAGTACACCGGTTCGGATATAACCTTTTATAGGAGTCCTACAGTCAGCCCCCCCCCCCAATCGTTAAAGGGAATATCTTCTTGATTTCTTGGGATCATAAATGCATTGTTTTTGGATTCATCATTACAGTGATCTTCATGCACCTCATCGGAATTCCCCATCAGGTCAGCAGGTTCGATAACTATAGGTGTACTGTTGGATCAACCTTGGGCTTTGATACCTCATATTTATCTGAAATGATTGAAGGGTCTGAAACTTTAGGCGGACGACCCAGTCGTTGCTTTGGGGGTCTACTATGGGATAGCTGATCATTTATTAGAGGATTTGGGGAAGTTTGGGCACGAGAACAAGATCGGGTTATCGCCATAATCTCGTTTCCTATGTTAATATTTTGAGACTCAATGCATTCAACTGGAATAACCCTTTTTAGGGTTGGCTCTGATGTGGAGGCTAATGCAACACGAGCATCAGCTACAGTGTTTTCACCTTGCAGAATCCGAACCAAGTCCAAAGTATCAAACTGTTTTGCGAGTTTCTTGACAAGCTCCAAAAATGCTTCAATCCTTGAATATTTTGCTTCATATTCACCTTTGTACTGACTCGCGATTAGTTGGGAATCGCTGTATACTACAATTTCTCGAGCTCCTTCATTTGCGAGCCAAAGTCCGGCTACTAATGCTTCATATTCTGCTTCGTTATTTGAAGCACGAAATCCAAGGCGGAATGATTGCTCGATTACTTCACCAGTAGGGGTTACTAAGCTAATTCCCACCCCATATCCTTGCTTTGAAGAGGACACATCAACGTTGAGCCTCCACACCTTATCGGTATATTTGACTTATGTACTATTGACAGGTAATTCGGTTAGGAAATCAGCTAATACATGAGCTTTGGCACTGGTTCGGTTTTTTTACTCGATGTCGTACTCGCTTAATTCGATCGCCCTCTTTGCTAATCGTCCGGACTGACTTGGACTATGTAGGATAGTCCGCAGTGGTTGAGACGTCAACACTTCTATTGGATGCGTCTGGAAATAGGGTCCTAATTTCCGAGCCGAAACTACCACTGCAAGTGCTAGTTTTTCCATCATGGTATAACGAGTTTCAGGGCTTGTCAGACTTTTACTCACGTAATAAATTGGCTGATGTTCCCCTCTGTCTTCCTGGACAATGACTCCACTAACTGCATGCTCTAAAATAGACACATACAAAAATAATCTTTCTCCAGATTCGGGTTTAGAAAGGACTGGTGGGGTAGTTAGGTATAATTTTAGCTGTTGAAAAGCATCATCACATTTATCATCCCACACGAAATGTTTATTTCCCTTTAGTAGTTGGTAAAATGGGAGACATCTATCAGTTGAACGAGATATAAATCGGTTAAGTGTCGCGATTCTCCCTGTCAAACGCTGCACTTCTTTCTGATTCCTTGGTGGTGGCATCGTTAGAAAGGCATTTATTTGAGTTGGATTGGCTTCTATCCCCCTCTTTGTTACAATGTAACCTAGGAATTCCCCAGATGGAACCCCAAACGTGCACTTCGTCGGGTTTAGTTTCATTCCAAACTTATTCAACACTTCAAAACCGTCAGCTAGGTGCTTTACGTGATCATTTTGCTGGAGAGATTTTACCAACATATCGTATATATAAACCTCCATTGTTTTACCGAGATACTCCGCAAACATCCGAATCACGAGACATTGATAAGTTTCCCCTGCATTCTTCAATCCAAATGGCATCACAATATAGCAATATATACCTAAATGGCAACCACTGCTGATCCTCTGGATGCATCTTAATCTGGTTATAGCCTGAAAAAGCATCCATGAAGCTCAATAGTTCGTGACCAGCAGTGGATTCCACCAATCGATCAATATGTGGAAGAAGAAAACTGTCTTTTGGGCAAGCTTTAGTAATGTCTGTGAAGTCAACACATACTCTCCACTTTCCATTCTTTTTCTTTACCACGACTGAATTAGCGAGCCAGTCAGGATATTTTACTTCTCGTATGGATCCTGCTTTCAACAGTTTTTCTACTTCATCATTTACCGCTTTAGCTTGATCTGGTCCGAGCTTTCTACTTTTTGTGTTTTACCGGCTTGAAACTCTCATCTACCTGTAGCTCGTGTGAAATTATATTCTGGTCAATACATGGCATATCTTCTACGGACCATGCGAAAGAATCTTTATTTTTTGACAAGAACTCAATGAGTTCGGACTGAAGATCAGCTCCTAAACCCGAACAAATCTTAACTTTTTGATCTGGCTTTGTTTTATCAATTGAAAATTCTTGAGTCCCATCATCAGACTTCTGTCCACCAGGAAAGCATGGTTCTTTTACTATTGTCGAGCTCATTAATTGCTATTGCAATTTCATTCGATGGTTCGCGAGACAACAAGTTCTGGAAACCTCTTGATCACCATTGATAGTTTCCACTCCAGCTGGCGTTAGAAATTTTATACACTGATGATAGGTAGATGGTACAGCTCTCATTTTATATAGCCACGGAGTTCCCAATATGATGTTATATGCGGCAGGCCTGTTAAAAACTGTGAACTCTACAATTTTTGACACTCCAAATGCAAATACGGGAAGTTTTATGGTTCCAGACACAGTAGTTTTGCCTGTGAATGCTATTAGTGGAGCTGGTGGCCCCACAATTTCAGTTAGGTTAATTCCCATCCGATTCAATGTACTCAGGAAGGTCAAATCGATCAAACTTCCAGTATCAACCAAAATTCTTGTCACCTCGTAGTTTGCCACGTCAAGCGTTATGACTAAAGCATCATCGTGTGGTTTAGCCAAACCCCTAGTCTCGGACTCGTCAAACGTTAAAGTGCCACCGTACTCAAAGGGTTCAGCTTTTGCATTTACTGCCATGACTGCTGCTCGTTTATATCTCTTGACTGTCCAAACTGAATCATGACATAGCTTGGATCCTCCTATAATTATATCGATTCGTCCTTTTGATGGTCCAGCATGATCTGATGCTTTTTGCTTTTTTGGGTTTGGCTCGGAAACTCGATCATCTGCTCGATCTTTATTATAGCTTCATACGAACTCTTCTAGGTTAAATTTTGCAAGTTCTCCAGATGACCAGAGTTCGGCCAGATGCCATTTTAGAACACTACAATCCTTTGTTGAATGTCCGCATTTCACAATATGATCCTTTGCTTCGAACCCAAGTTCTGGAGGAAGAAAATCATGGTCTTTCTCCCCTTGAAAATGGTCGTCCGACGCTATTGTTATTTGGGTTTACCCCAAAACACTTTACTCCACCGCTTTCTCTTGGTTTGAATCTTCTTACTGCGGCTACGATACTTCTTTGCAAAATTTGCTTTTTCCTCCTCCGCCTCCATCCAACTATTAGCTCATAAAAGAGCATCTTGAATCGTTTCTGGTTGATTTACTGTTAACTCCTGAACCTTGTTTCATGCCAGAGTCCATTCTTGAGTGCTGACAATGCTGTGGTTTGGGAAATTCCCTGTATTTTTGCCAGCAACTCTTTGAATTTGGTAATCTGCTTCCGGAGTGCTCTTGTGGTCCTTGTGATAAGTTCCATAGGTCACTATCAGATTTTCATTTCTCCATTAGGACGGAATATTGCATGAGGAAAGCAGAGGACAGCTCGTTGAAGCTGTTGATAGTTTCCGGACCCAATCGGGTAAACCAAAGTAACGCTTGCCCGGAAAGATTTTCTGAGAATAATTTGCAATAACCGGCATCTATTTCATGAGGCTCCAGATCAATTCATCCTGCAGCAATTTGAAAAACAGTCAAATGGCTCTTCGGGTCTCCTTGTCCATTGTATGTTAGTAGGTTAACCCTCCGAGCATCCTTCATCTTGAAGTTTGCGATTCGCGAGCTAAAAGGGGATCGCCTGGTTTCTTCAATGACCCTATCAATATCTGAGGCCAAACTAGTAGCCCGATGAAATTTTGACTTCATTTCACTCATTTTGCACCGAACGGAATCAAGCTCGTCATCACTGGTTTGGAAACTACGTCCTCACCACTTATTTGTTGGTCTTCTGCAATTTGTCCCTCCCATCAACCGGTTATGGTGTTCCTTCAGTGGTTTGATTGGAAGAGGTAGTGGCCACAGGTGTTTGGAACAAAACTCGTTGGTGAGAGTTCCTGCGCCCAGTACCTGCAGTTGAAGCATTTACACGAGCAGTAAGAGTTACCTGACCAGTTTTTACCTGTTGTATGTCTTGCTGCACGGTGGCCATACTTGCGGTCAGACTTGTCAAACTGTCATTGATTTTTGTCAAAGTGTCAGCAACGTCGCCCATGGTTCGGTATGTGAAGATCTCTTAGCTTGATTATCGAAAGATTTCTTGTTTTAGCTTTAAGATCCCCTCCTTCTAGCACCAAAATGTGGATATAGAATCCACACCCAATATTTTAATAAGGTCAATTAATCGGAAAAAGCTATTATTTGCTCTGAATGTATATATTGCTTAAAATCGGAAAAATATCCCTTTTACAATGCTCTTTGCCTTATATTTATACATATTTTTGACTATCAATGCTATCAATAAATTACAATAAGTCGCATGATTCTAAGTAAATATGACGGTTTTTGATTTGGTCTTGAATGATGTAACGTATTTTTGTTTGAAATAACTCCGCTCCTCGACTTGATGATTAGATTTTAATTCTTCCGGTCTCCTATGGTTTTCCGACCTCTCTGAACCTGTTACTTTGATCTTGTACCAGTTCGCTGATTCCTTGCTTTCGCCCCGAGGCCCACTCCGGCAAACCAAACTCTTTCCCTTGTCATGATGACTTTGCTGACATGTGTCCCATCTCTTTATTGGCGATAGATCCTCGGTTTGGGATCTGGCATCAACAGTGCTGATGGTGCGTTTCAGCTGTTGTCAGAAGCTTGGAGTCACCTATCTGTTGTTTCTAAGAGAATTTTATATAACAAAAAGAGGGGCTTACCTTGTTTTGTCCAAAATGTCATATTTCTTTCGTTTCAGAAGAAGAGATAACTCCATCAAGAAGGGCCTATTCTAATAGCCAAAATGCAACAAATGAAGCTGTGAATGATACACTGAAAATATGGTTTGCAGAGTCACAATAAACGGATACTGCTAGTGGATCTACCAACTCTGATTTGAGGAACTGTAAGAGGCCGGAGACAAACGATTCCTAAATGCCTGGTCCATTTTGCAGGCAAGTGATCTAGTAAAAGGAAATCTTTAAAATACCATAGACTCTAATATGGTAAACAAAATTTAGACTCCACCTCATTTCAGTTTTTATAATTGTAAGAAAAATGGTTAATCCGCACTTCCCTTTCCGTTTCCATTTACAGCTTCTTTGTATTGTTTTTAAAGTTAATTGCAAAAAATCCATCAGTATGAGAAGGACTTTCGGAAAATGCCATAAACTAAACGTCCTTCGAAAATAGCCACTTTTGGCAGTGTAAAAAGACTATATTGTCCTCTTTCACAACCACGTCATCATCTTCCACTCACCATCACCGCTCTTTTTTTCATCACCGTTGCAGTCTCTGGTGGAACCGCCGCAATCTCTGTCACCACCACTCATCACCACCACCAATCTTCGTCACCACCAGTCCACCACTTACCATCACCACCAATCTCTGTTTCCACTGTCGCAACCTCCATCACCACCACTCGCAATCTCCATCATTGCCAATCTCCGTTTTCTCTGTTGGAATCTCCGTCACTGTTAATCTCCGTCTCCTCCGTCAGAATCTCCGTCACCACCAATCTCTGTATCCACCGTCGCAATCTCCGTTGCAATGTCTGTTGCAATCTCCGTCTCCTCCATCACCACGAATCTCCGTATTCCACCAGTCTCCGCCATTCACCATCACCAATTTTTTTTTTTTCACCACCATCGCAATCTCAGCCACTTTCAATCCTCTTTCCTATTACTCCGTTCGTCTTTCTCAGAGGGTATCATCATCATATCCACCTATGAGGATGCAAACTGTTTCTGTGTTCCTGTAGCAAATTGCTTTTTTCGAATACGCGTTCGTCAAAGTGGCGTTTTGGACAATAAACCCTTGTTTTTATCCAACAACTGAAATTTTTTTCAAATAATTGTGGTTTCTCTATCATTAAAAAAAAAAATTTTGAAAAATTTGAGGGCTATGAGTTTTTGCATCGCTTGTGATATAACAAAAGCACTTATAAATATTCTTTTTGGGTTAGGCACATCCTTAAATCTACTGACGGAACTGTTAACGGGACAGTAACACCGTAACTGTGTTCCGTTAGTGGATTTAACGACGTGTCTAATCTGGCTCGGTCAACACAACTTAGCTATTTTCAAAAAAATCAACTTAAGACTTCAGCATTAAAATGACTTTCTCTAAGTTTGGGGTTTAAACTTCCAAAAATTGTAAGTTCACGCTTTTTTACATTTTCCCCGTTAATATTTCTTAATTATTGTGTTAAATCCTATAAACATTTTTTGTTTAGTTTATCAGCGAGTATGATTTCCTTTGTTTTTTACAAATATCATATAACTTTGCTTTTTTCTTTCTATCATTACTAGAAGTGAGCCTGCGCTATGCCGCGGGTGTATTGTTAGTTTATGCCTCTATTTCTTCCATCTTTCAAATCAACTCTCTATATAATCTGTTACTTCAACATGCAAACCCAAATTTGCTATTTTCACTCAAAACCTACAACTTCTACTAATTTAAAACTTGGAAACATCAATATCTATGAGTTTTGATACTCATATAAAGGATAGCATGCATAGTAAGAGTTGCAGTTTTTGCAATTAAATTGGCACATTGATTCGGTTGTCAGCCCTTCAAACTTGAAAGAATGTTTTAAGATTCTTCCATGTAAACATTGTAGTCTCGGCCAAAGATGAGTCACCTCCAAGACTTGAATGAGAAGTTTTGTTAAAATGATATTTTTGTCTTCATTTTTTAAGAGATAAATCCTCTACTTTCTTCTCAAGATATACTTGCGTATAGATTATATATAATAAGATTTTGTGTGTGTTTGTCTTTTGGTAGAGAAATGAAGTAGTTGTACGCCCAAGAACAGTGAATCTAAGCCCTTGAACTGCATGAAAACAATAGTAAAGATGTTAGGTTTCAATACAATTGACCAAAACCAAAAACCTTATTGACAGAGGCATTCACTCACCTTGTAGCATTATGTTTCTCAAATAACATATCCATAAGAAAGACCGGAAAAGAGCGATTCATGTCCATGGGGTAATTGTTGTGTTCATCAAGAAGAATAAATTGTATTAATGATAAATGATGTTTTATGTGGTTATTATCAGGTTTTACCCAAACCAATAATTCCTGCAAGTGCACAGTTGTGCACGGTAGTATAATGGTGGGATCGAAACCACAGAGAGTAAAGAGCGCTTTAGATCTGTAGATCTAAACAGAGCTATGATGAAAATATGGAAAGTTTTGTCACAAACAATCTGAATAAAATCCGAATAAAAATAAAAGGAAATAAAATCAATTAAAAGAAATGTTGAGATCTGGGAAATCGCAGAGATTTAAATAAATAAAAAAGATATATAACCAGATTAGCAATTTAATGATCTATATCTAGAACTCAAACACTGTAGCCAAATAAACCTCTTTTCAAAAAAGGAATATTATTATAGTATAAATCCGCTAGGACCCTATGCTAGCATATATTAACAAGTTTGATAGAGTTCACTTGTAGATCCAGCCTCAACTCTTGGAAAACTAGAAATCAAGTCTACAAACTATCGATTCCTGGTAGAATAACGCTAGCTGTATTATAAAACTCTATGAATCATTTGATAAATTTATCAACCTCAACTTGTAGATCCAGACTCAACTCTTGGAAAACTGGAAATCAAGTCTACAAACTATAGATTCCTGGTAGAATAACCAACACTAGCTGTATTATAAAACCCTATAAATCATTTGATATATTCATCAACCTAACAAAAGCATTTGTTTCAAAGAAGTAGAGATCTATTAATCATAACCCTAATCTATAACAATAACCTAATTAAACATTAAATTCTTTTGAATAAATCTCATCTCCCAACATGCAGATCTACTCAACCATGGCAATGGGTTGATAGATCATGATGTTGTATGGTATGAAATGCAAAAGAAAGAGATGAAGACAAAATATAGATCTGAAAATGCAATGGAAAATAGTATAGATCTGAGAAAAACCAATGTAAAAGTTTACAGATCTGAAATGAAAATAAAAATGACAAAGTAACTGAAAAATCATGTCTAGGGCTTCAGAGCCGCTCAAGAAATGATCCATATTTATAGGGAGTCTTCTAGGTCAAAAATCAGAGTTAATGTGCGATTTGGAGAATATCCGCGATCCAGATCGATCGATCATGTTGGATCGATAGAACTACTTCCTTTGATTCATGCCACCTCATAGATTCATTTGACTGACTGATCTGCTTTGGGATCGGTCAATCCTCTTAGTGCTTGGTCGATCCTTTTCAGGATCGGTCGATCTCAAAGTGTCTCCAAAATCCAATGAAGTGTAAAAACGTCCAAAGTAGCTCCATTTTGCCCATTTTAGCTCCAATGAAGTATAAACCTGTAAAGACACCAAAACCGGCCAGAAGGACACAAAAGCTAACTCTAAACTCAATAAAATATGTAAAAACGTATTAAAAACTAGTGAAAATAAAGACTCATCAAATACCCCCAGACTTGAATCCTTGCTTGTCCTCAAGTAAGCAACAAGACAATAAAAAAAAGTTCAGAAGTATAGGTTTGAAAAACGGAAACTTACGCTTAGCTTTAGAATCCACCATGTTGATTATGTAAACCAAAAAGAAACCTTGTGAAAGGTTAATTGAACTTTAGCAGTACAACATGTACTTTACCATAAGCATAGCAAACATTACCGTACTCTAGCATCCGAGATCCAAGGGAACTTCTGAAATCTCCATTGTTGGCTCTTTAACATTCATTAAGTGTTGTGTGCAGTCTCACAAAGGGATTTTCAATCACTAATGGTTAGTAACGGGGGACCATTTTAAGGGTGATGGTTAGACATGACAAATGAACTCTGGTGCAAGCCAATGCGCAAAATCACAGTGAGACGGAAATCAAAGATGGTGCACAACCTCCTGAACCTTGGACTCTAAGTAAGCTTCTATATAATGATCCTAATAGAGTTGCTATTGGTGCTAAAATTAATAACAGAAACAAATAACTAAATAAATAAAAAAAAGTTTTATTCTGGTTCCTTCAGACTTTCCCTTCTCTTTCTTTTCGTTTTTTTTTTAAAGAGAGTCTTGGGATGAGACGGGATCGATCGATCTGAATAGTATCAGTCGATCCCAGAGCATTTTTTCTGAGAAGGGGAAGTTGGAAGTAGTCCTAACCATGTACATCAATATACAAAAACTGTACCAATAGTCAACTCAAACTAATATAGATGGAGTATTGATACTAGAAAGCTTACTCGAATATTCTTGGAACATTTGGTTGTACCGGCTCTCATACTCCATAGTTTTTGCACTTTGTTGCACATGCTCCTAATGTTGCGAAAGAGGACTGTGGTCTGAATGAAAAAGTGTGTAAGGGTGTGGAACCAAGCTAAAAATGAGCTTGGCCATCCGGAGCTCCAATAAGAATATGGTGAACTCCAGATGTATATGATCCTTCATGTGATATTGAGCCCCTAAGTGAGAAGATTAGTCCGGTTAAAGGTCCAAGTAGATAGAGGCAAAGCCGGATCATTCAGATTTCCAAAGAATATGTCGCTTCTGGTAAAATTGATCCGCTGATGGTGTTTCCAATCTTCTTGAACTAAGTCCAATAAATGTTAACATAAAATGGAAATCAAGAAAATTGTAATAAATTCTTATGTTTTGACTCAATAAAACGACTCAAGAAAAATGAAAAAGTTTTATTATATTTTTAGAAAAATTTTGAAAGTTTTTTGACAAGGAAACAAAAGAAAACACAATGTTAGTATGAAAACAGACACATCTTCCCCCAGACTTAAATCACTGCGTCCCGCTGTGATATAAAATCAAAGAAAATGAGTGTTGCAAAACAACACTGGAGATAATGAATTGTGAAGAAGAAAGCAAACCATAAACCATGAAAAGAGTTTTACGAGCAAAAGGGAGAATTGGTCTGTTCATGAACCGGTTTTCTGCTTTCCTCGTCTCGGGGATCGATCGATCGATCTCAGCGTCCTGAAACTTCTTGAAATTTGCATCTTCTGTGTTTTGCACCTGTTTTCAATCAGCTCAACACAAAAACATCATCATATCTTATTTTGAAAAATAAAATAACTGAAGGGAAATAAAATAAATAAAATATTTTTATTAATTTAAAAGAAAAAATAAATTAATAGAACATGTTGGGTTGCCTTTCCAACCAGTGCTTATTTTTGCAAAGTCACTAGCTTGACTTAGTTTTATTTCAATTGGGTTCTTGGTTCATTGGAGGAATGGTATCTTCCTCAGCTGGTGATTGGTTTTCTGCCTTAATTTTGGGCTTCGCGGTGACAGCCCTCATCATGTAATCCAGATTTTCTTCAGCAGCTTCATAGTTTATTTCTGCTAGATTTTTGCCACCATCACTTCCCGGAGTCATGTTCATTGGATGAACAACATCAACAGATTCCACATCTTTCACAATTAAAGCTTGACCATTTATGGTGGGGGTTCTGTAGACGGTCTCGACGTGGAAGGTCATGGAGGTGTTTTTAACCCTAAGTTTAATTCTTCTCTTGGGGATGCTAATTGAGGCCCTGGATGTTGCCAGTAAAGGTCTGCCAAGTATAATTCCTTTCCATTCTTCATCTAAGGCGAGAACAGTGAAGTCTACTAGTGCATAACTTCTCTTAAGATGGACGGGAATGTTTAAGAGTTTTCATACTGGTTTCCTTGTTGTTCCATCAGCCATCTCAAGATCCATGGTAATTGGTTTCATGGTGATCAATCTTAACTTCTTAGCTTGGCTGAGTGGCATCATGCTTATGCTGGCACCAGTGTCAATTAGGCTGTTCTTAAAGCGATACTGCCCCATGGTGATCGCGAGATTAAACCTTCCAGGGTCCTCTAATTTTTGGGGGAATTCTTCTGGCATCTTCTTGTTGCACTCCCCTTGAAGGAAATCAGCTGCTTCTTGCATAGTTGTCCTTTCAGCAATGATATCTCTCATGTATTCCATGATTTGAGGGGTCATTGATTTAACTTCTCTGAAGGGCAATCTCACTCTCATCTCAGTGATTACTTGATATATCATTTCATGCATCTCAGGGTTTGCTTTTTCAGGTGGTTGTGGGTTATCTTTTTCAATCCCTCATTGATCCTCATTAGTTTTCATGTTCTCAGCAGAGTTCCTCTCTCTATGTGGCTGCACAGTTGATTTTCTAAACTCTTTGTGATTTCTGAAATTTTTTAGGTTTTTATTAAGAAGATGATCCTGAAATCGTGTCTGCGAGGATCGTCAATCTAACAAAAGCATTTGTTCATAGAAGTAGAGATCTATTAATCATAACTCTAATCTATAACAATAACATAATTAAACATTAAAACCCTTTGAATAAATATCATCTCCCAACATGCAGATCTACTCAACCATGGCAATGGGTTGATAGATCATGATGTTGTATGGTGTGAAATGCAAAGAAAGAGATGAAGACTGAATGCATATCTGAAAATGCAATGGAAAATATTATAGATCTGAGAAAAACCAATATAAAAGCTTACAGATCTGAAAATGAAAATGAAAATGAAAATGACAAGATAACTGAAAAATCGTGTCTAGGGCTTTTGGGGCGCTCAGGAAATGATCCCTATTTATAGGGAGTCTTCTAGGTCAAAAATCAGAGTTAATGTGGGATTTGGAGAATATCCGCGATCCGGATCGATCGATCTACTTCCTTTGATTCGTGTCACCTCATAGATTTCTTTGACTGACCGATCTACTTTGTGATCGGTCGATCCGCTTTGTGCTTGGTCTCGATCCCAGAGTGTCTCCAAAATCTAATGAAGTGTAAAAACGTCCAAAATTGCTCCATTTTGCCTATTTTAGCACCAATGAAGTATAAACCTGTAAAGACACCAAAACCGGCCAGAAGGACACAAAACCGAATTCTAAACTCAATAAAACATATAAAAACAATAGTAAGAACTAGTGAAAATAAAGACTCATCAATGTTTCAAGAAACAGAACCTATAGATGATTAACTCATAGGAAGGTCAAGATATTAGAGTTTAGAGGAGATACCATAATAACAGTGGTGTTTTGATGTTTTGGCATAAGCATTGGTTTCAAGTCACTGGAAAAAATTAATACTCGAAAGTTGAATAACAGGTGAATAAGTTTAAGCAAAAGGATAAGCCTTTTTCATTGCTACTTACACAAGAAATTTGAGCAAACTCCTTTAAGAGTCTCTCGTTGGTCTTAGTATAGACAAACCTTTTTACACACAATGAAACGTGCAACAATTTGTTCATTCAACTAAGCAAAAATAACAAACCGTATAATTGTCGGATCTTCAAGAGCGCTGCTTGTGAGGCTTTCCATTTCTGTGAATACCGTAAATAACATTTTCCTCTTTTGAGCTGTCTACTTTTTGACAGCGACTTTCTCGTCCTCCTCCTCTTCCTCACTATTTGAATCAGAATTTTCTTCACTGTCTGAATTTTTAGCTGGATTGCTCTTGGCCTTCGTGGTTAGAGTTTTCCTCTGAGCCTTAGGTGAAGGTTTCGGAGCTTGTAGTACCTAATTAGCCATTAAAAGCTATTAGAAGCTATTAGTGCCTAATTAGCCATAGTGTCTCTCAGTTATAACTTAAAAGATATACAACCAATTTAGTTACTTACTTCATCTATTTTTTCATTAATATATTTCTTGTAAGGGTCAAGAGAATACTTACTTCTCCAAAAGCCGACGGAGTATACCAAATGTAACTTTTCTACAACAAAGCAAGCGATTTGTGAGTGTACACACTCGATATCATAGTAAATGGAGTATATATCCTCTGAATGGACAAGACAAAAAGTAAAGTTACCTGATCTATACATGTTCCTATATTTTTTTACTTGAATCAAAATAATATCTCAACCAATCACCACAGAGAAAGGTTTGTGCGTTATACAATATTGACCAGAATATCATTTACTACTTACTTTATTTTAGTGCATTTTGAGAAATATGCACCATGGCTTTAAGTATAGTAAAAGAAGGCAGAGATTGAAGGCAAAACATGACAATTCAGAAACAACTCAAAGTCGCATGTAAAAATTCAGAACCTTGGAGACTTTCGTACTTAAAGTCAAACATATTGCAAAGAGAAAATGAGAGCAAGACATCTCATAACTTCTTACCGAACCTGTTCAGAAATACTTTCCTACTTAATTTGGTCAATAAGCCTCAGATTACCTTTTAATCTTACTATGAGAGGTCTTGTAGTTGTGCAAAACACAAGCGGTACGTAAAGTCAAGCACCACAAAGCACACCTGATTATGGAAGTCAATTGAAAAGAAAGCAGCACAACTTACAAGTCTTGTAGCAAATAATCTCTTGTAAGGATCTTCAGAAGCATTAGGATCATTATTTGGATCAACTGCAGTCTGCAGACAAAAGAATTGAAAGATGAACTTCAATTCACCAAATCTATACAAGGCTATAAATATTAGGTGAATTACATTTCTTTAGCTCCTCTTCAGCCTTTGCGACCCTTTTCTCCAGTCGTGAATTCTGAGTTCTTTCCCTTTTTTGTTTCCTGCAGTAAATCTCGACCTCTGCAGATAGATGGTTAGAAAGAGCAGCTTGAGTATCAAGTTACATGTCATGTCCATCATCTTAAACAATTATAAGTCTCTAATTCAGTTTCTATCATCATAACATGAATATAAACTCCCTGAAGAAGCCATAAACTAATAGAAATGAAAGTGAAGAACCTAAAACCAATAAATACCATAGGAACAAACGAAGTTAGGCGAGAGTGGGCTTCCGATACTGGGCTTCCAGAAATGAAGAGAGCAAAGAACCTGTGAGTTTTCGCCTAAGCCTATAGTGAGATGCACATCACGAGCAATACTGGATCGTATCAATCAGAGCTCCAATATCCTTCTGGGAAAATAATACCAAAATTGTGAGAAACCTAAAAGAAATTGATTTGAAAATCAAGCGAATTAAAGTGTACATCGAAATTTATGTTGCATAGTGGAGGTAGATTGAAACATATTTGAACTATTCCATTGAAGGTTAGATTTTTCAGATTGAATATGTGGAAATTAGTTGAAGCCTCGGAATAGGTTTGAGAACTGAAATCGGATGAGAGAAGAACGAAGGAATAGAGATTTAGGCCTTGAATGGCAATGATTTTTTGGAGTGGTTTTTTATTTTAGATTGTCCAAAAATCTATTTTGTACCCATTCATGTTTTTGAGAAAAATAAATTTCTTAAAAAATAAGAAAACTGAATTTTGATGGTTTTTGATAATTTTTAAAGAAAAACCAGAATCTTATTTTACTAGGTTTTAAGAGATTTTGGTATAATATATTTTTTTTTCCCTAAACTGAACTACTCACGTTAGGTTTTTTTTTTTCTTTTATTAGTAATTCTTAAAACTAAAACCTTATTCTATGAGATGTTTACAAGAGTTTATGTGACTACATATATATTTAAAAATATTTTTTTACTATTTTTATCAATCAATAAAAATATTTATCTAAATAATATTTTTTTTTCTTTTCTACTATGCCCCTCTTCGAGAGAGAGACGTTACGACAGTGACAGCGACCCAAAAAAATATACACAAACAGAGGAAATTTTTAAAACAGTTAGAAAAAAAGTTGTCGCTGATAATAGAAATTATACTCGCTGACTCTGAGAAAGACGTCGCTAGTTTCTGTAGCGATTGAAATTTTGTATTTATTCAGAGTGAAACGAGTCGCTGCGACTCAAAAATAAAACAATCTCTTATTTTTTTCTATTTTTTTAGTTTGGTCGCTATCGCTCAGCTACTTGGTACCGAACAGGACCTATTAAAAATAAATTAAATAGAAATTCTTTAAAATATCATAAATAACAGTTTTTGCTACATTTGGCACAAATTTTAATTTAGGTCACAAATAGCATTTATAAAGTTTATATCTTTTTTGGATTCATTTTTTTTTAGTTTACTTGATGATGCAATTCTATATTTCGATTTAATTTATTGCTAAAATTTAATATCATTCTTTTACTAATTTTTAAAGACATAACCAAAATTAAAAAATAATGATTATATATTAAAAACCAAAAACTAAAAAAAGTACCAATCAAGATTTTGAAAAAATAAAATCTACACCAAAATCAAAAACTACAAAAAAATCAAAAACCAAAAACCAAAATCCAAAATCCAAAATCCAAAAACTAAAAATCATTTAAAAATTCTCAAACATTCATGGCCTTAGGCTAATGTGTTATGTTTAGAATGATATATAATATTGAAATAAATTGATTGGTTTTTCAATTTTTTTCATTTAATGATATGACATATCCAGAGCTCTTAAAATGCTGAGGTGTCTTTGGATTTGTTTAAGCCGGCTTTGTTCTCTATTCATTTTCTTTAGTTTTGGTTGTTTTTCTTTCAATAAGAAATTCTGGATTGGTGATAGAAATTTAGGTACTATAATACTTAAAATAATTATTTTCTAGTTCATTTCCGTGAAAATCTGAGTTTGCAGAATTCTATTTGAAGATGTCGTTTTAGATTAAGGATCGAAGAACTTTCTGATGCATATTCTGAATTCCTTAAGCTGTTGATTTTGGTGATACCACAGGAATTTCAATCGATTATATTTCGACGGTGACTTCTCACTGGATGGTACTTGCTCAACGGTGACGGTCGATCTCGGAAAACTTCCGATTACTCATCCTATACGTTTGTGGCTATATTACTTTGTCCACTTGATGACACATGTTTTTGGATTGAGTCAAAATGTTAAAATATATTTCGCCTTTGGGCTCTTATTTGGGACCTTTTAGATTTTGTAATCTCTTATGGGTTTTACTTTGCATATGTAATCCGCTGAATGTTTAATAAATTAATCAAAACCTCAAACATTGTTTATATATATACTTTAAAAATAAAATAAAAGCAACTCAAACATTTTTGACAAATATTTTTTATCTGTCTTTAATGTTTGAGGAGTATCTGTATAAAATTTTACATAAGTTTGACTTGTTTTTTCCAGCCAACTATATTTATTCAGATTCAAGAGATATAAGAATTTCAAAAACTAGTTTATTCCACATGAACATAAGGATTATGATTGGCATATATAAGAGCACACTTTAGCACAACGCAATTTGGAACACTTAGTAAACATAGACCACAGTTTTCACACACACCGATTGATGTTTTCTGATTCTCCATCACGAACGGCTTATGGAGCTGTAAGACCTGCACAACCCGAACGAAAATTGGTGAAAGTGATTTTATACGACTATGATTATTTCAAACTCCAATTTCTGCGATCTGGATTTGTGAAAAAAGATTCAAAAAGAAATTCACTTTTCATTAAAAAAAAAAATCCCATAAATATATAATTACAAAATGAAAATCAAATGTCAAATACGTTTTAAAACATTATCCATTTGCATACCAAAATATAAGTATTTAGGAAAACAAGTAAGCGCAAATAAAGAATCAACATTAAAAGTTATATATACATATATGGTAACAAAATAGATTACTAATTGTTATTGATTGATATGTACACTTACTTCCACACTTGGTACCGCGGGCTACGGGTCGGCCACATTGACGAACAACCCCAACAATGTAACTAACATCATTAGCATTGACGAGAGCTGCGATTTGCGGGGTTATAACCGAGCAAACGCACCACATAGGAGTTCTCCTTATTCTAATACAACAATCAACGGTTGGAGACTGCCTAAAAATCAACCTCTTGCACGCGTTCACTAATACCCGACGTTGCGCCTGGCAGTAGCTCTCGGCAGCCACCATTTCGATGGTTAAACTGAAAAGTAACATGAATAGGATCAGTGACTTCAACAAGCTCTTCTCCTCCATTTCTCTTTAGTGACCTTTTGAAGTTTGATATTGAAAACATATCCCTCCTTGTTTATAAGGACAAAACTTCGCAAAATTTCATGTTTTCTCCAATAACGACAACTATGGTTTTCAACTTTTAGTATACTTTCAACATAAAAAGTCATTGCTATAGCAGTGGGCACAGAACTAATGGAAAATATGTGGTTTCATTTAGCCATTGTAGACAATATTTATGTCGGTGAAAATTAAAATTAAAAACAAAATTCTTTATTTGTGGATACTTTTATAAATTTTGAAGTTGTACTTTTTTTGGTAAAAATATGAGGCCTACGTGCCATTGTAATGTCGACACGCTATGTTAACTTTATTATGAAATTTTTTGGCCAAAGTTCCAAATAATTAAATGGGACGAAACAATCTAATCAGTGTGATAATATGTGCTACTCTACAAGCCTAGAATTTAATACTTGATGTTATAACGGACAAAATAAAAAAATGTAGAAAACCATCATTTTCAAAATGTAGTGTAAAAGTAAAACTAAGAACTCTTGAAATTTTAAAACTAGTGGAAATGGAATGGTTGAAAAAATATTTGTCTCCCAATGAAATGGGGTTTAAGAAAGTAGAGTTAGAGGCGAGCTCAAAGTCGTTCACAAGATCGAAATCCTCATTTAAGTGTTGCTTCATTGATTGACCAAGAGACTAAATGGTAGAAAGCCCAACTACTTTTCACACTCTACAGACAACACTCAGCGTGAATTTAATCAACATTATTTGTCGCCGACTTAGTCTCAGTGTGTCCCGGGTGTTGTTGTTTACCATCTTTAATTTTCCTGTTAATGATGTTGGTCACACGATTGTGAAAAGAACACGCCCAAAGTCTATTCCGTCTGCTATAAGATTTACTCTACATTGTAACAACAAACAAAGAGCCTATTGTCTTGCCCGTTTGACAAAAACTCTACTGATTCTGTTCTATTTTCTTAACTCTACCATTCCGGATTGATTTCCCCACAAAGCATTCTTATTCCATGATGGTTAGTACTATCTAACACAAACCAAATACATCAACATCACTAAACTTTTCCAAGTACTTTAATATCATCAAATAACATGACAATTTCAGAAGAAGAAGAAAAACTAATACAATAGATTCTAAAATGTTTCACTAGTTTTATAAAAGAATATATGTTATCGGTAATTTGTTAACTTTCTTCCATTATTGTAAAAAAAATATATTTTACACCTACATTCATTTATCAAATATTGTACATTTCAACCTGAGACCCATCTAATTCAGGCTAAGATCATCTTTCGAATTTTTCGATTAGATCATTGCCATTTATAGCAAATATAAAACAAGCCAGGAGCAAACCTTATTGTTCTTCTTTAGGTATGCATCTGCACCTCTTCTGTTCTTCTGTTAACTCCTAAATTATCCCACCAAAAATAAAACAAACTTAAAAATGGATATTTCATTTATTGGGTTCCTCAAAGGTTTTATTTGCACATACATATATAATTAACTTAGATATGTACCTGGATCTGCTTTTTAAGAACCTTTACGTATTCTACAGCTTCTTCTAACATGTCTGCAGTGTTGGTTTGCTGCAACAAAGACAAGATGTAAACTAAAATCCTCAGAACCTAGATTCAAGATCTCTATGTATGCCACAACCCGAAATTTTTCCTCAGTTTGTTCTACAGAAATCCATACTGCACACTATGTAAAATCTGCCTTATATGATCAAGGAGACAACAATTCAATTCGATATCAAGATCCTTCCCATCGGGTTTGAATAGCTTATACCAAGGTTTTTGAATTACTTACTAACGAATCATAGAACCATGACAGCCATCAACAGTCATATATGATCTTTGAAATATTTTTTATCAATATAATTTTACATGACATCCAAGATCATCAAATTCTATCTATTCTATAAAGGATATTACCTTATCCATATTAGGAACAAGTTCTTGTAGCTTCCTTATCCGATCGCTTATTCGTGTTCTTCGTACCTACAAAATGAAAGGTAAAAGTAAATAAACGCTACAGAACAACCCTCTATTTCAGTGAACTGTAAATCCCTAAAGTTCCATGAATTGAATGTAAAGATATAATCTTTGTTATCACTAAACTTCCATGAATTTAAAGTCAAGATATAAAACTTATCACTAAACTTTAAAGAATTGAAAGTAAAGACAGGAACTTTATCACTAAACTTCCACAAAAAGAAGTAAATATTGAATTTTGTTTTTACCCTCTCAGCAATGCTACGAGGATGAGTTGCGCAACCACGTTTAGCACGAACCCGAAAAGTAACAGAGTCCTCCATTATCATATCCGTCATGCCTGATTCCCCGGCAGGAGCTTGACCACTGCTTGGCTCTCCTTTCTACTTATAGAAAAAAAAAACAGAACAGAGCCAATCAACATTTAAGCCTGAAACCTTAATCAACATCACACAATACATAGGTTACACATGTATTCCCACTATGGTTCATCTACAGTAGTAACTCAATCCTTACCATCCATATAATATTAAGTTAAAAATGTACAAAAAGATGTGGAAGATCAAATACATATTTACACATTAGTCACCATAATCGACATGACCAATATATATCCGTTTGTAGACTTATGTTATTCTTAACAATTTACCCATATGAGCATTCTTTAATGTTCACATTACATATTAAAAAGCCACAGAGACAACAACAAAAAGAGAACTAGAAAACTGCATTTTTTCTTTTTTTTTGGGGTTAAAATAAAAGCTGCAACTTGATGGATTTGGTTCAGAAAAACACAACTTGTCAATTTTAAGACAAGTCTTGTACTTTCAAACTTGGTCAGCAATTTAACTACAAATTCAAACAACTTGACAAAACTAAAACAAGTACTACTAAGTCAGTTATGTTCATCCACTTTTGGTAAAAGAAATTTTTAAAAAACCTAAATTCAAATCTAATTTAAGAACTCATTTGGTTGACTCAACATATCATTTACCATCTGAGAAGTAAACTCAGGAGAAGAGAAGAGTGCTTCCATTTCTCTTGACCGCTTACTTCCCGGAGACACGTCCATACTCGGAGATAAGTAATCATAATTCTCCGGAATCCCAAAGCTTTGAATAAATCCATCAGAACCACTTAAAAAATCCGCCGGAGTACTGTTTTGACGGTGAAACCCACTTTGCTGATACAATCCTTGGTCAACCGGAATCGGAAACTCAAACGAGCTACGACTCGCCGGTAAATCGTTCGAGTTCCCGGTGAGTAACTCAGTGAGACCAAGATTAGGTTTTAAAGACTCTTCTTCATCTTCTTCGAGTAAAGTTTCAAGCCAAGTCGCTGGAGCTGAACGGATCCGAGATAGTCCACTTCGACTCAGCTGCCCTCCTCCTCCACTTCCTCCTCCTCCTTCTCCACCGCTGCTTTCGCCGCTGCTACTACCGACGGATGTTGATTGCATCGGCGACTAGCTCAGTCGGTAAAATCACCTTTGGATTCTTTTCTTTTTTGGTTTCAATCAAAACAAAAGTTTTTTGTTTTTTTGTTTGCTCTATATTTTTTTTAATAATTAAACAGCAGACCAGTTCACCAGATTGTTCGTCGACAGTTTTTTTGTTCTGAATTAAAAAGTGCGGCTCTTAATTAATAAACAACCCTAACCGTTTGATTAAGAGACTTTCCTAACACTTGACTAAGATAGTACCGAACCAAAAAAGTTAGAGATGCGTCAGCGCGTAACAGAGAAACATTGCTTTAACGTCATTGTTCCTTTTTGTTTCGGTTTTTAAAGGGAAAAATGTCCAAACAAAAAAACAATCATGAACTTAAAAAAAAAAACGTTTTAGTACTTAACTTTAAAAAATAAAAATGCTATTTAAATGCTAAATTTTTTTATTAATTTTCAACTTAAATTAGAAAGTTTTATTGACTGAGCAGTTTAAAGAATGTCGTTCATTTTATTAACGGAAAATCTAATAGATTAAATTTTCTGTTTGAATTTATGTTAACTTCCAAAACAATATGATTTTTTTCGATTTGAATTTCTGATCACTTTCAAAAAAATATCATTTTGTAAATTGAAAAAATCACACATACCAGGACTTAAACTCTCCACTCTTAAGATTTTAGCTATAAACCAAATTAACCTGATTTTATATAAATAAACCAGAAAATATATAATTATATTAAAAACAAAAAGTGTATTATATTTATTATTGAATTAATTAAACAAAACGAAATATAAAAAGTATGTAATATAGAAAATGATTATACATATTTTATAATTATTCTATATATAAAACAACTGTTGGTTTACTTATACGAAATCTGCTTAAATTTTGTTTAAAGCTAAAATAAAGTAGTTAAATATTTGTAGGTGAGCAGTTAACCCATGAAACCAGAGATTATAGGTATTTAACATGTATGTTTGGATAGAATCAATATAATGTGTTAACTCTGCCGGTAGTGTGTCTTTGATTCATCAAAGATGTGGTGAGTTCAACTCTTGGTATTCGTTTTTAAAGTGATTGATGAGTGTCTATTTTGACCTGTTTTTTTTTTTTTTTACTTGTCTTATTGAGTCTAGAAGTTAGGTTTTGTATTCTTTTAATCAATTTTAGTGTCTTTTCAGGTTTTCACTTCCTTGGAGCTTAAATGTGCAAAATGGAGCAATTTTGGACGTTTTTACACATCAGTAGATTTTGGTCACATCCTGGATCGATCGATTCTGAAGAAGATTGACCAAACATGACAAAGATCGACTAATCCTAAGCAGATCGGTCAGTCAAAAGAATCTATGAGGTGGCATGGATCAGAGGAAGAAGATCGATCGATCCAGTAGGATCGATCAATCCCAGTCACGAATATTCTCCTAATCACACATAAACTCTGAGTTTTGACCTAGAAGACACCCTATAAATAATACTCATTTTCTGATCGGCCAAGGACAGCCAGACACGAATTTTACTGTTATTCTGCCATTTTTATTTCTCATTTCAGATCTGTAATTTTTACATTTGTTTTTTTCAGATCTAAAATATTTTCATTGCATTTTCAATGCATTTTCAAGATCTACATTCTGTCTTTATCTCTTTCTTTGTATTTTTAACCATACAACATCATGATCTATCAACCAATTACCATGGTTAAGTAGATCTATATGTTGGGAGATGAAATTTATTCAAAGGGATTTAATATGTTTAATTAGGTTATTGTTAT
Organism: Cardamine flexuosa; assembly: GCA_963555745.1. Lineage (NCBI taxonomy): Eukaryota > Viridiplantae > Streptophyta > Magnoliopsida > Brassicales > Brassicaceae > Cardamine > Cardamine flexuosa. The sequence continues at coordinate 14,530,632 of OY743221.1, read as the reverse complement.
AGATTAGAATTATGGTTAATAGATCTCTACTTCTATGAATCAAATGCTTTTGTTAGGTTGACAAATCTATCAAATGATTCATAGGGTTTTATAGTACATCTAGCGTTGGCTATTCTATCTGAAATCTATAGATTGTAGGCTTGATTTCCAGATTTTCAAGAGTTAAAGCTGGATCTACAAGTGAAACTCTATCAAACTAGGTCGAAATATGTTATCATAGGGTCTTAGCGGATTAATGATAGAATATTATTTGCTTTTATTAAAAAGATTTATTTTGGTATAGTGTTTGTGTTCTAGATCTAGATCATTTAATTGCTAATCCGGATATATATCTTTTTTATTTATTTAAATCCATGCGATTTCCCAAATCTCAACATTTGTTTTAAATTGATTTTTTTTTCCTTATTTAATAATTTTTGGATTTTATTCGGATTTGATTATTTAATAACTTTATGAGCATAATTTTATTGAGTAATTTGATATTTTATATGTAAAATTAGGATGAAGTGTGTGTGTGTGTTTCCTTATTATTATTATTATTATTATTATTATTATATTTTTTTTAATTTTTTTTTTTTTTTAATTATTATTATTATTTTATTATTATTATTATTATTTTATTATTATTATTATTATTTTATTATTATTATTATTATTTTATTATTATTATTTTATGTCACTTAATGAATTCAATATTATCATGTAATGTTGACAAAGTATATTCTCATGTAATGTTATATTTATATCAAAATATATATTTTATATTTATTTATCAAAAATTTATCATCAAAGTTCATTTGTATTCACATTGTGGATTATACTACAAAATAAAATTTCTTTTCAAGATGGATTTTAAGGATATATTGTTGGAACCATACACCCTCAAACTATAGTTTTGAGAAGAAGACAGACTCAAAATAAAGATTGTTGTTGGAAAAACTCTTACCCCCTAGAAATTTAAGATTTTGATGTTTTATTGCATTCCAGGAACCACAAAATTATTGTAGACTTATTGGAAATGTTCTTAAAAATGTTCAGCTTCGAGTATTAGACATAATCAACACCAGTCCATTTTTTTGTTTTTGTTAAACCATCAAAAACCCCAGATTTTCCTAAACAAACAAAATAAACTATTAGTACATTTCATTTTACTTAATTGATTTCTTTTCTAAAAACCGAATGCTTAATTTTAATTACCTGGGAGACCAATTTTTAATTTTGAAAAATAATACGAAGTCGGCAAGTGTCAATATGTATAAAAATAAAAATAAAGTCATTGGATTAAAAAACAAAAACAAAACTATGAAAGTACAAGTCATGTGCCAAAGCTTCCCTGTGGGACCCTCAAACACGAAGTAATGAACGCCGCCGTCTCCTTCCTCCGTAGTATCAAAACGCTGACGTCATGCTAACCATTGCTTCATGCTTACCTACACGGTGGAGTCGCTACGTCTTCTTCCTCCTCTGTTCACCTCTCCTTTTACCTCTTCTCTGCGTTTCGATTCCTCTCCTCTGTGCCGTTGAGATCTTCAGCCGAATCTTGAAATCCACACCTTCTTTCCCCGTGGAAGAAGTCCTCGCCGCCGATGAAGAAGATGATTTACGGCTCCGGCGATGTGAAGAAGGCTTCGGAGTGGTGGATGATGAGATAGAAGAAAGTGGTTTGCTTCAGAGATACTTAGATGATCAGTTGATTTTGGCTAGATCTATTTGCAAAGACGAGAGCGAAGATGACGGCGATCATGATCTGATTAGGGTTCCTCTTTTGTCGTAAATCTTTTTTTTTCTAATTATGTAAATGTAGATAAATGAATATATCTTTCATCAGAAAAAGATAAATGAATATACTTCTGATCAGTTACAATTTTATGAGTTTTTGTCGTTGGATTCAACTTTTTTTTATTGAAATCTTGATAAAAACTTCTGATAAGAATTTTTTTTATCATCATCAAATCCATTATTATCATTGATAATAGACATAACTGATATACAAAATCTATATATAATAACAAATCTATTTTTTGAGTTTGCTGATGTCATTTTTTTAATCTAATAACTATTATTTATTCTAAATAAATGATTTACTGAATCAGAATTTTTTTTATAAATTTATTTAATCAGAAAATTTATTATGAAATAATACAACTTTTTTATTTTATCTTTATTTACATCTTTTTGTTTTTATAAAAGCTAACACTTCTTCAAATGATTTCATTTTTTTCCAAAAAATAAATTCTCTGAAAAAAAAAGTTTTTCTTCAACGATAAATCTGACATTTTAACTGAATTTGTACTTATATTTGAAAATCTTTATTTGATTTGTTATCACTCCAGAGTATTTTGTTATCAAACCAACAATTTATTATTCTATAAGTATGTCTATATGTTCTTCTCTCAATTTAACAATAATATCCTACAAGTATTTCATCGATTCTTTCATTTATAAATGTATATCTCTGTCAGAACAATAGAACTTGCACGTAAATAGCAAACCCATTTTTTGAGTTTGTTGATGTCATCCTTTTAATCTAATGGTTAGTATTTGTCTATTTGAATCCTATGACTATTATTTATTCTAAATAAAAAATTCATTGAATCAGAATATTTTTATAAATTCATTTAATCAGAAAATTTATTATGAAACAATACAACTGTTTTATTTTATCCTTATTTACATCTTTTTGTTTTTATAAAAGCTAATACTTTTTCAAATGATTTCATTTCTTTCCAAAAACAAAAATTCTCTGAAAAGAAAGTTTTTCTTTGACAATAAATCTGACATTTTAACTGAATTTGTACTTATATTTGAAAATATGTATCTGATTTATTATCACTCCAGAATATTTTGTTATCAAACCAACAATTTATTATTCTATAAGTATGTCTATATGTTTTTCTCTCAATTTAACAATAATACCCTACAAGTTTTTCATCGATTCTTTCATTTGTAAATGTATATGTCATATGTCAGAACAATAGATGTTGCACGTAAATAGCAAATCTATTTTTTTAGTTTGCTGATGCCATCCTTTTAATCTAATGGTTAGTATTTGTCTCTTTTAATCCTATGACTATTATTTATTCTAAATAAAAGATTCACTGAATCAGACTTTTTTTATAAATTCGTTTAATCAGAAAATTTATTATGAAACAATACAACTTTTCTATTTTATCCTTATTTACATCCTTTTGTTTTTATAAAAGCTAACACTTCTTCAAATGATTTCTTTTTTTCCCAAAAAAAAATTCTCTAAAAAAAAAAAGTTTTTCTTTGACAATAAATCTGACATTTTAACTGAGTTTGTACTTATATTTGAAAATCTGTATCTGATTTGTTATCACTCCAGAGTATTTTGTTATCAAACCAATAATTTATTATTCTATAAGTATGTCTATATGTTCTTTTCTCAATTTAACAATAATACCCTATAAGTTTTTCATCTATTTTTTCATTTGTAAATGTATATGTCACATGTCAGAACAGTAGAACTTGCACATAATCTTAAATTACATGTTATTATTGCTCTTACGTTTTTTTTGTTAATGCTATACAAATTGATATCTTTGTACTTACATGTCAGAACAATAGAACTTGCACATAATCTTAGATTACATGTTATTATTGATCATACTTTTTTTCTTTGTTAATGCTATATAAGATTGCACGTAAGATTATATACTACATACTTTTCAAACACGTATATAATATTTACCCATTTATCTAAATTGATATATTTATAAGATCATGTTCTTAATTTATTATATCCAATGCACAAACCAAAAATAATAAAATTAACTGTTTTGATAAGTCATGCACAGATTTCATTAATATTTATAAACAAATCATGAACTGCAACAAGCATGGTTATGATAATATTATACTACCACAATTAACAAGATGTGGTGATTTTAATGCTTTACTGTGGCCTGTTGAAAGCACATAAAATGATCGTAATACAAAACGACCATTATTTTCTATTTGTTGTAAACAAGGGCGTGTACAATTGTCTAAGATTAAAGAACCGCCTACTGTCCTTAAAAAATTATTATTTGATCCTTTATTCCGGAAAAATATTAGGATTTATAATGCAATGCTTTCTATGTGTTCCATGGGTGCTGATGTGGATTATTCAATATTAAATTCGGTTGGTGTGTTTTGTTTAATCTTATATATAATGAGAGAAGGGTGTCTCTCCAAACTTGACACATCAGCACTTCTTATTGTTATATTATGAAGCCACATAGCAAATTCAAGACACATCAACATTTATTATTAGTTTTATATAACAAATCAATTTGAATTTAATTATTTTTAAAATATTTGTTAAACATTAAAAAATTCAAACTAAATATTTAACTATGAAAATATAATTAAATTATATGACACTTAATTTATCTTACATTTTTATCATCTTCTTTTGCATGTTTAATTATATTTTTCATTATTGTTTTAATTATATTTAAATAATTATACTATTTAATAATTTATGAAATCAATAAATTTATGATTTACTTTTATTTTTTATATAAGAAATGAAATCAATACATTATTTATCTTTTTGTATATTTTCTGAATAAATTTGTTGGTTTTTTCCATGTCTTTCACTTTTGTTTTTGCTTTATTAGTTAACTAAATTAGGACCCGCCCGATGGACGAGTTTAAAATTTTAAAATAAATTAAAATAAATTATTTTTATTCAATTAAATACTTTTTATTAATAATATATCTTAAATATTTTTAAGAAAATAAATATAAATCATATTTTGTTAGAGAAAATAGTTATTTATAAAATTTTAGTTTTCTGCATGAAGTGTTTTAATTAACTTTCTATATTAAATTTTTCTTAAAAAATATTAAAAATCTATATAATGTCCAAAAAATTTTGGTTCCCATTTTTTGTTTTTTTGACTACCATGTTAGATAGCGTAGAAAAAATAACAGAAACCTGAAAAACTAAACCAAATTCAATCCAAAAAAGGGTAGTAACCCAAAAAAAAAAATCGCCGGATTCTCGCCTGGAATCTCTTTCTTCTCTTCTCTCTCTTTGTTTTCTTCGAGCCTTGTTACGCCGGATCTATTTCTTCTCTTCTCTCAGAGCCATATCCTCTCTCCGCCGTAGAATCTATTTCTCAGCACTTAGGTTTCTCCGCCACGGGATCTATTTCTCAGCACTTAGGTTTCTCCGCCATAGAATTTATCCTCTTCCAATCTCACGGTGAGTTGATTCAGATGATTACTAATATCTTAGTTAGGTTTTCGTTGTTGTTCTGCTTCTAATCAAAGCTTGAAATTGGATTTTACAGATACAATTTTGACAATTCTGGCAACTCTTAGCCACAGCTACCGCCACGTCCTTCAGTTTCCGACGTGAAGATGTCTGATTCCGATAAGTTTTTCAAATTTTATTAATTTTCGTGTATAATTTTCTGGTGTTAAGATGCTTTATTCCGGTAATTTCTGAATTTTGTTTATTGTTACCGCAGATTTTTGTTTTTGTTGCCTCATCGTAGATTTTGTTTTCAATTAGTGTTATCGCAGAGTTTTTCCAAATATTTCCATTTTAAATTAGTGTTATCGCAGATTTTCATTTTTGTTGCCTCATCGTAGATTTTATTTTCAATTAGTGTTATCGCAGAGTTTTTCCAAGTATTTCCATTTTAAATTAGTGTTATCGCAGATTTTCGTTTTTGTTGCCTCATCGTAGATTTTGTTTTCAATTACTGTTATCGCAGAGTTTTTCCAATTTATTTTGTTTTCAATTAGTGTTATCGCAGATTTTTGTTTTTGTTGCCTCATCGTAGATTTTGTTTTCAATTAGTGTTATCGCAGAGTTTTTCCAATTTATTTTCTTTGTTATCGCAGATTTCTGGTTTCTAAAGTTGCAGTTTTTTTGCTATCTAGAGTTATAGTTTAGTCTTCTCTTATTGCATAGAATTTTAGCTAGCTATTGTTTGGCTATATTTCTGCATTTGTAATCAACTCTGGATGGTAATGTTTTCATCTCACTAACTGTATATTTTATTTGATTTGTAAAGGGTTGCCTTCTTCGAGTGCTCTCCGGCCATATCCTCCTCGACTGCATCAACAAGGGAAATCTCCAATACAAAGGCATAACATGAATCACTATTCTGCTATGGCGAACTTGGGAAAAGTTAAAGAAGAATTAGGAGCTGACGTGTGGTCTCATTTGAAGAGTAGTTCCATTGGTGTGTTTGCCAAGTTTGCTGATTTGGATTACACATGGTCAGCTAAGCGAGCTCATTACTTATTGGTGAACCAACTCTTAGTCGATGATCCCCATGAGATTTGGTCCCTTGTTGATGATAGACCAATCCGCTTCTCCATCCACGAGTTTGGAACTTTCACCGGTCTGAATTGTGATGCAATACCATCTGAGGTTTGTGATGTTAGTCACGAAGTGTTCTGGAGGGAGATGCAAATTTCTACAGCAACAGGACCTACATTTGAAGAATTGGAGCTTGTGATGGCTAGGAGCCATCTATGGGATTTCAGTAAGAGGCTTATGGTTGCTCAACTGTGTCTACTTTCAGTTGCGGTTCTTTGCATTCCAGAGGATCTAGGATACCGTTGGATATTGATAAACTAGTTCTTGATCAAAATGCTTTAGAGAAGCATTCGTGGGGTAGAGTATCTTTTGAGAAGTTGATAACATCGATCAAGATTCTAAGTCTGCAAAAAAAATCATACACGCTTCAAGGACCTGTTCAAGTGTTACTTACTTGGTTGTATGATCACGTGCATGGTATAGGAGAAGCATATGGGAAAAAAGGTGAATGCAAACGAAACAGATCCTGATGATGAGGTTCCACATCTTACTTGGCACTCTGGTCGTGGTGGAATATGCTTTGATAAATTCATAACCAAAGAGAAGGCTGCTCATGGGATAGTAAGTATATGGTAGTTGTTCATGTTACTTCCATCTTATTAATAATGGCTTCTAACTTTAATGTACAATGCAGGTTCGGGTGATATATATGGTTGAAAATATTTATCCAAAATGGAGTGATGCTGAGAAGAAAGATCCACTAGTCATGAATATGGTTGAAGATATCATCAGTGGTACACTGCGGCCCAATGCTTGGTCTGAAGATGAGAAGAACAAGAAACGAAAAATTGATGTTGAAGACAAAAAAGATGATGCTGAACTGTCTAACAAGAAGAAGAAGATGAAAGGGAAAGAAGAAGGAGAGGTACGTAGATATCTTTTTCTTAAGTTTCTGTAATTGCTGGTTGAAAAATGTCTATCTTGCTTAGATTTTTACTGTGAATTCTCTTTCATGCAGGAAATGTTTAATATTTTGGAGAAGGTGACTGGTGACATTAATGAAATCAAGTATTCGGTGGGGGATTTGGCAAAGAAAGTCGAAGCTAATGAGAAGAATGCTGAGCAACAGAAGGAGATTGCTGACATGTATTCAAAGCTGAAAAAGTTTTTAGAAGGTCCTGAGACGAAAGAGAAGAATGTCCAAGTTCAACATGAGGAAGACGTACACTCAAACAAAGAAGTTGATGATGCTGTTTCAAGTACAAGTCCTGTAAGTTTTACACACTATTTTTCACTATTGTTTTATTTCTTCTTACTAATTGTTTACTAATTTACTAATTTTTTGTTTATTTACAATCATGGATGGTAGAATTGAATCCAACCTCCAATAACAACTTCCCAAGTTCAAGAGTGGTTAAAAAAGTGAAAGGGAAGGAAAGGAAGGAAGGTGAGATGAAGGAGAAGAAAGAAAGAGCACCTGGGAAAAAAGAGAAGAAAAACATGGACTGTCAAAAGAAAGGGAAGAGAGAAAAGAAAGATGAGATCAAAGAGAAGAAACCTGAGGATGAGACGAGAGCTAAGGCTGAGAACACGAAGAAGACATATGAGAAAAAGAAGAAAGTTGTAGTGAAGATAGAGAAGACAGATGCTGAGATGAGAAGAGAGCTAAGGCTAAGGCTGAAAAGAAATCTGAGGCTGAGAAGAAATCTGAGGATGAGAAGAAACCTGAGGATGAGAAGAAACCTGAGGATGAGAAAAAGTCTGAGGCTGAGAAGAAATCTGAGGCGGAGAAGAAACCTGAGGATGAGAAGAAGTCTGAGTCGGCGAAGAAATCTGAGGATGAGGAATCAACATGGTCAAACCCAATGGATCAGGTGGCTAATAAGGCGATGGACAAGGCATTAGACGGATTACTCAACTTGACAACCAAGTTGGATGTTGGTACTCCAAAACCAAGATGTGAAATCAAGTTGGCTGGTTCTCAGAAATTTTCGTTTGTTGGTAACTCCACAGTCAAGAGAATCATCAAAGGTATTCAAGTCTCGCCTACTCATTATAATCCGTTGGAAGTTGTGGATGAATTTCTACATGAGAAGCTAATGGAATTTGTAAATGTTGATGGGTAAGTGATATAGTATTTTCTTCAAGTTTTAACATTACCTTAGCTGATCAATTGTAATGTAACTAATTTTCCGTCTTTTGTCTTATAGTGAAGAAGCTCGTTTAGCCAAGACCTGTCAATTCTACCTTCAGATTATTACTCCTAGGGATGATTGGACAAGCGGTGATTATGGTTGGTTAGCATCAGGGGTACGTTTATTTTGTCCATTTTGTCAATTCTACCTTCAGATTGTTACTCCTAGTGATGATTGAAATTTTATGGCCTTCTCAGAAACTTTCTTTCTTGCAGCACATGTATGTGGCAATGACAATGCTCCGTAACAGGCATATGAGCCAGCCATCTCCTTACTGCAGTGATCAGATAGCTTTCTTGGATCCATTCTTTATCAGGCATATGCAGGGTGATTATCCACTATATTTGGCTCAGGGTAAGAACTTTGTCTTCAGGAAAATATATCACGACAATTTTTTTGGTCTTCAGCCTGTGGTGACTAACAAGAGGTGGTTCATCGATATCGATCACTTGTATGGTTGCTTATTTTTGGGTACTAATCATTGGGTTGCTATCGATGTCGACTTCATGAAGAGGACAATATTTATTTATGATAGCATCCCACCAGAGAACGATGAAGATCTGCAAGAAAGTGTTCGTCCTATCAGAAAAATGATCCCTGCAATATTGAGTGAATTTATCCCTGCTACGGAGCGCAAGAAGAGCTGTGCAATGATGGATGTGAGGAAGATGTTGAACAATGTACCAGTCAATGAAAATCCAGGAGATTGTGGTGTGTATACTTTGAAATACATTGAGTGTCTGGCATTGGGATTAAAATTTGATGGATTAAGCGACAAAATCATTCAGGATCTTCGGGTGAAGCTTGTGTCTGATATTTATGCTGAAGTTCATTGTGAGGTATCAGAAGGCCTCTTTGATGAATATTGTCTTCGTAAGGATGTAGTTCCGGAGCTTATCGATGAAGATTTGAGTGATGAGGAGTTAGAAGAACTCTAAGATGTTGGGTTGACATTTGTTTTCTTATTTTGTCAGACATTAATCATGTATTGTAGTATGTTGCACGATGTCTTTGCTTCATGAATGTTTTATTTTGGACAGGTTGGTTGTATCATTTTCAGGTTTAGTTATCGCAGATTTTTTGTACGTACTGCAGATTTGTTCCTTACTTACCGCAGATACATTGTTTAGTTACTGTAGATTTTTTCCTAACTTACCAAAGATATAAAATTAATTGGTCACGGAAAAATGGTTCGAAAAGCAAAGAAACAAATGGTTCGAAAAGCAAAGTATAGTGTGGTTCACGAAGCACATGTTTTCCGGTTATGGCCAGCTAACTTACAATTTCCACATGTGTGTTGTTTCCTTGGCCTTTTCTTCTCCATAGCTACTTCCAAGGCAGGTTTTATCCTGGAGTTTTTTGGTCTACCTGGTTGTGGTCGAATCACCGGGGGATTACAAACTTCATTTGCAACAGTTTCAGGTATTGGTATAGTGAAATCTCTGGGTAATATGGAGCTTGCGTAGGAGTTGTACAAGGAATTCTTATGGTAATAACGATGACACATTGTAGTTGGTTCGATTTTCCTCTTCACACAAGCTGTAATAGCGTGGCCACACGGTGTTTTCTCCAAGTCAAACCGACGATTTTTCTCTCTCAAATTAACAACATGTAAAGATGATCCGCTTGTAACTTGCACCTGTTGTGCATCTATATCTTGTGCAGTAACAAGTTTAGAATACGCAACTCGGCTCTACAAAACAAAAATAGGGTTAGAATAATCAAGCTAATATTGTTATCTATATTGGTAGTAAATAATGTTTTGATTAATTTACCTCTAGCATTTTCTCTACAGCATGCGTAAGAGAGGTTTTCATTTGTAATGCATCATTTCTTCGATCTGAAAACCATCTTGTCATCATTGACCTCACTGCATCTAGGAGATGTACAATAGGCAAACTCCTAGAATGGGATAAAACATTATTAATCGACTCAGCAATGTTGCTAGTAATAATGTTGTACCTATCACCAGGGAAATGCACATGTGTCCAAAGTTTTAAATCTGCTCGTTCAAGATAGTTATGAAGCGTAGGATTCAACACTTTTATCTGGTCAAATGTTGTTTCAAAATCAACAAATGTATAGGCATAGGCCGCCTTCTTCACCAACCCAAACACTTCTCGGCCTCTAAATCGAACCAGAATATTTTTGTGTAGGTGATATGTGCATATACCCCGACTAGACTTTGGATAGACGGTCCGTATTGCTTTCCCAATTGATCGGTGTCTATCAGAGACAATTGCAAGCTTTTTATCATCAAGGATCACATAGCTTAGTTGCTTGAAAAACCATTCCCATGATTCATCATTTTCAGTATCAACCACGACAAACGCTATAAGAAATATCTGAAAATTACCATCTTGAGCTGTTGCGGTAAGAAGTGTACCTTTGTATTTTCCTTTTAAGAAAGTACCATCAACCACCACCACTTTTCTCATGAAAGGAAATCCGTTAATACTTGCACCAAATGCTAAAAAAAAATACTTGAACCTTTGACTCTCATCAACTTCAAGTCTTGTTAGTGTCCCAGGATTGGCTCTGCGTATCATGTATAAATAAGCAGGTAGTTGCTCAAATCCACTCTCAGGAGTACCTCTTAACCAACTGTCTTGCATGTCGTAGGGTTCGGTAACCTTTTCAATAATCCATCTAAACAAAAAAAATATAAAATTAAGGTTGAAAAAAACGAAATTTGCTATATGCAATAAAATATCAGCCGTAGTCAATACCTTGATCTGAAATCGTTTAGTCATTGTCTCTGCAACATGCATTGGTCTAACAGTTGGTCCGATTCCACCGACAAAATCCTTGTATAACAGTCCAAGTATATCTGGAGTTGCTTGTCGTGAAGATGCAGACCGCTTAGTAATTGAACATGTATGTTCAGCAATATACACACGAACATGAAATTGGAGATCATTATCTGTTGGTGATGCTCGTAGCCTCCATGTACAGCCTTCCACCCAACACCTGACAACTAGTAAATCTGGTTTTGAGTAGTCTACGCAAAAATCAAACTTCTCAATGACAGTCAAAATCTTCAATCTTGTCTCCAAATGCTCTTTGGTTGCATAACATTGTCCGACAGCTACAGTCATGGAAGACAATTCAAAGTTCACAAAATCAGGGTACTCATTTGGTTGAGGTAAAAATACTATGGATTGATTTTTCTTCGTGAGTACGCTGGTGTTAACTCTTTCTCTTTTGGTGGCATCCCGTACTTGGTAAAATTCTCATCATCTGAATCAGTTCCGTCAGAGTCGTCACAATAATCAAATCTGCTTTCATCTTTGTCTTCTTCATCCTCAGAATTTTCGACAACCTTGCTATCATTAATAGTTACACAATCATCTCCATCAACCTCTTTTGATTCAGGCGACATATTTCCTTCACTTACACGCAGATTCTAACTTTTTCTAGATGATGATTGAGCCAAATAAAATTGAAATTGTCTAGAGTTACCAATAATAACCGGAGGGGTTTCTGGTGGAAGATTCTGAAGGACATTCTTTGGGAGCATGTAACTCAACTGTACATTGCAAACTCTCTTATCCAAACTATAATCCTCATATACCATTTCAATGAATTCATCATAAGTGGTTTTTGTATTACCTTGCAGAATTCTAGAACCACTCTTGCTATCAACAACAAACAACCATCTATTATTTGCAAACATCCACTTTCCGGATACAAAGATGATGCGCTCTATGATAAGCAAATTGAGAAAGAATCAAATGAGATATCATGAAAAAGAATAACTTGGAGGTGATGTTGAAAACTGAAAAAAAATTGGGGAAGAGGAATGAGACCCGTAAAAACCCTAATTAAGAAGTAGCAGTTACGTTTTGTTTTTAAAAAGTATTTAGTTTTCGTCATTATTTACATATTTTTCCGAAAATATTCAGTAAATAAAATAATCTGCGGTAACGTAACATCAATAAGTCTACCACAACAAGTCTGCGGACACTAAGAGTGTTATTCTAGTAAATTTTATATCTGCGGTAAAGGAAATTACGCGTAATCTTTTACGTAAAAAAGATGAAAAAATCTGCAATAACTAAAATAAAGTCTGCGGTAACTAAAATATTAGTCTAGTAATTAAACTTTGGGCAAAAATCTACGGCCACTAAGATGTAAAACCAAAGTCTGCTATAACTAAAACAACAAATCTATGATAGAAAAAAAATCTACGACACAAATCTACGGAGAAAAAATAAGTCTGCCGTTTAAATTCTTAAAAATCAGGCGAATGATTAAATCTACGGTCATTATAATGGGTTTCAAAATAAATCTACAGAGACAAAAAAAATCTACGAAAAATTTTAAATCTACTACCACTAAGACATATAAATTTACGGTAAAAAAAAAATCTGCCCAAAAAATTTACGGAAAACAGAAAAATTTGCCATACTCAGAAATCTGCCATAACATAGAACCGTAGATCGTAGATTTGTTGACATCAATGACAATATCGTAAATATTTATGTTTTTTTCTTTTTTAGGCGGAAAATATTCTGATTTACTATTTTTTCAGTAATAGCATTTTTATAATATTTTTTTCCTAACATATGATAAGTAAAGGTATTTTTGTGATTAAAAAACTAATCTAATACTAATATTTTTTATGCCAAACTAGCTCTTGGATCGGTGTAAGAGCTTGAGACTGACAAAAGATAAATGGAAAAGAAAAAAAAATGAAAATATTGAAATCCAAGAGCCGGCGCACGAACAAAGTGATGAAGTATTACTAAAATTGAATTCCTCTAATCCGACTCTTTCCTGCTATTATCCAATCCTATAAAATATCCTTAATACTAACATACAGTAAAGCTTTTTTGTTAAAAAGAAAGAAAAAAAGCATACCACAATGGCTAGTTTGGGTGTGGGTCTTATAAATTATTGATTTTGTTCCGCCTACATATATGATGTGGAATATTTGAATACAACCACATCCTTGTCATTACCGCCCCTTCTAGTCCGTTGTCGCATGTGGAGGGTCGGTATATTTCCGGCAGTCAACACCAATTAATAGAAGTTGGGTCCAAAAAAAAACCCACAAAAGACCTTTTGAAAGAACATATCACATAACTAGCTTAAGCATTTTTGTGTTCTCTTCTTATCCTATACTTCATTGCATGATCTTGTTTTAGTTTAAAAACACACGATATAATATTAAATTTAAAACTATTTCATAGCATTTACGGCAATGAATGTTTATATTTTCTAGACGACTATGCATTGGACACTTAATTCCTTGAAGATACTACTTGAAGGCTAAGGCATTGTTTTCCTTTAATAGCCATCCAACACTCAAAAACATCATTGTCCAAAGGTAAAATTTGGTAGCAAACAGACGAGAGATGAGAGCACAATACAAATATAAAACAAAAGAATTTTAGCAAAAAACAGAACAACACAAGCATATAAGTTGGAGACATTAAAAACAAAAACAAAACCAACAATCATATGATCAAATTCTAAACTAAGAACACTCAAAGAAAGATGCAACTTTGGTTACTCATACTGCAAAGGCTTAACCTTGAACCTGTAGATAAGCATTTTCTTGGTCGAAGTCGGGTTATCAACGGTTAGCAAAATCTTACCAACTTCTCCAACTTTGAAGCTTTGAGATACTACTGGTTCATCTTTTGCAACCATTTTCCTCGGCTTCTGAATGATAACTGTGTATCCTTCTTGGTTCTCTGGCACAAACTCTGCTCCATACGAAACCTCCCATCCCACTACTCTTATCTCCCACGCGATCATGCATTTCTGCAAACAAAGTGTTTTCAAGTACACAATTGTAAAATGTCTCGAAATGGCGATACACCTTTAAATCAAATTTATTTGTTAACTGTAAATGTAAACATCAAAAACAATAGAAAGGGCGTAAGAAATATTACATGTTTTTCCTAATTAACAAAACCATAATTTCAAGCATTTTAAACAAAATTATTTTAAACGCAAAACTCAAATTATAAGGACAAACTCCTTACACTATGCCAAATTACTAAAGAGTGCATTTTCACAAAGAAATTGGCGTTTCAAACATTTGTATATAAAAGGTTCATACAAAAGGGTCTCACCTCGTAAATAATAATCTCGACGGTTTGTTTTGTTGATGGTCTAACAGTAATCACAGTAGCGATATCATCGTGTGTGAAATCCGAATTGCAATCGCAATTATCCACACTTAATCCACCATACTGAACCGGAACATGTTCTGGTGATATGTACCTATACAAAAACCAATAGACAGAGATTAGCCTTAAATTTCCAATAGGTAAATCATTAAAAACAAGAAGCTAATAGTATTTGGTAATTACTTGAAAAGGGTTTCAGCAGATCTTGAAGGACTTGCGAAAACAAGTTTGCTCTTTGACCTTTGAGTCATAAAAGGACTAATAATCTTATAGAACGCAAGGTACCACCATGGAACATTGATGAATATCTGAAATCATAAAATTCAACATTTTACTATATTAGATCTAAGAAATATAGAGATAAACAAAAAAAAACAGATTAAGATAATTAATACCTGTTTAGACACAAACTCAGGGTAATTATCTTGAAGAAGATGAAGAGCTTGCTTCGTAGCTAGCCTAAGTTCAGTCTTACCAGGTCCAGGAGAATTCTTCAAATCGTTGACTTGACAAATCGTTGCAACACCACCAGGTACAAAATCAAGATTCCTTATGCTTTTTTCAAGAAACTGAATCCTCCATCTCAAGAAACGTTCTCTCTTCTCTTCATCCGAGAATGTTTTCTGATAAAGATCTTTGTTTTGAAACTCACCGTAGACATTGTAACAGACAGGATGATTCTCTTTGTCGTGTCCTTGCATGAACACAACTTTGTCTAAATCATCTCCGAGGTTTTCATCGAGAAGCTCTTCGATGTTGAACTCGAGTCTCCATTGAAGTGTTTTGTTGAGCATTGTGTAAGCTTCTTGAGGTTTGAAATCTCTTGCTCTTAGGAATTTGAGTAAAACGACGTCGCTTCTTTCGTCTTTTAGAAGTGGTACACCCCATATGAAGCTTTTGCAAGATTCTTGAAGAAGGTGACGGAGCTCGTGAAGAGCGTTTAACTCAGGTTCTGAAAGATCGGTGATTTTGTTTGTTTCTTCTTTGAATGAACCGAGACTACGAGGACTCTGTTGAATCTTTTGTTTCCCTTCAGTTTCAGCTTCTTCTCTGTTCATCATTTCAGCCAACGATCTTGATTCAACGGAAGTAGTAGTGTGTGGTGTAGCTACTTCGGAGCTATGAGGCTTTGGTTGTTTCTCCTCAGGCACCGACGCTGCTGCTTCTAACACAGCCGCGTCTGGTAGTTCTGGCTCTGTCCAATCTGATACATCTGTGTACTTATTCCTCTGTTCCAACATTAGCTTCTGGGTTGGCTCTGTTTCTAGCTGCTCTGTTTTCTCCGCCGCGTTGTTAGCCTCCTCTGGCTCTGTCTCTTCCGTCACTTTATGTGGCTGCTCTGTTTTCTCCGCCGCATGGTTAGGCTCCTCTGTCTCTGGCTCCGGCGTCACTCGATGTAGCCCCTCTGAATCCTCCGCCGCATGTTTAGGCTCTGACTCTGTCTCTGTCTTTGGAGTGACTCCATGTTGCTTCTCTGAATCATCCTCCGGTTTGTTGTTAAGCTCTTCTGGCTCTGAAATTACAAGCAACGACGGGTCTTTCTCCAAAGCCACCGTCTCCGGTATCACCTGATGTGGCTGCTCTGATTCCTCCGCCGCGTGACTAGGCTCCTTTGGCTCCGGTACCTCAAGTTCCAAAGTTTCCTCCTTTGGATCTTCTTCTTTATTCTTGGAATGAGAAGTATTCAGCATTGAATAGTCGGCGGTTGAAGGTGGCGGCGGAGTAGGAGGAGTAGTAGTAGTTGCAGAATCTTGAGACATTTTATTTTATTTTAATGGTAGAAAGAAGAAGAAAGTGACAGAGAGAGAGATAGAGCAATTGTTAGCGGGTTTTTCAGGTAGAGAGGAAATGAAGGAATGGTCAAAGAAGGTATCCAATGTGGGCATAAAATTACACAACTCAAAAAGCTGTCCCAATAAAGTAAAAGATCTCTTTATCCCTTTTTAAAATTAATATTAAAAAAAAATTAATACTAAATGTAACCACTAGTCCATCTAAGTTATCAATTTGTACTTTTTGTAAGTGTAACCACCATAAATAAATGATTCATGATTACATGTTCGTGCATACATTTTTGGGTTTAGGCAGCTAATGATCTTTAGAACATTTTGGAATTTGACTATTAGATCATGTATAATGGTTTATTTTTTTAACACCCTTTTTTTTTATATCTTTTAACGTTTTATATTATATTTTTTTTATTTCACTTAATAATTCAATATATGTTTAAATTTAATCATTTACAATAGTTTTGTTTAATAAAATTCAATACCTTATCCTACTATTTTTTATTTACATATTTTACTTTTATTTTATATTTTTGATAACAGAATTAATAAAAATTATCAATTTAAACTAAATTAAAATGATTTAAATTAGAATTTTCTGGATACTAAAAATATTATTGTTGGGATCTATTTAAACAAATGAAAAAGTTTAAATACAAAAAAATGATTGGAGAATAGTAGAAAATTATAGTGAAAATGATCTTTTATTTTTCCATGTCTATATGAAACAAGATTAATCTCTATTTATAGATCTTAAAAAATGATGAACTTTGATATATAAGTTTTGTTTTTAAAACATATTATTACGAAATAATTGAGTTCAAATAATTAAGATAAAAAAATATAACAAAAAAATTAGTATTTCTCTCACAAATTGACATGTGGCAGCGTATGTCCCATTTTTTTTTGTTTAACATATTGAATCTTTTCAACTGAGTTTAAATCCACTTCATTTTAAAAAAAAATTCAACACACATTGCATTAATTAAACTGTTCAATAATTTATTCAACACCTCCATTACTCATGGTGAAAATAAATGGACTTGTGCTAGAAAAAAAAAATCACCATGGATTACAACACTTTTGGTATGTTTGAAAGACTTTTCTAGCCCTGAGCCTCCAGATCTGTTACAACGGATCGGTTCGGTCTGAATCAAAGAAGTCGGGTTCGAATTTTAATTGATATTAGAGAGTGAACCGATCAGCTAGATTCAAAATGAGAATTCAGTTATTGTATTGGATCGATTCGGTACATAAAAACCAATCGGTTTGTTTGGTTAAGGGATTCTCGGTAGGTTTAGGTGGATTCTTTATGGTTATTGGGCTCGTTAACTCCTTCTTCCTAGGAAATCTAAAATCAATAGTATCATAATTAGTCTAAATCTTATCATAATGAGTAAGAAAGAAAGTTCAAGGATCAAAACTATTTCTTACCGACCGACTGAACTAGATTTCTAACCAGACATAAAAATTTCTATTGATTTCTCGGTAATGATCGAGCAATGGACGACAGCTATTTCCAGGTAAACAAGAGTTTTAGGTGATTTTATTTTGTTCTTTCAATTTGAAATGAGAGAAATGATGAGGTTATATAGGATTTCTAAGCTACTTTGCTAGAAGATGAATCAAAGGAGCATATGTCATTGTATGGAGAATAGGCGAGAGATTACACTAAGCTAATATATCTTAAAGACACATGTCACGTTGATCTCATCCTCAACTGCCATACTATGTGGTGGAGAATGGTTTCCGCCGCCGATTCTCAGCCACACAACCATTTTTTAAGCATGCAATATACCTAAACTACCACTTACAGTCTGCTGTTATACATCTACAAGTTTTTCTCGGCCAGATACCATATATCCTTGGCCATTCTAAATTTTCTTTGCGTAAAACTTGATATTTCTCGACAAAAGTCGTTATTTTAACCCATAATGATTATCAAAAGTCTTTGTTGATAATTCTTGTATTGTTAAACCACCTTACCACTCGTAGTGACTCATTATCGGCACTGACACAACTTGAATTTGCAGAATGGTCATTTTCTTTGTCTAACATTTTTTTTATCTAAGCTCAGTTTTATTTTGGCTAATGATGTGATGTTTTATGCATCAGATTTTATCCAACATCTAAACTCCGCAAGTGAACGGTTGTGCACGGCAGTGTAGTGGTGGGATCGATCCACAGAGAGTAAAAAGTGCTATATATCCTTAGATCTAAACAGAGCTAGGATGAAAATATAAAAAGTTTTGTCACAAAAAAAAAATCCGAATAAAATCCAAAAATAATTAAATAAGGAAAGAAAAATCAATTTAAAACAAATGTGGGATCTGGGAAATCGCAGAGATTTAAATAAATAAAAAGGATATCTAACCGGATTAGCAATTAAATGATCTAGATCTAAAACACACACTGTACCAAAATAAATCTTTTTAATAAAAGAAAATATTATTCTATCATAAATCCGCTAGGACCCTATGATAGTATATTTTGACCTAGTTTGATAGAGTTCGCTTGTAGATCCAGTTGCAACTCTTGGAAATCTGGAAATCAAGCCAACAAATTATAGATTCCGGATAGAATAACCAACACTAGCTGTACTATAAAATCCTATGAATCATTTGATAGATTCATCAACCTAACAAAATCATTTGATTCATAGAAGTAGAGATCTGTTGACCATAATTCTAATCTATAACAATAACCTAATTAAACATTAAATCCCTTTGAATAAATCTCATCTCCCAACATATAGATCTACTCAACCATGGTAATTGGTTGATAGATCATTATGTTGTGTGGTTGAAAATACAAAGAAAGAGATGAAAACAGATTATAGATCTTGAAAATTTAATGAAAAACTTTATAGATCTGAGAAAAAGCAATGTAAAAATTACATATCTGAAATGAGAAATAAAAAAGGCAGAGTAACAGTAAATTTTGTGTCTAGGTCTCTCTGTCCGTTCAGGAAATAAGCCTTATTTATAAAGTGTCTTCTAGGTCAGAACTCGGAGTTAATGTGCAATTTGGAGAATATTCGTGACTGGGATCGATCGATCCGACTTTGATCGATTGATCTTCTTTCTTTGATCCATGCCACCTCATAGATTCCTTTGACTGACCAATCTGCTTCGGGATCGGTCGATCCTCTCATGCTTGGTCGATCCTCTTCAGGATCGATCGATCCAGGATGTCTCCAAAACCCAATGATGTGTAAAAACGTCCAAAGTTGCTCCATTTTGCACATTTTACCTCCAAGGAAGAGAAAACCTGAAAAGACACTAAAACCGGCCAAAAGAACACAAAACCTAACTTGTAGACTCAATAAGACAAGTAAAAGAATAATAAAAACGGGTCAAAATAGACACCCATCACACCCCAGACTTGAATCCTTGCTTGTCCTCAAGTAAGAAACAAGAAAATGAAACAAAGTACAAAAGTGGAAGTTTGAAAAACGGGAACATACGCTTAGCTTTAGAAATCCATCATGTTGATCATGTAAACCAAGAAGAAAATTTGTGAAAGGTTAATCGAACTTTAGCAGTACAACATGTACTTTACCAGAAATATAGCACACATTACCGTACTCTAGCATCCAAGATCCAAGAGAGCTTCTGAAATCTCCATTGTTGGCCCTTTAACATTCATTAACTATTGCGTGCAGTCTCACAAAGGGAGTCAAAATCGCTAAGGGCTAGTAACGGGGGGCCATTTTAAGGTTGATGGTTTGGCATGATAGATGAACTCTGGTGCAAGCCAATGCGCAAAATCACATTTGGTTGTACCGGCTCCCATACTCCGTAGTTTTTGCACTTGGTTGCACATGCTCCTATTGTTTCGAAAAATGATTGGGGTCTGAATGAAAAAGGGTGTAAGGGTGTGGAACCAAACTAAAAATGAGCTTGGCCATCTGGAGCTCCAATAAGAATGGGGTGAACTCCAAATGTATATGATTCCTTTTGTGATATCAAGCCCCTAAGTGAGAAGATTAGTCCAAGTTAAAGGTCCAAGTAGATAGAGCCAACGTTGGATCATTCAGATTTCCAAATGATAGGTTGCTTCGGGTAAAGTTGATCCACTGATGGTTTTTCCAATCTTTTTGAACTAAGTACAATAAATGTCAACATAAAATGGAAACCAAAAAAATTGTAAAAATCCCATATTTTGACTCAATAAAATGACTCAAGAAAAATGAGAAAGTTTTATTTTTGAAAAAGTTTGAATTTTTTTTTGGGACAAGTAAACAATAGAAAACACAGTGTTAGTAACATATGAAAGCAGTCACCCCTTCCCCCAGACTTAAATCACTGCATCCACAGTGATATAAAATCAAAGAAAATGGGTGCTACGAAACAACACTGGAGATAATGAATTGTGAACAAGAAAACAAACCATAAAGATGTCTATCAGAACATAGCTTCCAACCATAAGAATTGGTATGTTGGATAGGATCCCTACATGGTTTTGGAGTGGTCCATCAACCAATTCTATTTGGGACTTGGTTGGTACCATGTGTTTTAGACACAATAACCTTGCATTCTTGAGCGATATGACATTTATACTAGCTCCAGTGTCTATCAAGCAGTTCTTTAAAAGAGTTCTTCCAATTGTGACGGGTATATGGAAATCACCTGAATCTTCTCTTTTTGGGGGGATTTTATCCTGCCTCTTATTGTTTAGGTAATCCTGGAGGTAGTCAGTTGCGCCTTGAAGTGTAATCTACCGGGAAGGATATCCAAACTGAAATCTGCCATCATAAGTAACACAAACTTGATTTCCTCAAAGGGTAACCTTGCTCCCCACTCACCAACTATCTCATCAACCTTACTCTCTGTGACAGGATCCATCTTCTTAGGAGTTGTTTTTTCTGCCTCTCCCTTATTTCTAAACTCTTTTAGGGTTTTGTTCTCAGGAGGTTTATAAAGCTGCGTTCACGGGGATCGATCAATCTCGACCTGGATCGGTCGATCTTCTCCAATTTTAAAATCAGTATCGGGGAAGTGGAATCGATCGATCTCACCCTGAGGGTCGATCCTGGCGGAATCCAGATCGATCTTCTTATCGAAAATACATTGGCTCTCATTGCTGGATCAATCGATCCCACCTTCGGATCGATCGATCTCAGGGGAGTTTTGCTTTTTGAATTCTAGAACTCTCTCAGTTATGGAAACTTCCAGGATCTCGTTCACTAAGTGAACAACATCGATAACATCAAAATCATTATTCACGAATGTTTGACCATTGATGGTAGGTTGCATATCGGCGGTCTCAACGTAAAGTTTCACAACTGTTTTTCCGAGGCGGATTTTTATCCTTCATTTTGGTACATTTATGGATACTCCAGCTGTAGCTAAGAAAGGGCGTCCTAGGATAAGGTCAGTACCATTATCATCCAAGTCTAGAACCATGAAATCAGTGAGTATGTAGCATGAGCCTACCAATATCCAGATATCAATTAGGATTCCGTGTGGTCTCCGAGTTGTTCCATCAGCCATGGTTATTTTCTTGGTGGTTTGCTGCATAGTTAGCAGTCCAAGCTTATGCAAAATAGAAAGTGGTAGTATGTTGATGCTTGTTCCCAAATCCACTAAGCTGTGTTTGAAACATGTATCTCCAATGGTGCATGACAGGATGAATTTCCTGGGATCTCTTAGTTTCTTTGGAAGTATTTTGTGCATTTGCTCATCTCAATTTTCCTTTAGGAATTTGACAGAATCCTCCATAGTGGATTTCCCAGTGAAAATTTTCTTTAATTGATCTTCCATTAAATGAATCATTGAGTAGACCTCTGGAAAGGGTAGTCTAACTCTCATCTGTTTAGCTATCTCTTCACATTTCCACTTATCAAATTCACGGTAGGTAGATTTAGAGATCGGTGGTAATTTCTTTTTAGAGGATGCTGATGATTCCATGATTGATTTAACGGGTTCGGTCGAGAATTCCTAGTCTTTCAACACAGGGGATTTATCGGTTTCACTGGGGGTCGACCGCTCTTGATCTATTTCCATCTCTCTGAGATTAGCATAATAACGCTCTACTTCTTCTATCTCATCATCCATGGAGTGATCACTTCTATTTTCCGACGTTTCAGGTTCTTCAGGAATTATCAGCTCCCTGTTGTAAAAGCTATCTTCTATGTCATCATTGAAGAAATTGTCTTCTTCATCGTCAGACAGATAAATTATCGTCCTATATCCTCTAGCAGGATAGCTTTTTGGGACAACGCCTTTTCCGCTTCTAAGTTCAACAAAGTGTAGAGATTCGTTGGGGTTTCCCTGGGAAAGTTCTGGTTGGAGCCCTATTTTTCTCAGAATTTTGGGCAACTTGGTTTTCTAAAACCCTTACGTGAGTTCCTAAAGCATCAAATTTCCCATTGAGGTTCTCATAAACTCTATCAACCTTAGCGTTGATATCCCCAGCGAATTTCTTCTGTCCTTCCATGATTTGCCGGAATAGAGAATCAATTCTATCTATTGAACCTGCGTTTCCGGGTTGAGAATTGAATCCTATTTTACCATAACCGGCATTGTTTTGGAAGTTCCTTTGGTTTTGAGTACTCCGAGGTGGATAAAACTGATCTTCGGGTTCTCAACATTAGTGCTACGGTAGGACAAGTTAGGATGGTTCCTAAAATTTGGGTTAAAACCCCGGGTTTGGTAGTTTCCCTTTCCACCAAGAAAGTTGATGTCCTCAGTTTGATCCTCCTCATCATTGAACTCATCACTTTCCAAGCGATTAACATATCTCTTTTTAAGCTCTCATCAGAATGTCCACCTTAGCATTAAGCTCCTCTATGATCTTGTCACTCACCCGAATAGGGTTGACTCTCCTATCATAGTCAGAAGATCTGTTAGAGTCGCTTGCTGCCTGGTTTTCAATGAGTTCTGTTACTTCTTCCAGCGTATTGCTCATGAAGTCTCCCCTACTGGCTGTATCCATAGAGTCATAACGTCATTAGTCAGAAAGCTTATTTGATACTTCATTTTAACTCCATTGTAGAAGAAGTTCATCTTGTCTAACTCGGTGTAGCTTTGAGGGGGACAGTCCCTTAGGTATTCCTTATAGCGTTCACAAGCTTCATAGAAGGACTTGGTACCAGCTTGGCGGAATGTGGCTATTGTGTTTTTTAGCGCTGCGGATCTAGCTTTGGTGAAGAACTGCTGAATGAAATCAGCTCGGCATTCACTCCAGCTTGTGATAGATCCGTGACTCAAAGATTTCAGCCATCTATGAGCCTTATCAGCGAGGGAAAAAGGAAAATAGTGTACAACTGAGGTAGTCTTGGGGGAGTCTGTTGGCTTTGGTGGTACTACAGATCTCCTCAAAGATATCAATATGGTCCATTGGATTCTCGTTAGATAGCCCATGGAACTGATTATGTTTAACCAGGGCGATTATTTGAGGTTTAATCTCATAATCTTGCCTCTGGATAGGAGGGGGAATGATAGCAGATCGGTTCCTATAGTAGGCGTGCGGGGCATCTTGCTCGCCTAAGGTAATCCTGTGTGGCGGGACTTGCAGTCCCGGCACAGCATTTATGCCAACCCCAGCAGCTCCAGCATCATTGAGAGGTCCTCTATTATCCTGACCCTCTCTCCACCGGACTGCATCTGCATTCTCACCATCAACAACAGGGGGAATGTATCTAAGGTTATTAGGATCAGCCATACCAACCTTATCTTTTGTTTTCCTTGTGGTTTTGTTTTTCTTTGTTTCCTTGATCTTCCTTGTAAACTTCCTTGTTAACTCTTCTATGCTCAAGTCTTGTAGATCTTTAGAAGCCTTGCTCCTTAATTGCATACACATAAGAAGTAAAATAAGTTTGAAGATCAGATCCGAAAAAGAGGCTATGGGATCAATCGATTTTGGAAGTAAAAAATGCAAAAGTAAAAATATCGTAGACTAGGTTTAAAAACTTAAATCTAAAAGCTATAATTACTCCCCGACAACAGCACCAAAAACTTGATGTGATGTTTTGTGCATCAGGTTTTATCCAACATCTAAACTCCGCAAGTGCACGGTTGTGCGCGGCAGTGTAGTGGTGGGATCGATCCACAGAGAGTAAAGAGTGCTATATATCCTTAGATCTAAACAGAGTTAGGATGAAAATATGAAAAGTTTTGTCACAAAAATAAAATCCGAATAAAATCCAAAAATAATTAAATAAGGAAAGAAAAATCAATTTAAAACAAATGTTGGGATCTGAGAAATCGCAGGGATTTAAATAAATAAAAAGGATATCTAACCAGATTAGCAATTAAATGATTTAGATCTAGAACACAAACACTGTACCAAAATAAATCTTTTTAATAAAAGAAAATATTATTCTATCATAAATCCGCTAGGACCCTATGATAGCATATTTTGACCTAGTTTGATAGAGTTCACTTGTAGATCCAGCTTCAACTATTGGAAATCTGGAAATCAAGCCTACAAACTATAGATTCCGGGTAGAATAGCCAACACTAGCTGTACTATAAACCCCTATGAATCATTTGATAGATTCGTCAACCTAACAAAAGCATTTGATTCATAGAAGTAGAGATCTATTAACCATAATTCTAATCTATAACAATAACTTAATTAAATATTAAATCTCTTTGAATAAATCTCATCTCCCAACATATAGATCTACTCAACCATGGTAATTGGTTGATAGATCATTATGTTGTGTGGTTGAAAACACAAAGGAAAAGATGAAAACAGATTGAAGATCTTGAAAATGCAATGAAAACTTTAAAGATCTGAGAAAAAGCAATGTAAAAATTACAGATCTGAGATGAGAAATAAAAAGGCAGAATAACAGTAAATTTTGTGTCTAGGTCTCTCTGGCCGCTCAGGAAATGAGCCTTATTTATAGAGTGTCTTCTAGGTCAGAACTTGGAGTTAATGTGCGATTTGGAGAATATTTGTGTCTGGGATCGATCGATCTGACTTGGATAGATCGATTGATCTGACTTGGATTGATCGATCTTCTTCCTCTGATCCATGCCACCTCATAGATTCTTTTGACTGACTGATCTGCTTCAGGATCGGTCGATCCTCATTATGCTTGGTTGATTCTCTTCAGGATCGATCGATCCAGGATGTCTCCAAAATCCAATGATGTGTAAAAACGTCCAAATTTGCTCCATTTTGCACATTTTAGCTCCAAGGAAGAGAACACCTGAAAAGATACTAAAACCGGCCAAAAGAACACAAAACCTAACTTCTAAACTCAATTAGACAAGTAAAAGAATAATAAAAACGGGTCAAAATAGACACTCATCAGCTAACATCATACTTGCTCAATTTTCCCTTCCATCAATTATTCGAGACTTCTAAGGCTATTTAAATATCAGGTCTTAGTCATTCTCGGTCATCTCTCTTATCACTTATCCTTTGGATTTTGATACCTTCCATCGGTGCAATGATGTATTTTGGACTCTCTTAAAAAATGTTTATTATGTATGTTAATGCGCAAAATAACTAAATTCACCATATGTTTGTTTAATTACATTTCGTTATCGATAAATTAATGCATGATACTACCACCTCTTAGCGCTTATAGGGGATACATTCTCTTCTAAATTTTTTTTATTGAAAATTTATAAATGACACATTTGAGTTGAGGTGAACTAATAGCTAATAGCTAAAATTGATCTCCAACAGTTTACTCATCCTACTCTTTTGTTTAGAAGCTTATGGCATCTCCAATCTAGTTTTATATTTATTTCTAAACTCTAGTATAAAGTAATACTCCTTCTATTCCAAAATATAAGGATTTTTAGTTAAAAGTTTACTTATAAAAAAAAATTATTTTTTAAACTAAAGTCATCATTAGTTTACTTTCCTCTTCCTATTCTTTTTCTTTTTATCTTTTTAATCATATTAAATTATTAGTATTTTTCATGTTCTAAAAATTGGCCGTCTAGCTGTCTAGGCGGCCGTCTAATCGTTCCGCGGCCGTCTAATCAGAGTAATTAATCGGTGAAATTGTCGATTAGCTGCCGCCTAGCCGATTTTTTGCCAATTAATATCCGTCTAGCCGAATATATTTTTCAAAAAAAAAAAAAAATTGTCAAAATTTTGTTGTTTACACAATTTACTAAAACTTTATCCCAATTACAAAAAAATCAGTAACAATTCATTTATGTTTATTTTTTACATCATATTTCTGATTTTGAACCCTAATTGAAACAAAAATACAAAAATAGACCAAAATACTAACGAAATCAAGAACAAATCAACTATATTATCAATTATATATTTATATTATATGTACATAACTATAATTTTTGATAAAAATACTAAAAGAATAAAAAAATAATCTTCGATTAATTCTTGTTTAATCTCCGATTTTTTACTAATCGCTAGGCACACCCTCGGCCAGCCGACTAGCGCCTAGCAATTTTTTAAACATGAGTATTTTTTGTAAAAGTGCATAGATATCTGCAAAGATCTTTATAAAATGACACAAGAGAATTTGGCTAAAAATTCTTATATTTTGAAACGTAGAGAGTAGAAAAATACAATGAAAATGATCTTATATCATGACAAAATAGCACCACATAGTGGATGGTCTTCACCAAAGCTCTTATCAAAATAGTTAAGATACCATTTAAGATGTTTTCTTGCAAACAAAAATAATTTAATTCCACAAACTAAACCTAAAAGAGAAAATAATTAAAAGTTAAAATTAATGCATAACTGCAATTTACAACAAATTTGAACTAGAACTTTAAAAGGAAGTATTTGTTTGCTACGGAATATTATTAGTTTTGTAGTACCAAAAACAGTTTACCTTGATTAAATAATTTTGTCATAAAGCTAAACTGTCTTCTTTTGTTTATACGTTTCTTTAACTTTTATTTTCAGTCAGTTTTTTACTTTTTTATACAATCAAATATAAATAGCTTTTTCTTTTAGTCCTTTCATCAGTAACTGTCGGTAGGGACATTTCCCCAACATCATCATCCTTGTTCGTATTGTGCACCGGAACCAAAATTTAAATGGTATTGGAACCAAATTTGCCCCCAAAATAATCAATCCGGGTTAAAATCGAAATCAAACTCGGTTTAATTTAGAATCCATCAGAATATAGAAAACCGGAATACATGCACGTATAGCGTATTACAGATGTATCACAGCTAATAGTTTAAATACAAACGTGGTGTGTCGTCGTTATGACTCTTATCTACAAACACTTAAAATCTTGACCCAACCATAAAAAGCTCACTGGTCCACACTCTTTTTAATTCGGATTCTTCAGCAATTCTTCATACCACAATCCATGAACATTACGCGACACGTTCGCCACAAGAACAACAATGTCTGAAACCTCTATGACCTTATCCGAGAGAGAAGCTGCACCGATCTTTCTTAGCATTGTTTCCACTAACTGCTTTCTCTTTGTGTTGTTTCCTGCCAAAACCGCTGCTCTTGTAGCTAAGTATATGGTATGTGATACATGTGTGAACACTGCATCTCCTGCTTGTAAGCTTTTCACAAGCATGTTTGCGATTACTTGTTTCTTTGTCTCTGCTTCGTCAGAATCAAGAAGCTCTGAGAGTGTTTCCATTATTTCTGAAAGACCTGCGTCAGGTTTCGCATCTAACATCTCGTAAAGACGGTTAATGCAAGTCCATGTAATGGTTTCCATATCAACCGGGGATGAGTTTTCGCCTACAAGTGTTTGCTGGAGAATCAACACACTAAAAGAACGAAAGAGAGCGGTTAATAGGAGAATTATATAATCATCATCGTGATCAAGAAGTAAGTTTTGCCACTACTGACCTGATGGAGACTAGAATGATTTTCTGGATTTGTGATTGAATAGCTCTCAACCTAGAGAGGTTAAGTTGAAATGTTTCAGGGATAGTTTCTAAAGTAAGACCACCAATTTCGCTCACCAGTTTTAACAAGCCGAGACGAACAAGAAGATCCACAGTTTCTCCTTTGCACTCTAACAGTTCAATTCCTGCAACAGAAGATCACAAGCATAACATCAATCAACATTGACCAAGGTAGATTCAGAAAAATGTCGTGGACGCATAGTTTAGGTTCCTTCTATAGCCAAATCTGGGATTGATAATTTATAAAACCATTCACTAGCTTATGGTATACGATAGTTGTAAAATGAATGTGGTAACAAGTTTGGTTTCTAAGGTGAAAACTCTACCGGTTGGTTTGTGTTCGCTAAATCAAGTTTTTACAAGAAAAGAAAATCTCATAAAGATGAATAAAGTTGATAGATCGACACTAAACCTGGAAATGGAGACGAAGAGGTATTGACTTTTGAAACAGGGGAGATATTGCCTCCAGTTCGCATGGTGGTTGAAGGGAGGCCTGATGATCCAGAGTGATTACTTGTGACAAGAGAAAGAGCATCTATGTGTTCTTTCCACTCCTTCTCTGCCTCTCCTCGAACACTGATAAGCCAACGCTTTGTCAATTGTAGAGTGGAAGATGCTTGGTCTGGGGAACCATGCCGACTGGAAAATGACTTCTTCAGATATTCAAGACCAGCAGGTCCCTTTAGAAGCGGCTCCAAGAGTTTCAAACGCGATTTGCTGATTTCCTTCTTTAGAATCTGCAAGTATAGAGGACATATTATAGTAAGGCTTTGTAGTTTTACAGAGAAATTATGTTTTGAGATTTGGTAGGTAATGTAAAACCATGTGATTCTTTCCAGCTTTGAAACAATATATATTCTCATATGTGAGTTCCTATAAGAAAGTACATGCTATGCAGAAAGCTAAGAACCGATCAATTATTATTATGTCCACAAAGTACACAAAAGAAAAAAATGCATGGACAAAAGAAAAAAATGCATGTACCTGAATCTGCTGCAAAACAAAGCGTAGCCCCTTAACCATTAAGACTGCATATGACGAATTTGACTGGCCTTCAGCTGGAACTATCTCTCCAAGTTCTGTCATTAATTTATGGTGAGTAGTTCTGATTTCCTCTTCATTGGCTGGAGCAGAGAGTTTCAGTAAAATACCAAGGGAAAACTCTAGAATATTTCCAAGATAACTCATGTCGACATTCCCAGAAGCCAGTAACTGAATCATGCCAAGATAAAAAAAAACATTCAGTACATATCAATATATCATATCTGTTGTACCAGCAATTAAGACAAGGCTGTAGTAACAAGTACCTGAGACAGTACATCTGTATCGATAGTTTGAACAATCTCTTGTCTCCAATCTTTGGGTGATATCTCACAGAGTTCATCCCTCACTTCTTTCATAAGTTTAATAACCCAGCTGAAGTCTGGCTGTGACTGTTTCATAGATTCCATGACACCATCCCAGAAAGCCTTTTCCATTGTTTCCTTAACCTTCACCTGGGATATCGCAAAAGTGACAAGATATGAGTCAAGTCGAAAATATATCATAGTGCAACTGAATGAATCAGAACAGTGAAGTAAGTATATATCACAGCCTTATGGAACTTATATTTACGAACCTGGAGGTTGCTTGAATCCCCAGTGTTAGTTTCGAAGCTATCAGCAAAACTACTGCTATTGTCATGGACAATTTCATTCACAATTACTTCGTTCTCACTAGCCAATGCTGCATCAAAGCTGGCAGTTGTCACGTTTGGAGTAGAAATGCCCTCGCTTCCTGCTAGAGAAAACTCGTTTTAGATTGAAGACTTGTCAGATAATCTGTGTGCTTTAAAGGTTATCCAGATTGAAAATGCTACCAGAATTCAAAGACGATGGCAAATTCGATGAGCCCGGTGAAGATGAAGATAGAAGATGAGCAACTACAAGTGCTTTTGGAGAAGATGCTTCCAGCTGAAAAAATAAACAAGAATATGTCATTCTCCCTACCAAGCTTCTGACCTTCTATAAAGAAAAGTTTGCAGCATATAGGTTCATGTTACAAAGTTTATTAAGGTAAATAAATGCAAATGAGAGGAATGGGAAATACCGGCTTCTGAGAAGAAGTATGTTTCGACACCTCAGAGAGCTCTGGCTCTTGAGTACTGGCAAAATCTTTCTCTAAAAGCTTAGCATCATTAATCTTCCAAACTACAAATCCCTCCAGGTAAGAGCACCAAGCTTTATCAAATGCTTCCAGTTGAGATCTGAATTTTCTTGGAGCTACCGAAGAAACATTGTCCGGGAGGGTAATTTCTGGTCCTTCCAATATAATTTTCACCAACAACTCAAACTCTCGAATAAGATAGGTTGCAGATTCCACTAGCGCAATCTCATGTTCACCTCTTCCTCTAAAAATCGCAGCTGGATGTTGCTTGATCATGTACGCACATAGAAAAATTCTAGCCGGGTATCTTGCAATCTTTTTACGTTTTTGATATCCCGACTTCTTGGAATTGGGTGACTTTTGCTCACCTTTACTCACGGAACTGGGTGAGTTTCCTCTACGAGCTGAGGGGAAGATATGCTTAAGAAGATGATTAATATTCTCCACAGTAAATGCCTGAGATAGAGTGAGTCGGATCTCGAAGCGATCAAGCAATTCTTTCACTGTTTGAATTACAGAAACTGAGTTCATTTGAATGGCAAACTGCTCAAACGGCACCGACTCAATCGATTTTTCATCGATCCCCAAATCGTGATATGCTCTGGCCAAGACGAAAGTAGATTTCTTGTACTTTGTAAATCTTCTCCAGCATCTGAGTTTAACAAGGACCATCAGATCACAGATGAAAGACAGTCAATCATCATGCAATATCTTAAAGATCAAAACACTTACCTTTCTAACATCCTCACAAGATGCATTTGATTCTTGCGGATTCTTTCTGATCTTGAAGATGAACAACTGTCCATGCCTCTTCTTCGCCTCATGTATTGTGCTTTCAGTTTCTTGGCCTAACCAGACACCAGATTAGTAACGATAAAACAGAAAATTGCAAATATAAAAGCTTGAAAATTTTAAACATACCCGTTGAAGCCGCTCTTCTAAAGAGTCCTTCATTTTCCTTCTTTCAGCTTCCTTTTGACTCTGCACAGAACTAGCAGCTCCGAAAACCCGCGTCAACCTCGCATTTGCTCTTCTCCTTTCCGCTTCCAAAATCCCCATCCTTTTACTCTCTGCAGCTGCTCTTTTCTGAAAAATCGCAGCACGAACACTTTCCTTATACCTCTTCTCCTGAATTGCTTTTTTCATCAAACTCTGCGCAGCTCGTTGTCTCTTAGCCGCTCTTCGTTGTGCCATAGCTTTAAAATGAAGCATCCTATTCTTCTCTGCCTTTAAAACTCTTTCTTCAACTTTATTCTCTAACTCATCACGTTCCTTCTCAACCCTTTGCTCAAGTCCGTTCCTTGCAGCTTGTCTTGCTTCATCTAACTTAGCCAAACGAGCCAACTCCTTCTCCAGAATACTCAACCTATCAAAGACTCAAAACATCAATACTTTATGATTTTCAAAATTACACAAAAAGTTATCTCTTTTACCTCTTTTGTTCAGCAGCATTAAGCTTTAATTCGAGTCTCTGACTAAGCTCCTCCATAGTCACAGACCTTGGACTTCTCATCTTAGGTCGAGCTTTGGTCGATAGTGACTCATAGTATTGCTACAAAATTTCATAAAGTAATGATTTTTGTTCTCATATCAATTTCTATAAACCGGTTTGGTTTAATCAATTTAGAACCTAATCAGCTTCAAATTCACAAACTTTAAGATTACCTGACGCCGGAGATCAGCTTCTTTGAGTTTTGAATCGATCTCTTCGGCAGAGACGGGGCTTTTTGGTTCGAGAAGACGACGACGGAGCCTCCGTGGAAGAGTCTTTGGTGATGATGTCGTTACGTTATCTTCTTCATTCGCCGGAAAACTCAGGGAGATTCCTCCTAATCGATCCGATTCCGTCATTGAATTTCACAGAATTAATGTTAAACACAATTGTAGATCACAAATATCTTGAAAATAGAAAAAAAATGTTTTTTTCTCAGTCGGTGAATGTTCTCAGAGCGAAGATAAATTTTGAAATTGATGGTTTTGAAGAAGATGAAGATGATACGCGTTTTTCTCAATCGGACCCGTAATTTCTGGAAAGTTCTGAAAGTATCCATATTTTTGAACCACAAGTACTATCGCATCTATGGCTCCGGTGGGGCCGGTGAAACGATGACGTTTCGTTATATGGGCTTTTAAATTGGCTAAAAGCTCAAATAAGTGTTAGACCTCCTCATCTGGAAAAAAACCGGACTCAAGAACCGAGCCGGATCCAAATCAAATTGGATTGGTTTCGGATACCTTAAAATATTCAAATAGATACTTTAATTAATATATTTTGATGGGCTTCCAACTTGTCTAATTGTCTAATTAATATATTTTGATGTGTAATAATAGTATATTTTTAGAAATGATGGTTTTTTTAGTCATAAATTTTAGTATTTTTGGACAAGAATTGACGGATCAATTATTATGTCAAGTCAATTATAGATCAGATTGAACATATGTGAATCAGACTTTGATACAATATTAGAGTATGAGCTTCCAACTCAAAATTAATTAACTAAAAAAATCATATTCTTCATAAATTATTTTAAGATATTTATCCAATTTCTGATGTGGGACTTTATGTCGAATATAGTTTATATATAACATAATATACCCAAATCTTAATTAAATATATAATTTTCTTTAACCAGTCCACTGACTCAAATATGTTTGGTTAGTTTGGATATTTTTTGATAAAAATAAGCAATTGTATTTCATATATTTGGATAAATTAAGTAAATTTGGATATATCAATGTGCGGTATATATGTTCTTTCATGTTTGTGTTTGTTTGATGTTTGTGTTTTTATTTGTTTAAATCCATGTATGAATATATATTATCAAAAGACAAACATTTCTCGCTAAACAAACTTGGAGAATTATTCAGGAACCTGAATGCCTGTTTGCTCAGCTTATAAAAAGTAGGTACTTCCCTGAAGGTGAATTCATGGATAAGTGTCTCGGGCCTAGACCGTTTTATGGATGGAGGAGTATACTACATGGACGGGAGCTTTTGGCACAAGGTATGTCGAGACAAATTGGCAATAAAGAATCTCTCTTGGTGTGGACTGACGACTGGCTTTTTGAAAATGGATGGAGACCACCTTTTAGAAGACATGTCTCTTTTGATCTAAACCTAAAATTCAGTGACCTCATGGATGCGGATAGAAGAGGATGGAATGAAGAGACATTAAGTGAAATTTTTGTGCCTGAGGATATAGCAAGGATTAAAGAGATAAAACCCATGATAAACAGAGAAGACTATTGGGACCATACCAAAAGCAGCGACTATTTGGTGAAATCAGGCAACTGGTTAGCTAATAGAATTCACAATGCTGAGGCCATTAATACTGCAGAAACCCTACCCTCACTAAACGAGATCAAAGTGGGAGTATGGTCTCTTCCCACTGTCCTGAAAGTGAAGGCGTTTCTGTGGAGAGCTGCTAGTGACGCGCTCCCAGTAATTGATCTATTAAAGAGACGGAGACTGAGAACAGATGACAGATGCCAACTATGTGGTTTTGACGGTGAATCGATTAACCATGTTCTCTTTACGTGCCCTGCAGCATGACAAACGTGGGCGTTATCAAGATTTCCCAGCCCAGAGAATGGTTTTGACCCTCTCTCAGTCCATTCGAACTTGTTTTACTTATACAGGATGAAGCTTAAAAAGGATATTCCCGTCGAGATCCGAAGACTTTTCCCTTGGATTTTATGGAGGATATGGAAGAATAGGAACACCTTTTTATTTGAAGCCAGATCCTTCTACCCATTAGAGACGATGAGGAAAATAGAAGAGGATGCGGAGGAATGGATTATGGCTCAGAGAGTGAACCAGGAATTGGATGAGACAGTATCCAATGTCACTGAGTTGAGACCTACATGCGTTCCTCCTCCACAACAATGGTCAAAGTGTAACATTAGGATCAAATGGGACAAAACATCTAATAAAGCGGGAGTTTCTTGGGTCCTAAGAGATCATCTTGGTCAAGTGAAAGTTCACAGCTGAAGACTTTTTGTGGACATACGCAGCAAAGACCAAGCCAACCTTACCATCATTCTATGGGCAATCAAAAGTATGCAGGAACACAGGATCTCGTCGGTGATATTCGCGCCGGAAGTGACAGATCTTTTTGGTGCGGTTAATAGACCAAAGGCTTGGCCCTCTTTCTACTTCCAAAGTTCAGAAATTTTACTGGCCTTAGCGCCAATCGGGTCTTGGAAAATTTTTCTTGAATCACACCAAACAAATAGAGGAGCCTCTCCCATTGCTCAAAGTGCCACACATTTCTCGCTGGGACAGTCTTATGTAGCGATGGGTCAGCCCTCGTGGCTAGAAGAATTATTTGAGGATGAGAGATTCATAGCCTCTGTTTAAGTTTTTTTACATCTTACTAACCATGGCTTTATTTCTGAGCCTATTTTTTGATCAGTTGTGGTGTATCACCTTTTTGTAAAACACCAAACTGCTGACCCCTGTGGGGTGACGATCTGGTTGTATCCTCTTTTCTTATCATCATTAATATAATTACCATTGACAAAAAAAATGACAAAAAAATGTTTGAATATGCTTGAATGAACCAAAGTCCTTGTTCGTGTTATGTTTGTGTTCAAGTTTTTGGTACAGGGAAATCTCATTACGGTTTAATTGGTTCGGTTTTAATCAGATTATTGGTTTATTCTGAATTTGAGTTTATTCCGATTTAAACCAGAAAAAATCGGTTTATTCGGTTTGTATGTAGGTTTATTCGGTTCGGTTACACGATTTAAAATCAGTTTCGAATTAGCCCAAATTTTTTTATTTCCTGGTTTATTCGGTTTGTTTGTTCGGATTACATATTAAAAAGGGAATTTAACGGGCCATGCCCTAGGCCCATCAGTATTTGCACTCAATATCCTTTTTGCATCAGGATTTCAAACATAACCTTTTGCAATATTTTTTCATGGCCCATGCAATAGGTAAATGACAGGTTTAACCCCGACTAAATCTGATGTGTTTGTGTGGCGGGAAAAGCAAATGGGTGAAATGTTTGGAAAAAGCTGTAACATTAAATGTGGGCAAAAGCATGGAAATATAAATTATAAAGTAAAAAAAGAGAAAGCTGGAAAATAGGAAAAAGAAAAAAAAAGTTAAAAATCGTATAAAGATATTTATTTGGTTTCATAGACTACTGAATGTTTTTAACATTTGAATCCATAATCTTGTCCACAAGAACTTGTTCACTCCTTCCAAAATACCAATTTTGTCCACCGTAACTTGCAAAAATTATAGATATATGATTATTGTTCGTATGATTTACATAGATATATTATAAAATGTAAAATTTGAAAGATGAGAGAATAATTTATATATAGAAGCTAAGTTGAAGAATTTATTTATTGTAGTGGTTTGAATGGAGATTAATAGTGGACAAGAATTGTGTAACTATTTTTATATGTTTGCAAAGTTGTCAATGATATTTGATAACATGGACATAACAATTTGAGTAGTCCATCATGTGAGACAACAATGTGGTATTAGGAAAATATGCAAATTAATTGTACATAAAATCCAAAAACAAACATGCAAAATAATGTTTGATTAAATATACATAAAATCCAAGATCAAATATATATAAACCAATTTTTTTCAAAAAAATTAGACACATTAAAACAAGATCAAACGTTCAATTAAATATTGATAGACAAAAATATAAACTAAACATACACACTTATATTCGAGATGGACAACAATCCGTCCGACAGATCTAATGTGATGGACAACAATCTCCTACTATAGATAAGTGGATAATTATAATTAAGGTTGTCTACGAGAACAATTACAAAAATAAATAGCTACGAAAGACCCAAAAATTTATAAACCCAAACATTCATAAAATGTAAAACACCATAAATCATGACAATTTAGATAAATTAATAATGTGGAAAAAACAAAAGAAAGAACAAAATCTGTAGAAGAAAGAAAAATTGTTTTTGTTGTGGAAAAAGAAAAAGGAAGAAGAAGAGAGAGGGTAAAAGAATAAATAAACGAGATCGAGAAAGAAGAGAGAGAGGAAAAAAAAAGAAGAACGGAAGAGAGAGAAAGGAAGAGGGAAAAAAGAAGAAATGAGGAAAAGTCGAGAGAAGAAAGAGAAACAAGAGAAAACAAGAGATGGACCATAAGACAAGGACAATATTGTCTTTTGAATGAATAAAAAATGACATCAAAAAGTTATGTTTGAAAGGGGGAGAAGTTAAAGTTATGTTTGAAAAAATAAAGTGATATAGGGTATGTAGTGTAAAATTCCCTATTAAAAATTACATTATTACACATCTAAACCCAAACCCAAACCCAAGAACAAATTCAATAAAAATTTATTCTCAGGCCCAATTTAAAT
Source organism: Cardamine flexuosa (assembly GCA_963555745.1). Classification (NCBI taxonomy): domain Eukaryota; kingdom Viridiplantae; phylum Streptophyta; class Magnoliopsida; order Brassicales; family Brassicaceae; genus Cardamine; species Cardamine flexuosa. The sequence continues at coordinate 14,493,884 of OY743221.1, read as the reverse complement.
TGAATAACAAATCCAAAACTTAATTAAAAGCCTAAACCCAAATATAATTTTAGGGTTTTCGACAAAAGATCTGTGTAGTTGCGGCTGCGGCGAAGAGCTACAACCATCCAATTCCACCGCCGATGATAATGTTGTCCAACGAGACATATTCCATCGTTCCTTTTGTCACTATGAATTGAGAGATTGTAATAAAAGTAAACTCAATTTGAACTCTTTTGATAAGACATCTAGAAAAGAAAGGGAAAATCGATTATGGTTTCAAGATATTCATAGCATCAAACCATTGATATTTGAAATGAATACCAAAATATCATTAAATAAGACATCTACAACCCTAAGACCCAATTGGATCTGAAAACTCCCAATTTGAAAATCTGAAAATTAGGGTTTCAAATTTCATCTTTCAAATTCAAGAGAGTCAAACCATTGAAAGTTGAAACGAATATCAAATCCTCGTTTACTAATACATCTAAAACTCCAATACTTAATTTGATTTAAAAACCCCAAATTTTAAAACTAAAAAACGTGATTAGGGTTTGAAACTTACTTATTGAGTGAAGAAAAAATAAGTGACGAGATGATGAAGATGAACTGATGATGATTCTTTCTCTTGTGTTTTCAAATCGAGAAGATTGAAGAAAAGAAGAAAGAAGAATGAGAAATGAGAAAGACAAAAGCTCTTGTTTCTCTCGAGTTTGAGAATGAGAAATAAGAGATATAATGGCAAATAAATCAAGAAAGCCAAAGAGTTGAAATGTGTTTCGATGTTGTTGGTTTAGATAGTTGGTTAAGGGTAATTTAATCGGTTATCGCATTCCGATCCAAACCGAACCTAAACCGATCTCTTATTGAAATCATTCCGATCGGTTATTCCTTCGATTTCAAGCGGATTCCAAACCCAAATTTCTGGTTCCGACCGACCTGATCCGATTAAACCAACCCCAAGGCCCAGGGCTGGTAATAACTAATAAGATGAGATTTGGAATGTATCAAAGGTTTTATTAAAGGGAAGGAAGCAACATATGTGTGACACGTGTACTGATGCGGACATCAACCCAATCTTCAACCTAGAGCATATACCCAAACTGAATGATTCACCACATTGGCATGAGTCGTGATGTTAGTATGGGCCAACCCTGCCCATTGAACAGTTTGCCTGTTTAGGCCTGGCCCATTTAGCAGATTTTGTTTGTAGCCCATTTATGACCATGCCCGTTTATGACCCGTTTAATTTTTTTAGGAACGTCTAGTGATAAACCCGCTCCACTTTTAATTCCTACTCTCTCTACACATGCAGCAAAAGATTATTTTCTCTGTGGAGATGCGTTCACATATTTGACACTTTCCTGAATGTTTTGTAAAACATTTTTTGCTAAATCTAAACCTTCTTTCACAATAAGGTTCAGTATATGAGCACAACACCTCACATGCATAAATTTCCCTTCACAAGGAACACCACTATCACTACCACTGATCATTTGAAGCTGGCCTTTGAGAATTTGCAGCATACTATTAATTAGTAGCATTGTCTAAAGTTACATTTCTTTTCCAGTCCCCATTCCTTCATGCAATCAAGAAGCTTGGCAGCAATATGTTCACCAGTATGTGGAGACTTCAACTCACAGAAAGCAAGACTTAAGCTCTTTAAATTCCAGCTATCATCAATGAAATGGGAAGTCAAGCAAATACCCAGTAATAGTAGCACGAGATGACCACACGTCTGAAGTGAAGCAAACTCGACCTTGATACTTTGAGAGTATCTCTTTCAGCTTGATCTTCTCAATCTCAAACCGTCTATAAACATCAGCTCCTGCCGTTTGACGACATATAGGCAAACAATCTGGGTTACGGTACCTATCTCTAGCTCTGACTTTAGCATGCTCAGGATAGTGAAGTCTTTAGGTAAAAAATAAGAATAAATGCTTGATTTGGAGAAGATTTGTGATCAGGATCGATCGATCTTCTTCTTTATATTGCGTCATTTCATAGATTCTTCTGACTGGTCGATCTTCCTTTGGATTGGTCAATCCCATGATATCTCCATGAATTCCTTGAAGTAAAGCTGCGTAAACTACCAGAACAATCAAGAAGCATCACTGTTACGGTTTCAGTATCATCACTTTTAGGTTATTTCTCAATTTCTGCCTTTTTAGTTCATAATATTTTGTCTTCAATATTTTTTTAAATCGATGGTGTTGTTGATAAAAAAGTGAGATTCCTAAATATAAGAAGAGCACTAGGTTGTTGATTTGTAAACTTCCATTTCAACCTCTTGTTCATGAAATCGCCCAAGATTTTAAGGAATAGTTGCCTCCAATTTATTATTCGAACCCTAAATCATGATTCCTAAAATTGATAAATAATTGTATGATCTTTGACTCTAATTTTATATATTGAAATTGTAGACGGATCCGATTTTTCAAAAGCATGTAGTGTTTAGCTCTACAAGAAGCTGCTGCAACATATTTTGTGGTTTTGTTCGAAGACATAAATCTGCATAATCATCTGAAACCAATACTCAAAATCACAATTTAGCAACAAAATATCTATCACGCTCTTGAGTACCACTTCAATAGCCTGTAATTCAGCCTAGCAGACTGAAGCAAGGAATCCTTTATGCCATTCACACCAAAATGGTTACTATAATGCACAAGTATGTTCAATTGACAAGACATATTCAGTGGAGAATGTGTTTAGATTCTATGATCATCATTTATTTTCTAATAGGGTTGTGTTAGTGTTTCAATTTATTTTTATGCAGAAATGATTGATCCATATCTTTCTAATTTTTATAATGAAAAAATATTATAGTTTCTTAAATGTATATTTGATTTATTACAACTCCACAACAACCGTTCATCTCTTTTTAATTAGATCTCTTATTACATCGACCTTCACCGATAACTGAGAGGAAGATTGGGTAGACTTGGGTATGTTTGTTTTTTTTCCCTCCATCACTGCATGGAGACAGTGCTACCAATTTAGAGTGATTTAATATTTTAATTATATATATATATATATTTGTTTTTTTAAATACCACTAGAATACTTTTCCTTTTAGATAAATGGTAAGTAAACTGTTATATTATATTACTAATATTAACCATCTTATCTAGTATAGAAATATATATGGGACACCTTGAAAGAAGCTATAAAAATGACATGTCCCTCATAAGGCAATTTGAATATTGTTTATTTACTGACTCACCAAATAGAATATTTGAATGAAAATTTAGGGAAAGTCATGTTTAATGAGTACTAGGCGATAGTCACAACAACCACGCAAATAACCATTTTATTTTAACAAAATATTATATTTATTCTTAAACAATACATACCAGAAATTGGTTAAAAATTATATAATTTAATTGGATACAAAATATCGGTAGAACCGGATACCAAAACAAACAGACAAAAATGGTTTAGTAAGTGGCAGGGGAGGATCTCTTCAGCCACTTCTACGGCGATCCGGATCCCCCTTGATCACAATCAACTTGACATTCACAAAGACGCATGTTTTGGGGCTGGGGAGTGCATTTGCAGTTATTAGGCTTCTTCACACGTGCACTTTGTGCATCCATAAAGTCAAGGAGACAAGTGATATGTGGACTGCCTTTCTCTGTGCATGATCCACTAAACAATTGTTTCGAGCGACAGTATACTGGTCCATTTCTTGGAGCTCCCTTTGGTTCTTCTATTTTTGTTTTACATGTTAAAAAAATAATAGACTTTAGTAATATGAAACAAATTTTATAACCAGACAGTTTTTTTTTTTACGGCAAATAAATTATATTAATCATAAACGTAACAGTCTTGGTACAATTATTTTGTCAACCAAATTGGAGGATAAAGAGAATATGAAAAAAAACAAATTGTTTACAGAGAAATGAGTTGCTAAAAGATGTGCTGCTTCGTTGCGACTTCGAGAGACGTAGGTTACTTTAATTTCTGCATACTTCTTCATCCATTCCTTACTGTCTAAACATAGATTTAGTATAGCTATATCTTCGTGGCCACCATTGTTAACAAGTACTTGACAATCTCCTTCGAAGATAACTTTCTTGTATCCTTTTGTCCTCATCAGTTGTAATGCACTAAGTAAGGCTTTGGTTTCTGCTTCTAGTGGCGAATTCGAGAAGTTTAGGTTTGAAGAACCCCAAATTTTTGGAAAGCCCATATTATCACGAACAATCCATCCACCAAATGTTTGATTTGTCAAATGGTTGTAAGTTGCATCAAAATTACATTTTAACCAATCATTTTTTGGGTTAGAACATTTTTGGGGTATAATTGATGATCTTATTTTTTCAGGAGTTGTATTATTTGTAATCCAATCATGAACATCAGATATTGCATAATCGATATCTTGTCCTGGCTTTAGCTATTTTTTTTGTTAAAAAGAAGATCATTTTGTGATTTCCAAATTCTCCACATTATCCAGAAAGGTAATATTTTTGTGATTTGGATAGATGTTTTTCGGTCTGTAGGTGTAGAAATTTTTTTAAATTTTCCTCAATCTCCATGTCTGTAAAGAAATGGGGCAGGTAAATAATAGATGATTTACTGACTCCTCATCTATACAACATCGCTGACATTTTTTGTCTACATTTATACCTCTTGTTGTAAGTCGCGTGGCTGTTCCTATAGCTTTTGAAAGGATCTGCCACAGAAATTTTTTTATTTTTGGCATTATTGGCAGTTTCCAGACCTGGTTTTAGATTAACACATCTCCATGGGGTGGATGGATGGATATATTCTGAGCAGCATGTAGTGAACGAGCTAGACCATATCCTGTTTTGACTGGATAGTTACCATGAGGGGTGAGATTCCAAACCACTCTATCTACAATCCCTGTTTGCGCTAAGTGCATGTTTTCCACCAAATATTTATCTTCTCGGTCAGAACAAAGTGTAAAGGATCGGCGTCCCATTGCCTGTGTCGTCCGTGAGTTTTGATTAAGTCCTCAACGTGTATGTCAAAATCTTCGACAATCTTCGTTTCAGGTCTTGGAGGATTCGAAGGGATCCATGAATCCCTGTAAACGCGAGTTCGTTTTCCATTTCCAATTACAAAACGTCAGCCATTTTTAAGGAGGTTGATGCCGGCGAGGATAGAAGACAAGCCATATGATTGGTAAGGGTGAGCTTTGGCATCAAAAATATGACCATCGGTATAGTAACATGACTTATAGATTTTTGCAAAAAGACTATCCGGATTCTTAAGGAGTCTCCATGCTTGTTTCGCTAACAGGGCATCGTTGAATTGTTCTAAATTGCGAAAACCTAGGCCTCCATCTTTCTTTGACATTTGAAGTTTTTTCCATGCTACCCAAGGAATCCCATGTTTATGTTTATCCTTCTCCCACCAATATTGAAGCATAATACTATCCAGATCAGAGATTACCTCATTTGGAAGTTTAAAACACGACATAGAATAAACAGGCATAGCTAATGCAACAGATTTAAGCATAATTTCTTTGCCCGCAGGTGAAAGGTATTTAGAACTCCATGATGAAGTTCTTTTTTGGACTTTTTCTATGATATATTTAAACATTTCACTCTTTTTACGACCAAACTGTTCAGGTAACCCTAAATATTTCCCCCCACCACCTTGATTAGTTATGCCTGATATCCTTTTTAGTCTTTCTTGAGTTTGTCCATGAACCCTGGAGCCAAATGTGATACAAGATTTTGTTTGATTAATCATTTGTCCCGAGCACATTTCATAAGTTTGGAAGACTTCTTTTATTGCTAGACAATTTGTATGATTTGCTTGACAAAAGAAAAGTGAATCATCGGCAAATAATAAATGAGTAATACGGGGAACACTATTGCCAATTTTAATGCCTTTAAGTTTTCATTGTCGCGCTTTAACATCCAAAAGATGGCTCATTACATCAGCACAAAGAATAAATAAATAAGGTGAAAGTGGGTCCCCCTGGCGTAAGCCTCTTTGAGGGGTAATAAGACCTTGGGGGTTACCATTAATAAGTACCGAGTAACTTAAAGTACGAACTGTAGCCATAATCCATGCTATCCATGTTGCCGAGAAACCGAAAGCTTTCATAGTTTTCTCAAGAAAGTCCCACTCTACTAGGTCATATGCTTTACTCATATCAGTTTTTATGGCCATATATGTTTGTGACACTCTTTTTCTGGATTTTAAAGAGTGCATCAATTCATGTGCAACCATAATATTATCGGAAATCATACGACCAGGAATAAAAGCAGCTTGAGATTCAGATACAATATCAGTAAGGTAGCATTTAAGGAGATTGACTCACTACAAGAATATTGATTATCCTTAGCACCCATAAAACGCTATTTAACGATCCAATAACGGTTTTTATGCGCTATGGTAGCGACCATGATAATATGTCGATGGGTATAACATAGCGTTTTATAGAAGTGCTATTTAATGTAGAGATATTATAGCATCTTTCCTTGTGCAATGTTATATTGTTTAATAGCGTCTACTTTTTGTTATTAATTATGTAAGTACAGCGTTTGTTTTCTGTTACATGCAAACTATTAACAGAAATTTTTATAAGCCATTATTTCAATTAAAATAGCATTCAGAATATGCAATTTAGTATTTTATAATAGCATGTCTAGTACGTAATGTATTTAACTAATATAGCATTTCTAATATGTAATATAATTTATTAAAATAGCATTTGTATTTCGTATTATTTAAATAAATAGCATGTGTATATATTATGCATAGCTTTTGGTTTTCACAATATAAACGGAAATACATTAAAATATGAACCTTGTAAAGGTTTGTAAACAATAGTCTCAACTTAAACCAAAACATACATTTACTTCAACTACATTTACATCAACAAACTCTACCTTCAACAATTTTTGTCCATAGTCTTTGCAATACGACCAACATCCATTTCTTCTTCAGAGCCTTCTTTGTGCAACCATGTACTGCTGATAATTAAATTCTGCAGGAAATAAAATTTTGAGCACATATCATGCAAAACAAGAGTTCATGCATCATGCTAAATAAGATTGTAATCAGATGAAAATCACATAATAATTAAGCAAATAGTTAAAACATTTATATAGGTGGAGAAATTTACCTTAGCTGAAGATGTTTACTAGCTAACCCATTACTAGAACCCCTTCACAGTCATTCATAACACAAAAATTCTCATCATCAGAAGATTGATCCCCAAATCATCAATTTCCTAGATTGATATTGATTCAGCAACAAACTTTTCTTCTGTCTCTAACTCGTGATACCCTCTTGGTGGCGCCCTCATAACTACTGACCAAGAGGGTATCAAGAGTGAAACCGTCTTCTTCTTTTACACCATATCCTTTGTCGGCCCATTTACACCTGAATATAGGAATTTGGAACATGTGATAATCCAGCAGTAAGATCTCTGTTATTACTCCATAGTATGCAACAATGTCAGCCATGTGGTTAGTATTACGAGCACTAGATATACACATACTAAAAGCTTCATATTCGACTCCACTATGATGTGTCTTCCTCTTAACATCATCTGTTAGAAATCTATGTCCATTAATGACATACCCCTTATATGATAGTGCAATATTCCTTGGGCCAAATGCCAACCATCTCAATTATGTGGAATGCTCTTTTGAGTTCGTAGGAATATGTTGATAATAGAAAAATGTATAGCTAATTAATATAGATATTAGCTAGTGAAATGCTATTTTTAGTTCATAGAAATAAGTTAAAACCTGTTCCTTAACCCACAGTGAGAACTTTTCCACATGCATATTCCATCATTGAGTTTGATTCCTTCTCAATCTGACATCATTATCTTGCAGTTCTTCTAAATGCAAACTAGTTTCACATTTATATAGAAATGAGTAAACTAGTTAAACAAAATTGAATAATGATATAGAATATGGCTTTACTTACTCAATATATGGATTCAGAACTTCCATGTTTAGTAGAACATACCGATGAGCTATGTCTCTCTCTCTCTATCAGTAAGTAAGACTTTTGTACCCTTCTGCACTGGCCGGCCTTGAAGGATGAGTGGATCAACCTCCAAATCTTCATTACAGTTGACAGGTTCTTCTATTGGTAAAGATTTTTTTAGAAACTCCAAGCAAAAGGCCATATATTCTCCAGCCAAGTATCCTTCCGCCATGCATGCTTCTGGCCTTGCAAAGTTTTTAACATAGGCCTTCAATGTTTTCATGTACCTACATGTTAATTAAATACAAGATTAGTCAAATATTGGCTGAGTATCATATAATATAAATATAAAGTGGAAAACTATGAGGATACTACCTCTCAAACGGATACATCCACCTAAAGTGAACTGGTCCACCTAAACGAGCTTCTCTTGCCAGATGTATTGGAAGTTGAAACATGATGTCAAAAAGTGATGGAGGAAAGAACCTCTCCAGTTGATACAATGTCTCTACAAGTTCATACTCTAAGGAGATTAGCTTTTCACGGTCAATTACACGTTGACACAATCTATTGAAGTAGTTGCATAATCTACTTATTACAAACCTAGGTCCTTTTGGCAACAAACCTCCTAAAGCAACATGTAGTAGATTCTGAAGTAGGACGTGATGGTCGTGAGATTTTAATCCACTAATTACAGGCGGTCAACTGAAACACAGTTGCTGATATTCGCACAATAGCCATCAGGTCCTCTAAACTTTGATAACCTATTACAGAAAATCCTTTTCTCTTCCTTAGACAACCAAAACGCTGCTGGTGGCAAATAAGTTTTCTTACCCGTATTTGTGTGTGTAGTTTGCTTCTGATCCCCATATCTTCCAATTCTTTACGTGCTTTTACACCATCCTTTGATTTAGCAGTTTGCATTATAATAGACAAAATGGCATCAGACACATTTTTTTCCACATGCATCACATTAATGTTGTGACGGACATGCATAGTTTAATACATATAAGAATAAAAAGTTAGAAAATAATCAAATAAGTAACGGCATATTAAAGTTTATGTTAATACATACCTTCCAATAAGGCAAATCGAATAGTATAGACCTCTTCTTTCATCTCCATTGATCAGTGTCTTCGTAATATTCATCATGTGAAACCATCTCATCTTCATATAAACCTTTTCTTTTCCTATTATTTTTTATACCCAGAGGTCTACCAAAATCATTATTAAAGTCCTTCAGACTTTCAAGTATTTTATCTCCTGTTTGAATTCTATTTGCTGTCCCTTCTTCAATAGTGTTGTCAAACCATCATTTTCTGCGACGGAGAGGATGCCCTGGTATGAGTTTCTTCCTATTCCCCAAATACACATACTTTCAACTAAACTTCAACCATCTGTGTGGTATATCCTTCCCACAAACATTACACGCTTGCTTCCCTTTCACTTTACATCCAGCCAATGTCCCTAAGGCTGAATAGTCACTGATACTCCACAACAATATAGCTCTAAGTGTGAAATTCTCTTTCATGAAAGAGTCATAAACCTCAATACCTTCACTCCACAAATCCTTTAAGTCATCTATCAGTGGAGCTAAATACACATCAATGTTATTGCTTGGTGCAGTAGGCCCAGGGATCAATAAAGATAACATGATATTCTCTGCTTTCATACACATAGTAGGAGGCTGTTGTAGTTAACTAGCAACACAGGCCAAGTACTGTAGTTGGTGTTCTGCATAGAGAATGGATTCATCCCATTGGTTGAAAGACCTAGTCTAAGGTTCCTTGGTTCAACAACAAACTCTGGCCATTTCTCATTCACTTGAGCCCAAGTTAATGAGTCAACTGGGTGTCGCATTGTACCATCATCACTAGCATTGTTGAAGTGCCAACGTAAATCCTCAGCCATCATTTTTGATCTAAACATCCTTTTCAATCTCTCCTTTTATCGGAAAATACCTAAGTACCTTAGCTGGAATCCCATTCTTCTCTTCACCTGTATGCTTATCTTTTTCCCATCTTGAAGATTTACATCTTGGACAAGCTACCAAGTCCTCATACTCCTTTCGGTAAAGGATACAGTCATTTTTGCAAGCATGAATAGCATCATAACCAAAACCAAAGATCTTCAATAATTTCTTCACATCATCAGTTGATATTGGAAGCACATTATCTTCAGGGAGCATGGAATGTACTAGCCTTAAAAGCTGATCAAAGTAGTTCTCTGACATCCCACTCTTCACTTTTAAGCGGTAAAGCCCCATAATTGCTGAGACTTTAGTGTACTTGAAACATCCAGAGTATGGTGGAGTTTCAGCATCCGTAAGTTTCTTTTTAAAATCCTATTCTTCTTTTCTTTCTGTATCCTGTTTCTCATCACCATTATGGTCCGCATAATGTGTACTGTAATCACCCTGAAAAAAGGCAGTTCTAATCAGGTTAAACGCTTCATCACCTCCACAACTCGGATCATCCTCTTTGTTAACATTTCTTATATCATCATGATTAATCCAGCAACTTTTTCTCTTGTACCTCTCATCCATCCCCTTAATGATCAGATGCTCCAAAACTATATCTCTTTGTTGGTGGCACAGATTCCAACATACACTACAAGGACAAAAAATTTCTGCAGGATTACCCAAAGTCTTTGCTGATTCATAAACAAACTTTGTTGCTCCGTCCTCATACTGAGGGCTAATCCTTGGAAGCCAAACCCAAGACTTGTCCATGTAACCTAAAACTTTTCATTCAAGACAAAACACAGTCTCGAGATATAAGATATTAACAGCCATTGAAAACGAATTGTATTAAGAACATATCCAAATACAATAAACCAAATCGTAACTAACCCTAAATTTATCAAACTTCAAGCAAAAGAAACCGTACCTTTAACTGTCAACAAAGCTGTTATATCAAAATCTTCTTGTAAAGTATTAGGTTAGGAATGAACAAACCCTAAATCTATCAATGTATTTTGAGTGTAAAAGAGGAGAGATTGAGATTAAGAGTTACAGAAGATCTCGATGGTGAGAGGAGATGGTTAGAGGTGATGATGAAGGTAGTTTCTATTTTTATGCCTTTGAAAATATTACATTTACCTAATAACTATGCCTTGGAGAAAATTATAAAGCTTATACAAATAATAGGATTTATCTACTCCTACAACCAACAAAAGCTAATTAAAACTGAATTATAATAAATCAGATATATATAATTTTTATTATTATTTATTATACAAATAATAGGATTTATCAACTACTTCAACCAACAAAAACTAATTAAAACTGAATTAATAAATTGGATATATATTTTCTAATTTTATTTATTATATATTATAGCTTTGATGTTAACTGAACTGATTTGTGTTCTCGTTACTTTTACAAAATTTTGAATTTTTGTATGTGTATATGCTTGAGAATGTTCTATCCACGTATCAATCTTTGAACAGGCATGTTACTCTAAAACTGATGTATGAACATATCTTCCAAGTAGTTTCGTTTTCATGGTTATATTCTATTAGTAATAATTTGGGGTTTAGGGTATAGGAATTGGCAAATACTCAAATAATCATAGAGAAAAGAAAATAGAAAACTAGTGCATAACATTTAGGGATTAAGGTATACGAATTAGAATTTAGGGTATAAGCCGATTTGGAATTAAGTGCATAGAGTGTGGAGTTTAGTGTATAGGAATTGTAATTTATAGGGTATATGATTTTGAGTAAGTGCATAAAGTTTGGGGTTTTTGTTTTGAATCTCACTTCTCGTTATGTAGCATCTAGATTGACAATATAAATTAAGAAAGTGTCAATAAATACATTAAACCATTCAACATATCAAATTCATAAACCAAAACATTACCGAATAACAAGATTTTTCAGACAATTACAAGGTTGCAATTAATATCAATACTTTCAGACAAACAAGAGCTTAGCAGTTGGCCAAGCAACTGTAGAACCTACTGCATCGGCAATGACCTGAATTTCTGAATTTGGTCTCCAAACTTTTGCTTCACCAACCTTTGCAACTTCAACCATTATTTTGCTAGCATTGAGACCTAAGGGGACAAAGTGGACCTTCTCTAATGGATCCGTTGACAACACTTTTCCTTCTGCAAGTTGTATTCCAGAATTTTTGCAATCTAACAAGATGCATTTCTTCTTGACAGCCTTGCTGCTGCTACCACCACTGCTGTTACTTAAACTCTGGAGGAAAACAAATAAAAACATTCTCAGATTTACATGAGACCACCATCACTGAAATAAGCAAAAAGATGCAGAAATTTACCTTAGATGAAGATATATTCTCTGGCGTTTTCTCCTTTTCCGAATTACTCATAAACTGTATATGTTGAATAGGCCATGCGATTTCCTGATGAAGTGCCTTACCCATAGTTGAGATTTCAGAACTGATTGGTCTCCACAAAAAAGCGTCTTCAGCAAACACTTTATCAACTGTAACACTTCCTGCTTGGGGACCAATTGGAATGTTACTGACCATGTGTTTTGGGTCAGTTGAACACAATCCACCCTCACCAATTATGACACTATCCATGGTATAATAAAAAAATGTAGACTTTAGATGAATATGTAGCCTACAAAAATAATGGCGATGCTAAATAATAAATTTTGTCAACTTTAAAAGTGTACAAACTAAGTAATCAAACAATTAGGCAGAGTTAAAATATTTACCGAGGAACCTGCACTCTTGTTTGCAGATGGTGAGTCCATGTCATTTTGCAGAATGATTTTTTCGAATGGCCATGCTATTTTGACTCCCACAGCTTGATCAAGTTTCATAATAGTTTCACTAGGCCTCCAGACATCAACATTCTCTTTTGATACAGACTTGACAATGACAGCTGCCGCGTTACGACCTAATAGGATACGACCAATCTTGTAAACTGGATCACTTGAGCAGAATTCTCCCTCCCCGACAACAACATCCTCCTGTTCACACCAGTCAAGTAGAACACACTTGACTCCTATGCTTACATCACTCACCTCAAAAGAATTAGAACCATCATCACTCTTATTCTGACAAGATCGAACATGAACAATGAGATAATATAGATAGAAATATTGTCTGCTTCATAAACAATATTCTGAAAACTGGTTTTATGATTAAAACTTATGTTTTTATGAGATAAATTTTGGACAACAGTTTTCAACTCATCCACCTGGCTCCGCAGTTTGGCTTGTGAAGCTTGAAGTGTCTCAACTTGAGAGTTATTCATCTGAAGGAAACTTAGCTTAGTGGCTGTAACTCCTCTCCCAAATCCTCTAATTCTTCCAGGTTTGTCTTTTCCTAGTACTTGACTAACAGTATAATCTCTAACAGTAGTTGTTGTTGTTGAGCCCATATCACTATCAATTGACTTGATTTTTTCCTAACATACAAATATTTGAACACAACTAGAGAAAGTTATTGCCGCAAAAAGAATAAGTGCTTACAATTTTCTCTGCAAATTCTTGCTTCACAGGTCTTCCATCTGAATGTGTGTGTCCTTGTGTAGCCAAACTGCACTTCTGGTCACCTTTTTAGGATCAGAACTCTTCTTTGTCTACAAGTGTAATAAAAAATAGTCACTAATATAAATACTTACATAACATGAGTTCCAACAAACCATAAAAATAATATAGATTTAATTACCATGTCATGAGCTAGGCGACTGTTTGTGTGAGAAATCTGACCCTTTCTCAAATGCCTGAAGTTAGAACTTATTGCCTAATAAAATATTTAATGAGATAAAGTTAAAAATCAATATAGCAATGCATAAAACATAAAATAAATCAGTAAATATGCACAACCTCAAAATAAACAGTTGTTTTCTTCTTGACCCAATTATTCTAATCTGTCACAGATTGGATGTTGGTTGGCTTTAGCTCAAGTCTTTCTGTCTTACTCTTTGTAGCTCGGACTTTAGAGAGAAGCCTCGACTTAGAAGATCTCCACAAAGAACCCATCTGCTTCATAACATTGTCTTTTTGCCAAGCTTTTGTCAAATTGAACCTTGCCTACAAAAAATAAGTTCCAATATTGATTAGAAAAAATAAATATACAATAAGATAAGCTAGCTAGTAAAATTAAATTACCTGAATTTCTTCCCATAAGTGGTTTCTAGTCTCATCAGGCAGCAACCTCCAATCATCAAGAAGTACAGAAACATACTCCCTCACAAGAGGACCAAGGAAATAGGAGAGTGTAACTGAACCATGCCCCACATGTTCACCCATAGATGTAAATTCGACTTCTATCTTCTCCTGAATGTGTTTTGCAACTTTACTAAACCGAGTTGGTCCTCTTGTTTTTCTTTTCTTTGTCTCTGCTTCCTTGGTTCGAATTTCTTCTGTGGGATGCTGCACATTAACCTCTGTAGCTCCCTGTACATCGCCCCCTGCATCAATTTCTCTAGGTGGAGGTTGTTCAATCTCTTCCTCCTCTTCAGCCAAGTCAGAACCAAGTACATGAGCCACATTGAGCTGATCTTGATGATCATTGAGCTGATCTTGATGATCCTGAATGTGTTTTGCAACTTTACTAAGCCGAGTTGGTCCTCTTGTTTTTCTTTTCTTTGTCTCTGCTTCCTTGGTTCAAATTTCTTCTGTGGGATGCTGCACATTAGGTGGAGGTTGTTCAATCTCTTCCTCCTCTTCAGCTAAGTCAGAACCAAGTACATGAGGCACATTGAGCTGATCTTGATGATCATTTTCATTCACAGCATCAGTAATAATATTCCTCCCACGTCTACGCGTTTGCAATCCTAAAGTAGAAGTCAACTCAATGCCTTGTTGACGCAGGCTGCGACGAGGATGGTGCGATGCCGACATGTTTGGTCACCTAAACAAACAAAAAATTAAATGAACACACAGTTACAAACAAACCATATAAACATGAATGCAAAAACAGAGATACTTTAAAACATGTACATATCTCAACAAGAAAACAAAACAGATAGATAAACACATATAAAGTAAGCAATATAAACTAGTAAATCAAAACTCTAATCCTAGAGGCTTCAACCCGATAGAGAAGAAGACGGAAGTAAAATGAAATTAATAATAATAAGCTCATGAAACGATAGAGATAATCATAGATCCAATCAATCCAATTGAAACAATTACCCCAAAAATAAACGAAACAAGTACAAATGGAATCAAAATCCAAATAAGTAACTAAGAAATTGAACATGCAAAAGTTAATCTAACTATGAAATTAACAAAGAACCCTAAACCATCACTTACTTTATGAAACCTTACCGTGTTTGATGTAATTCGCCGAGAATGACAGGTGACTGACAGCAACGGCGAGGGGTGACGGAGACGGCGAGAGTGAGACCCAAAGCCGAGAGTGAGAGACGACAGCGACACTGAGACCTACTGACCTTGGAGATAACACGGCGAGTTTCACAGCCGCCAGCAAGATCTAGTTAGGTTGGAGAATAAGAATTTGTGGAGAAATTTTAAAGATTACAGAGTTCATTATTGATTCGAGAAATAGAAAAACGAGAGTGAAAAAAGAAAAAGTTTTGATTTTTGTTTGGAGGAAAATATAATTAAATTTGAGTTAGCGCGATTTATTTTAATATTTTTGCGGTTAACTTATAAATAGCGTTTACCCGGAGTATATGCAATATAAAGTTATGTTATTAAAACGTATGTACGAAAAAATTCACTTCTCTTGAATTTTTTTTTCTAACAATACATAGTGTTTCAATATTCGCAAATGCTATCGAAAATGCAGGGTTAAGTCTATTATAGCATAACCACACGAACTGCTATCTTTTTAGTGTTATGGATGATCAATATTTTTGTAGTGACTAATTATTTCGAGATGATCTTATATAAGACATTGCATAAGCCAATAGGTCGGTAATCAGATAAAGTGTTTGGTTTATCAATCTTTGGTATCATGCATATATTGGTATGATTGATCCCCTTAGTCATGGCTGAGGTAGTAAAAAAGTTTTTTACTTCCAAAGTTACATCATCGCCCACTACATCCCAACATTGTTGATAAAATCTGGCTGTTAATCCATCAGGACCCGGCGCTTTATCAGCTCCAATTTGGCAAATAGAAAAAAAAAATTCCGAGTTAGTAAACTCTCTTATCAGCATGTCATTAATTTCTGGTGAAACGGTAGGGATAAATTCATTGAAGATAGATTCAATGACCGGTGAATTATTACTCTGGTATATATCTTGAAAAAGTGTTCTGCATGGGCACCAATCTCCTTATCACCCCGATAAATGTTTCCGGTAATGTCTTTGGTGGAGTGAATTCTATTCTTCGAGAATCTAGTTTTAGTGCAAGCATGGAAAAACTTTGTATTGCGATCTCCGAGCATTAGCCAATTATTGCGGCTTTTGGTTTTCCAATATATCTCCTCGTCATGATAGGCTGCTGTTAACTCTTTGCGAATTCCAGCAATGTGCTGCATTGTTGATGTTGTTGACTCCATAGCTACATTTAGTTGATCCTTTAAGACTTCTATCCTTTTGGAAACATTGAGATTATTCTGACGTTTACATGTAGCCATTGATTTTCAGCACTCTCTAATTTGATCTAAATAGTATGATTCCTTCTTAAATGTTTAGACTTCCAACCAGAAGATGCATAATCTTTGAATTCAGGAATATATAACAATCTTTTATCAAATCGAAAATGTCGTTTCTTTGATGACTTTGCAAAGGCTATATGGGTGAGAACAGGGCGATGATCTGACCCATAAAATCTCAGAAAGGTTGCCTCAGAAGCCGGAAAGGTAGCTAACCATTCTTCATTTACCATAACACGATCAAGACATGACTTTATCTTATGAACTCCTCTTTTTCTAACCCAAGACAAACGGTTTCCTTTATATCTTAGGTCAAAAATGTTACATGTATTAATCATGTTTCGGAAGTCTTGAAAACTCCCTTCATCTCTTCTTGGATCTCCTATTTTTTCTTTGTTAGATAGTATTTCATTGAAATCGCCAATGAGCATCCAAGGACCATTTCTGGTTAGACTTGTTCTCTCTAAGCGTTCCCATAAATGATGTCTATATAAAAGATTTGGATGACCATAAAGATAAGACAAATAGAAATCCATTCCATTAAAATTAACAAAGACATCGATCATTCGTTCGTCTTGAGAAAGGTTATTTATGATTACATCTTTCTTCCAAAGCAAAGCTAAACCTCCACCTCTACCAGATGGAGGAACCGAAAATACATAGTCATAACCTCAATACACACATAAATCCCTTACAACATTACATTTATACATAGTTTCTACTAAAAACAAGATTTCTGGAGCAACTTTGCCACATAGTTCCTTCAGCCTAGATTGGGTCAGCGGCGTGCGAAGGCCCTGACAGTTCCAAGAGACGATCTTCATGGGATTGGTGGGGGGGTATCGGGCCCCCTGCGCCTCCGCCTATACGATGGACATTGGTGCTGAGTTGAGATGAATCCACTGACTCATCCGTGTCTTCAGCCTTAACCGGAAACAAGTCCTTCCGATTAACCAAGTCTTGTGCAGCTTCCATGGTGAGAGCCTTATCGCCAAACAGAGTCTCCACAACTTCACCACTTGACTCCAGTTTGGGAATGGCAACGTCGAAAGGGTCTTTGTACGTGGCCTTCATGGCATCCTCCTTGTAACGCCTTATCATGTCCGAACGTTCTTCCTCAGTTTTTTGTATGAGATAGTCAAGTCCACCAAACATTTCAGAGAGAGTCAAACTTTGGGGAAGGTTAAAGGTTAACCCAATACCCGGAATAGTACTCTCATACTGAACGTGAGGAGATGGCTTCAAGCGCTTTGCGTTAGTAACTTCAGATGGAGTAATGACATCATCTCTGAAACGTTTGAACACGCCCTTAGTCGCCACAATGTTGGAGTATTTATGCATGATATCCATGAATTCCTCATCAGTAAATTTCCCCTTTGCTAACTTCGTCTGCAAGTAATGCCAAGTCTCAGCAGTGAGGTCCTTATCAACGAGTAGAAAGAGTGAAGCCTCACAATCTACTTTCGATGCGGTGGATGGTCCAGCAACCATCAAAGGATCAACACCCATCGGTTTGTCGTGCGTAATCTGAACCGGTGCATCGTTTGGAATTGGAATGTTTGGTTCTCCTTTGAACTCATCGTCACGGTCGTCGCCATGGTGGTCATCAGGATTATCGGGATTATCAGGGCCCAGATCAAAGCGCCATGGGCATTCCTTTTTATCATGTGTGATGAGACCACACAAGATACAAAAGTTACACAGTCTTTCGTAACAGAATGAGAGAATCACCTCTTCATCGTGTCCAAACTTAAAGCTTCGTTTAAAACGAAGGGGCGTGTCAATGTTCCAGTCTAGGCGAACACGCACGTAGTCAACATGAGCCGCAGCCTTGTCAAAATCAACACCAGTCACCGTACCAAGATTGGTGCCAATGTCGTCAATCATTTCCCTTGTAAGGTAATTAGCCGGGATTCCATGTATCTGAGTCCAAAAAGGGATGATTTTCATCATAACCGGTGGCATATTGGGGACCAAACGATGGGTCACTAACATCCAGTCACTAAAAGATCACGGTCCTCGTCGAAGGATAAGATTGAGAGATTCCTCTGTTTGGAAAACAAATTGAAATCGTTTTGCATCAACAACACGTTCTACAACTTCATTTTCCATTCCCCAAAGGCGTGGCATTTGATTGATCAACGCACGGAGATTTTGTTTCCTGGGGTTTATGAGGGCTCCAATGATGGAAAACCTATTAGCCTGTGCCGCTTGAACACAGAGTGATATAGGCAGAGTAATGGGGGCATCATTCAAGCCCAAGGAGATGTCTTGCATTCGTTTACGCAGATTTTCAGTCATGATTACAAACAGAAATGGTAGATAAGGAAGAGAAGAGGGAAACGGTTCCGTTATATAGGTTTTGATCCAAGGCGGTTTTAGGCGGTTAAACAGTTTGAGAAAACTGTAATCCCAACCGTCAGAGAAAAATCTCAATGGAAAATAACGGACAGATTGAAACCAGAAGGAATGTGAAGCAATCATCAGAGAATACTCAGAAAAGGATCCACAGTGGTTATGATGAAGATCCGATGAATCGTTTTCAGAGAGAAAAAGCATTTTTTGTTTTTTATAGAACATTTGTTCATATAACCAGACAGTTCTTTTGGTGAAAAAATATGATTCTAATTATGATATAGCTAGTGTTATTACCATATGAAAAGTGGGTTGGGAGAAGAGAGAAAAGGACACAAGAAACCAAACAGATTGCAGCAACCTTCATCATTTGTTTTTCTTTTGGATGAATTTTGTTTAAAGATTTTATGTTATAGTTTCAGTTGTAAATTGATATATAAATAGCTATTGTGCAACTTCTTTGCACTACATATTGTTTTGGAATATAATTTAAATATTTTGCCAAATTTATTTTTTTGTGATCTTAGTGAATGAAACATTGAAAATGTCATGGGAATTACTCTGTTTTATTGTATACTATTTATTGATATAAAATCTAATGATTATAGGAAGGTTAGAAATTCATAAGCTTTTATCAGCACATTTTTCTAAAAAAAGTTAAGATATTGTTATACTAATATTAGAGAAGTACATTTATAAAAATAACATTCAAATTGTAGAAATTTACAAAACAGATGCCATGAAAAAGATAATTTTAGTCAATTCTTTACCCTTAAAGTAGTCAATTAATTAATACACAAAATATAATATTTTTTAATATCTTTTATCACAAGATTTTATCAGTACATTTTTAAAAAATTTAAGATATCGTTAAATATTAGAGAAGTAGATTTATAAATATAACATTTAAATTGTAGAAATTTACAAAACAAATGCGATTAGAAAGATGATTTTAATACATCATCCTTAAAATAGTCAATCAATTAATACACAAAATATAATATCTTTTATCTTCTCTTGATCTTTTTTTAATCTTTTTAAAATTTTTAATAAAAATAAATAAAGCCTTAAAACTTTACTAAAACAACATACAATGCAACGTACATGAATCATTTGATTTATATAACAATATTCATTAGTATATATGATATAAATAATTTACATCCAAAATTAGTATAAAGATTTATTTCTAAATCATGAATCTGCGCTAAGCACAAGATATAACCTAGTTAAAGAAAAAAAACTAAAATAAATAATTTATTAAAAATTTATAAGTTTAAACGGGTACGAACTAACCCATTTATGATCAAAACCCGTTTGGCCCATGAGCCAATGGTCCATATTAACATCACTAGGCACGACCCAAGGAAAGGAGGCTAAGAGAAGGGTTAAAAATTGCAGTAGAGACCATTGATTGTGTTTCTTCTTCACGCGCAACCTCAAGAAACTTATGATATGTTCTGTTTCTACTCTTACGTAGCTACTTATTTAATAATCTTTACTTTGACTGGTTTCTCTTCTACAAATACTTAATACTTATGAAAATCATATGATTATATTTAGTTTATATCTCAAGTAAGTCGCGTCTTTGATATCAATAAGGTACACATATATGCTCTCTTCCGAAACTTCATATCAAGCTTTACATATATGAAAAAGTCATGATACAATGAAACCATAATATTCAAAAGACTCGGCAATAATCCAGTGCATGAATGCAATGGCAAGAACATAAAATTATATAAACGAAAGCTATAGTGAGCATCTACATTTATATTATATATAAAAAAGATTGTTAAATTACACAATTTAGTCACTTTGCTTAAACAAATCATGAAAGTAAACACCAAAAAAAAGCCTTGGTTGGTTTCATAGTTAGGCTACATTGGCTAACAATGGAGGAACAAAGCTTGAACCTTTAAGAGTCTGCTCAAATATGTGACCCACTTTCAACAATTTCTCCTAAAACCAAATAAGACAAAATCTCAACAAATCATCATTTTTAAATTGAAGCTTAATCTAATCAAAGAGTTTGATAACAAACCTCATCAAACGCTGCACCGATGATTTGAAGACCAACAGGAAGACCCGAGGGACCGCCTTCAACTAATCCACACGGTAATACAATTGCAGGCAGGCCTGCAAGATTCACATTGACCTGCATAAAACAAACCTCATGATACAAAACTATGTTTCGTGTAACGCACGATTAAAGAGAGAAATAAGTATTTAATACCGTCATAATGTCTCCAGCATACATTGCCAGTGGATCATCTTTCTTTTCACCAATCTTGTATGCAGCAGATGGAGCTGCCGGAGAAATTAGGATATCGTTCTCTTCCAACGCTGCTTTGAAGTCTTTTTGTATTAGTGTTCTCACCTGTTGAGCTCGCTTGTAGTAAGCATCGTAGTAACCCGCAGAGAGTGCATATGTTCCCATTAAAATTCTCATTTTCACTTCCCCTCCAAATCCTTCTCCACGAGAACATTCATACAGCTTATTGAGCTCTTCAGCCATAACTTGATTCCCATATCTTCCATTTTCAACACAAAAAAAAATCATAATAAGATCATACATATGCCTGATGTGATAATACAGTGCTTACCTGACACCATCGTAACGTGATAAATTGGAAGATGACTCAGACGAGGCAATCACATAGTAGGCTGGTAGTCCAAGAGAGAATGAAGGAAGAGAGACCTCTGTCAATATACAACCCAAGGCTTCTAAGTGAGACGCAGCTTCCTGAGTAGCAGATCTCACTCCAGAATCAACACCGTCTTCAAGTGTCTCGCGAATTATACCAACTTTCACTCCCTTCAATGGTTTAGACTCAAAATGATCCACACAGAGAAACTGAGATTGAAACTCAGGCACATCCTGAACAAAGAAAAGATGCTTCAAAAGAAAATATCTTTCTTTCTTTCTTCTATCTCATTACCAACTACCACAAGAGATCTTACGTGTTTGCTACTTGTAGAGTCGAACCTATCATACCCGGAAACAGCATGAAGAAGCATCCCAGCATCAGCTACCGTAGACCCAAAACACCCAATCACATCCAACGAAGATGCATAAGCCATAAGTCCAAACCTAGAGACACGTCCATAAGTTGGCTTAAAACCAACAACACCACAGAAGGAAGCTGGCTGTCTCACACTTCCACCAGTATCACTACCAAGTGACACCATACATTGCCTCGCTGCAACAGCTGCTGCTGATCCTCCTGATGAACCTCCAGGTACTCGACTCAAATCCCACGGATTCGCAGTTACCTTTAAACCCAAAACCAACCCCAACATTAATCCTAAACCATCACAAAAGTTTCCACACTAAAACCATATTCACTAATCTATAAATAAAGGCTCCAACTTTGGTAACCAAAATCAAATTCATTAAGCAAGAAACAGACTCTAATTCAGTTCCTAAACCATCACAAGTTTCCCCAATAAGACCCTATTCATCAGTCTAAACATAAAGACTCACACTTTAATAAGACAAACCTGAAAAGCAGATGTTTCAGTGGTACTTCCCATTCCAAATTCATCCATATTAGTCTTACCAACAACAATCCCACCCAAATCTTTAATCTTCTTAATCACCGTAGCATCGAACGGTGGACGATAATGCTCTAAGATTCTAGAAGCCGCCGTAGAAGGCATACCTTGAGTACATATATTATCCTTAACTCCGATTATAACTCCGGCGAGAGGACCTAATTCTTCACCTTTAGCAGCAATTCGTTGATCAATCTCTTGAGCATCTTTAAGAACATTCTCTGATACGTGAAGGAAGCATTTGAGCTGTGGTTCAGTGAGACGAATACGAGAAAGGTAGGATTTTGCGATTTCTGAAACTGTGGTTTCGCCAGAGAGGAGTGAACGACGAGTGGTGAGAATCTGAGATTGTGGAGGTGAAGTAACGGAAGCTGATGATACAATGAGTTTAGAGGTTTGGAATCGTCGAAGAGGGAGGAGTGATAGAGAACGAGGCGGTTGCAATGTTGATAACATTGCTTCACTCAATCAAAGTTTTGATGTGCCTAACAGAACAATGAATAAAATGAACCTTATCGACCAAATTAGCGATCTTCTTCTCTAAAGAAGTCTGAATAAAATGATTCATGTTTGTGTTTTCTTGAATAATAATAATTAATTATTATTATTATCAATGAAATGATTATCAGAGATTGGTCGATCTTCACTGATTTTAGGATTTTCATCAGGAAATGTAGATTGGTTGATTTTTTTTTCTGGGTCGATCTTCATAGTTAATCAATCGATATTTTCGTCGAGAAAGCAATCGATATTTTCATCAAGAAAGCAATCGCTCTCATCGTCGGATCGATCGATATAGACCTCTGATCAATTGATCTCAGCGGGATTTTTCCCATAAAGTTCTTCATCTACAAACTCATCAACGAACTTTAGGTATTCCCTAGAATTGGTTCCAAGCTTCCTTGGAAAAGTTCATGGTAGTACCTTAACCATTTTAACTTACCTCGCCATTTGGGTCCCTAGTATCTTCATATGAGCACCCAAGGAGTCAAACTTTCCATTGAAATCGTTGTACATAATATCAACTTTTGAGTTGATCTCAACCACAAACTTTTTCTGCCCTTCCATAAATTTGTTGGAATAGAGACTCAATCTTATTGTGGGAGCCATCATTCCCGGATTGAGGTTGAATCCCATTTTACCATAACCATCATTATTTTGGAAGTTCCCTTGGTTTTGAGTACTCCGAGGTGGGTATAACTGATTTTC
The DNA here is from genome assembly GCA_963555745.1 of Cardamine flexuosa. Lineage (NCBI taxonomy): Eukaryota > Viridiplantae > Streptophyta > Magnoliopsida > Brassicales > Brassicaceae > Cardamine > Cardamine flexuosa. Next base: position 14,470,297 of record OY743221.1, on the reverse strand, counting down.
AAAGTTCCCAACATTATTACTGCGGTACGACATGTTAGGATGGTTCCTAAAGTTGGGGTTGAAACTCCGGTTCTGGTAGTTCCCTTGTCCACCGAGAAAGTCGATCTCCTCAGTTTGTTCCTCCTCATCATCAGACTTATTACTCTCCAAGAGATTCATAGCTCTCTTCTGTGCTTTCAAGAGCATGTCCACCTTAGCAGTGAGCTCTTCCATAGCCTTATCACTCGTGAGAGTGGGGTTGACTCTTCTATCATAGTAAGGACATCTATTGGAGTTACTCGCTGCGAGGTTTTCAATAAGCTCCATTGCTTCCTCTAGCGTGTTGCTAATGAAGTATCCCATGATGGCTGTATCCATAGCCATTTGGTACTTCATCTCCACTCCGTTGTAGAAAAAGTTCATCCTATCTGACTCGGTATAGCTTCGAGGGGGACAGTCCCTTAAATATTCCTTGTAGCGTTCCAAAACCTCATAGAAAGACTCGGTACCAGTTTGACCGAAAGTGGCTACTTTATTCTTCAATGTTGTGGATCTAGCCTTGGTGAAGAACTAATGTAAGAAAGCAGCTCGACATTCACCCCAACTCATGATAAATCCGGTACTCAATGATTTTAGTCATTTATGAGCCTTATCAACCAGCGAGAAAGAAAATATCATACAATGGAGGTAGTCTTGGAGGACTCAGTTGGCCTTAGTAGTACTGCAGATCTCCTCAAAGATATCAATATGGTTCATGGGGTTCTCGTTAGATAGCCCATGAAATTGATTCTTCTTCACCAGAGCAATTATTTGAGGTTTAATCTCAAAGTCTTGCCTCTGGATAACAGGGGGTATGATAGCATATCGGTTCCTATAATAGGTGTGAGGAGCATCTTTTTCGCCTAAGGTAACCCATCGCAGAGGAATTTAGTGTCCCTGCGTGGCATCTGCTCTCAACCCAGGAAGTGCAATTTCATTGAGAGGAACTTGACCAGCCAAGCCGTATCTCTGCAGTCTTACATCTGCACTCTCACCAGCAACAACTGGAGATATATTTCCTTAATTGATTATTCAAAGCAACCATACTAACCTTTTTGCTTGCCTTCTTGGTGGCTCTGATCTTCCTTGTCAACTTTTCTATGTTCAGTTTTTGCTGTCTTTGGAACCCTTGCTCCTAAGTTGCATACACCTGAGAAATAAGAAAAATTGGAGAATTATATCCGATAAAAAGGCTATGGTATCGATCGATCTGAAAGGAGATCGGTCGATCGTGAGTGAAGAAGGATCGATCGATCAGAAAAGAATTGGTCGATCCAAAAAATAAATCAGAAAAATAAAAATAAACAAAAAGAAGGATCCGTCGATCTTGGAAGAAGATTGGTTGATCCCAACGACTAAAATCACGAAACAAGAAATAATTAAAATGCAGAAACAAATATTCTAGCTAGGTTTAAAAACATAAATTTAAAGACAACTCATATTCCCCGGCAATGGTGTCAAAAACTTGATGTGGGATAAAGTTTTATCCAACAATAAACTCCGCAAGTGTACGGGTGTGCGCAGTAGTTTAGTGCTGGGATCAAATCCACATGAAATAAAGTGCGCTATAGATCTTATAGATCTAAACATAGCTAAAATGAAAAATATAAATAGTTTCAGAAGAAATCACAATAAAATGGAGATAAAAATATAAAACAAATGTTAGGATCTGGAAAATCGCATGAATTTAATAATTAACTAGGACATCTAACCGGATTAGCAATTCAATGAAAGAGATTTAGAACTCATAACACTATAAACAAATAAACCACCTCTTGATGACAATATTATATTTTGGACCCTGTGCCATCATTTATTAACAAGTCTGATATTGCTCACTTGTATAAGAATTTACGAAAATGAATATGAATTTAGATGAAGAAATGAAGAGATAATGTTGTGAAAATAGGCAGATCCATTCTTATGCCAAAGAGGCAGAAACTAGGTTATCATATACAATGAGAGGTTCCTCCCTTTTATAGTCATAAGGTGATGAAGCCCTAAAAAAACAAGAAGACAAAATAGATTACATCATATGTGACTTTTCTGGGAAATTATATTTAACCCGAATTTTGCATAGAACTGGAACTTTGCACAAAATCTCAAATAATGTTTTCTTCTAAACTAGGACCGTGCAAAATCCGGTCTGTACACAACCCCAGATTTGCACACCCTTATTTTGCACGGAATTCCTTCTTGATCTCAATACTCCCCCTCAAGCTTAGCCGTCGGTGAGCAAATGCTAAACTTGGACCTACATAGGCGTTACTTTGGTAAAAACCTCATCATAGAAAAAACCACTTGGGAAAAAATCTATGATGAGGAAAAGAGCAAAACGTCTATGAATAGAGGATATGATCAAGGGTGAGCTGGATCCACAAGCCCGAGTTTGCTATATATGTGGTTGCAAACCTTGAGACTTGCGGCTTTTGTGAAGATATCTGCGATTGTGAAGACTACACTGTCACCATTCAATCTGATCGTTTAACTCATTTTCTGACATTTAGATCCTGATTAAGAGCAAAACATATCAAATAACAAGCAAATATATAACATAAAAGGGTTCAACAATACTCAACAGAAGTTAGAAACAAAATACTGAAGCAAAAACAGAAGCAAAAACAGAAGCAAAAACAAAAATAAAAATGTCTCAAAGGAAAAAGAAAAAAGAGAAACTAATCCTCTTCCGAAACGGGATCTGAAGACGGAGTAGGAGTGGGAATCTGTCCGACGAACACATCCGCAGTGAGCGAGTGAAGCAAATGCATTCCAGACACTTTAGAAGCTATCCGCGACGTACCTCTGAAACACAGCAGTCTCCATAGGGATGAGAGGTGTAGCGGGAAGTCTGTACTGAAGTGTAGAAGGGTCTGAGATTGGATCATCCCTGATGCTGTAGGGACGGACTGAGATGAGCCGCCTCTGCAACGACGTGTATGAGGAGTAAGGGTGCACAGCGTGTGATGCGGCTGGAAGAGGAGGTAGGCCTGACTGTCCATGATGCTCGTGAGCTCCGTCTGCGGAAGCTTCTCCAAATAATATACTCCCTCACTGCGGTAGCACCAAAGCCAATCCTTCCTAATCCACTTGGCGTGCATCAAGAACCCTTCGTCCATGATGGATCTATCAGTGAGCACCCTAACTCCCTCGGTGCTAATCCCACAGAAATGGAAGATGGGAGTCAACAAGCTACCCACAGACTCTGACTTGTCCCTCGTACCCGTGAATGGGCGGACCTTCAAACTAACCAGATGATGTGCAAAGATCGCGCCAAGGTTCACATCGGGATCTAGCTCGGTCTAATCCTCAGTAAAAAACTCCGGAATCGCATAGCACATCAGCACCAACTTACTCTGTCTCATCTTGTTGGCCTCCATCTTACACAGCAGCGTGTTCGAGATGGCTCGAACTACGTAACGAAGGACCGGATGCCTGATATCAGAGTGTGTAGACCCGTTGGGGTTGTAAACCCTATCCGTAAACTTACCCCAATAGGTATAAAAATCTATCGCCATGTTCTCGGCCAGAGTTGACCCAGTCTTGGTCGGGTCAAACCCATAGATGGTGCAAAGATCAGGGATGAAAATTCTGTACCAAACTCCCCGAATCAAGAATGTGAGGATACCCGTCTAAGGTAGCCCCTCAGGTGAGGTGTAGTAAAGCTGCATTGTGGCCATGGACTGCTAGACCAACTCTGGATAAACCTTGTAGTACTGAGTGCACATAGTACCCAACCCAATCTTCTGCAAAGACTGCAGATACTCATCCTTGATCTTCATACGTTGCAAGGCAACACTGTCCATAAGTCGGGTGGGCTTAATCTCCATGTTCAACCAAGCATTAGAGAACATAGTATCGTACTCGTCCCACTCCTCTGAGATCTCACGGTTGTAACACTCTGGCTTCATCACTTCCTCCCTTGGGGTTCCGTCCCAATCACGTTGGGGTCTAATCCTCAGCCCCTCTCGGCTAGGCCATGGACGATGAGAAGCAATAGGTGGAGAAGGCTCACTACTGGACTCTCCCTGAGCCTCTGAAGTCCGTGGTCGCTTCCCCCTAGCAGTCATAATGTACCTGAAAGAGAGACAAGAAACAAGTCCAAAAATCAGCAAAAATCCAGAATCAATGTATCTGTGTTGACCGACAAGAGCATAACGTGTCGATCGACACGGTGCCGAAATCGGGTTTCAAAGCATAAATTCTACTCAATTCAAAGTTTAATCAAAGTTTAAGCATAATCAATCATCAACATCATCAAACCAACAACTATCCAGCATCCGAAACATCTCTAAATTCCGGAATTCATGGCAATTTAGTTCAAGTTTCATTCATAGAAATTCATGACTGTTCTATCAAATCAACCTAATTTAGCAACAATTAACACTTCAATCCTTCTAAGTTCAACTAAACTAACAATATTAACAAATATTAAGACCAAATTCGGATCATTGAAGTGAGAATCTAAACCTTGAAATTTTAGATTTAAAAAATGAAATTCGAAGAACATACCTTGGATTTTGATAGAATGGATAATATAAGAGTGAATAGAATAGAATTCTCTTGAGTTTAGGAACAAAAACCGATTAATTTGGTGGAAAATAGGAAATTTGCGAATTTAGGGAATAAGAGGCGGCTGTGTTTGCGATTTTGGAAAAGATGAATGTGGAGAAGAAAAGGAAATTAGGTATTTATACTAACCTCGGGTCTGTGTCGACTGACACAGGGTGTGCGTGTCGATCGACACAAACCTTGTGTTCCTTGGTCAAAAAATTATGTAAAGCTTCTCCAATCCAATAGCAATCCTTCCAAATTTATCATTAAGCACGTCTAGTGCCTGAGACAAAACAAAAACAAAAAAAATTTAGTGAAAAGACACAGAAAAACTTATTTACAGACTTACCAGTGGGTTTCTTCCCACTAAACGCTTATTTTCAGCCATTAGCTTGACTTTGTAAGAGATCAGATGGATGGAGATTCTCCGGATGAATCCGAAGGTGGTGAAGATGAAGTCTTGGAGCTGAGATAATCCTCACTTATGTCAAGCATTTCGGGTTTCAGAACCATATTCATCATCTCATCCATCGTGGCTTGTCCTTTAGCCTTGAACTCGGGAGTGATGATAGCCTTAATCTTGGCAAATGGTCTTAAACCACTTCCGTACTGAAGCCTATACTCAATAGTATCATCAACTTGCCTCACAGGAGTCAAAGTCATAAGGGGCTTCACAGTCACTGCTTTTCTCTGAGGTTTCTTCTTCTTTCTCGCAGCTTTCAGATTCCTTGCAGTGAACTCATCAGAGTGAATCTCATTCACTTCTTCAACAACAACCTGGGGACTCCACATCACATATCCTTTCGCATTAGCAGGATAAAACACATCAGGATCAACATGCCTCAGAGAAATCCTGCTACTCAGCAAATCAAACATAGCTCCAACAATAGCAAGGAATGGTCTACCCAAAATCAGTGGTATATCAGAACCGATATCCGTCTCAACAACATGGAAATCACAGGGAAGCAGAAAATCACCAACTTGAACTCGCAGATTCTCAATAAAACCCATAGATTTCTTCAGAGAAGCATCAACCAATGTAATCTCTGTTGAAGATCTCCTCATGTTGCTTACTCCCAACCTCATTCTAATGTCATTAGACATGATATTGATACTAGCCCCAGTATCACAGAGTGAATCAGTGAACTTAACTCCAGCAATGGAGCAGGGTACAGCAAAGCTCCCATGATCTTCCAACTTAAGCAATTTTTGGAGATAGATTCCGTCATGAGGCTGACATGTCGACCGACACGGTCAGGTGCCTGTCGATCAATTTCAATGGAGTCAGGACCATCTTTAGTCATGACTTGCATCAAATTTTCTAGGATTTGGTAAGGTGTTGACCGACACAGAGTGGTGGTGTTGATCGACATGAGCTCCGTGATGAGAGTCTCAACTTTTTCCTTAACTTCAGACTTCTCTAGAACCTCTTCTTTGATCTCTCTCTTGATCATATCTCCCTAACACATAACAGCAGCACAATAGTACCTAGGATTAATATCAGTACTTGCAGGTAAGACGCCATCAGAACGTTTAGTGTTCACAGTAGATTGCGCAAACTGAGTATCCAACCTCTTGATGTGGTTGTTCAAAGTCTCATACTTCCCATTGAGATTTGCATACAATGCATCTATCTTACCATTGAAGTCCACTGTCATCTTCTGCTGCCCTTCAAGTATTTGGTCAAGCATATCCTTCAACTCAGAATCCGTAGTCCTAGCAGGTAGATTCTGGTAAGTGGAACTTTCGAAGTCCCTAGTGAAACCACTGTTGTTTCTCTGAGCATCCTGAACCACAGGCCTGGGCGTAAATCCAGAAGAATTCTAGTTGTTCCCGTAATTGTTCCTCTGATTGTTGTATCCTCTGAAATTGCCTTGAGAATTGCCAAACTTTTGGCTATTAAAACCGGAACCATTCACATAGTTAACATCCTCTTCACTAGCTTCTTCTTCAGCTTAAAAAACCTCAACCTCTTGAGCAAAGCGAACTGACTTCTTGTTCACTAGAAGGTTGTGCATAGTATCCAGTTTTGCTTTGACTTCCGCCATCTGATTATTGTTCAAACCAGCAGCTAACTTCTTCCTTTCAAAATCAGCATTCTTAGTACTACTACCGGATGCCAAGTTCTCAATCAACTTGATAGCAGCCTCTGGTGTCCTGGTCTTGAAGTTACCATTACTAGCAGTGTCCAAAACAACCTGATATCTCCAGTCAATTCCGCAAAAGAAAGTCCTAATGAGCTGGACTTCATCAATAGCATGGTGCGGACAATCTCTTCGGTACCCCTTGAATCTCAACCACACAGCTTTTAGAGTCTCTACAGGTTCTTGAGTAAACTGAAAAATCAAATCCCTCAAGTCTTCAGTCTTAGCATCATCATAGAAATTGTTCAAGAAAGCTGTCTTGATATCCCTCCAAATGGTTAAGTAGGTTGTTTGATTAGCTTTTTCCAGAGACATAGTTATATTAACCTGTAGAGAGTATGCTACAATGGTGTTTGGGAACCCATGATACTCAAAGCTGTTGTTAGGAAATTATGTTGGCTTAGGTAGGTTGATTCTTAAAGCTTGTCCAATAGCTTAGCTCTAGAAAAATTGGGTATGATGAGTTGTTGGATTCAAGATCATTCACCACGACAGTGGGTTTGATTGACTTAGATATCTATCATCAAAGGATTAGCCTTGAAATAGGTTATGTTGGTTAAATACCCAGGTTATGAAAGTGATCCCCTAATCAATTAGTTCATCCCTATGATCCCTATCTCTTTATAAGTGGATTAAAACGTTCAGTTACAAGTTTTATTAGTGATTCTGTGTTTTCACATTCCTACTCGACCATACCACTCGACCAAATCGATCGAGTGGCTTTTTACTTTGGCTTTCCTGCTTTGTTTGTTTACTATTTGTGCATTTGAATTGACATCTCAAGTGTTCATTGCTTTACTTATTAGTTATTTTCATTTTCAATCATTAGGTTGTTAGTTACACTATCATCTCTGATTTGGCTTAACTTATTAGCATTGACATATTGTGATTGCATGCACCAAACCAATTATGGATTGACAACTCATGTACAACAACATCAATGAGGAATTGAAACCCTCCATGCATTCTTATCACTGAGAAAATACGTATCTCAATTTGGCGTCGTTGCCATTTGGGTTCTATTTGTGTTCCATTCATAATTTCATTGTTTTTAATCTTAAGTTCTTTTGTTACTTTTACTTGGTTACTGATTTGGTTTGCTTTTTGCCTTCTGTTTGTATCAGGTACCCGACTCGACCTACCTACTCGATCAACCTGGTCGAGTACTTATAGTGAGTTACATTTACCTACTGAATGCATACAAGATCTCAAGGCAGCCATAATCTCATACAGTATCTTGATCATATCAACCGTCTACAACCTAGAACACCTCAGGACAGAGTCAGACCTGTTCAACCAGTTGCAATGGCTGAACCTCAACCAAGACCTAGGGTCATTGGAGCTGGGGATGCTCTCAGTACTCATACACAGAGGCAAAGTATAGTTCCACCACCAGTTCAGAACAATAACTTTGAGATCCGTGGAAGCCTCATCAACATGGTACAAGGGAAAAAATTCCATGGCTTACCAATGGAGAACCCTCTTGCACACTTGGATCAGTTTGATCGCCTTTGCAGCCTCACAAAGATAAATGGAGTGAGTGAAGATGCTTTGAAGCTCAGATTGTTTCCATTCTCACTTGGAGACAAGGCCTACCAGTGGGAGAGGAATCTGTCTAATGGATCCATCACCACTTGGGATGAATGCAAGAAGTCCTTTCTGGACAAGTTCTTCTCTCAATCAAGAACAGCAAGGCTCAGGAATGAAATCTCAAGCTACACTCAGAAGAATGGAGAGACATTCTCAGAAGCATGGGAAAGGTTCAAAGGGTATATCTCACTTTGCCCTCATCATGGTTTCACTAAGGAATCACTCCTTAGTACTCTCTACAAAGGTTCATTACCCTCCATCAAGACTCTTCTTGATACAGCCAACAATGGTAACTTCTTGAATCGAGATGTAGAGAGTGGCAAGGAGCTCCTCGAGAACTTGGCTCAAGCTGATGGAAACCATTCTGAGGAGTATGACCGGACAACAAGAGGATCTGTGGACAGTGATGATAGAAACAAGAAGGAAATCAAGCTACTGAATGAGAAGCTTGATCATTTGTTGTTGGTGAATCAGAAGGCAGGGCACTTTGTTAGTGAAGAAGATCAGTATCAGATTCAAGATGCGGAGGCTGATCAGCAAGAAGAGGTCAGCTACATCCATAATCAAGGTGGCTACAACAGAGGATTTGTCAGCTACAAGGTCAACCCCAGTCTCTCTTACAGGAATGCTAATGTGGCAAACCCACATGATCAAGTATATCCTGCTCAGCAACAAGCTCAGAACAAACCTTTTGTTCAATACAATCAAAACCAGCAGTTTGTTCCTAAGCAACAACAGCTTGGTTTCCAGCAACAAGCTCATACTCTGAATCCACCACCAGGATTTGCATCTCAGCAAAATCCCATTTTCCCAGAACCTGATATGAAAGACATGTTACAACAGATCATGCAGGGACAAACAAATAGAGCCATAGAGTAGAGTAAGAGGCATACTGAACTGAAGCACCACATTGAAAACTCTTACAATGAATTGAACAACAAGGTGGACACCTTGAATTCCAGACTCAAGTACCTTGAGACATTGGCTGCACAATCCTCTACCAAAACACAAGGTCAACTGCCTGGAAAGTCAGTTCAGAATCCAAAGGATCAAGCTAATGTCTATGTTGTATCTTCAAAGCCAGATTCTCATCTCCCACTCAAGAAAAGATATGCCTCATACACTGTGGACAGTGATGTTCAAGATGGGGAGGATTTGGTTCAGAAAAATCAAAAAGCAATGCCTTCTCCAGGAGTTATAGCTGAGAATCTCATCTTGGAAAATCAGCTCAACCACTCTGCTCGAGTAGAAGTTATCCTTGCAAGAAACAAGAAGATTGCCTATCTGAAAGACCTTATATCCTGTCCATACCCTGGGAGGTGCAAGAAATAGATAACAACAATTTATGAGGACATTATGAAAGATCAGAAGAAAGAGAAAGAAGCTGAGAGATCCTTGGGTGAAGCTAGTAAATAAACTGATCCATCAGAAGTTTCTGCTGAGAAAACCTTAGTGGAAGAGACTCAGAAGGAAGAAGAGTCAGTTGCAAAGGATCATGAATGTAAGATGATCACTGAGAAGGAAATAATAGTCCAGGAAAAGCTTGAAGATCCAGGGACCTTTACTATCCCCTGTTCTATAAAGAAAGCAGTCCTTAGAGACTCGTTGTGTGATCTTGGTTCATCTGTGAACAAAATGCCCTTGAAAATTGTAACAAAGCTTGGATTTGAGGACTTCAAACCAAGTAGGATTTCTCTGAGTTTAGTTGACAAGACAATCTGAAGGCCCTATGGTATGCTTGAAAATTTATCAGTAAGGATAGGCCATATGGAAGTACCTACTAATTTCATAATCCTTAAGATGAAAGAGGAATCATTGAGTCACCTGATTCTAGGAAGACCATTCTTGGCTAGTGCTCAAAGGAAGAAAAATTGATCTGAAGTTTGGGATAGATTTAGTGATGAGGTTTGATATTGGTCGAAGACCCAGAAGTCACAACAGTCTGAAGCAGCTGTATGCTATTGAGAATTGTTAGCAGGAGCCTGATGTGATAACCAGTGGTCTTCCCAGTTACATTCCCCTCAGTGGTGAGATAGAAATCCCAAGTCCACCACCAGAATCATTGTCTTGGATGAATCAGAAAGATTACCAAAGTGATGAGGAGATAGTCTACTGAACAACTTGACACTTGAGAACCAGTTGAATGATTCAGCAAGGGATAGTGTGAAGGAGTTCAGTGATGCTGAATCTTATTCAGGAAGCACATCACCAGATCCAATCAGCATAGCTCAAGGCAAGGCTATTATCTCTTTACAAGAAGCTGTTGGAATTTTGATCAAAGAGGTTGACTATCTCAAAGCCAAAGTTATAGAGCTTCAGAGGTTTGAGTATGGTTCCAGAGGTATGAGTGAAGCTGAGAACAAGAGATGGTGGAAGATAGCAACTCTAGCCTCATCTTATGGAAAACCACCAAAAGAACACAAGGAAAGGACCTTAGAGCATGTTCCTGATCCACCGCCCATCTAAGCTCTGTAAGCAAGTCAAGCTATGAGACTATAAATAACCTCACTTGGAAGGAAATTCCATGATTATACCTTGTATATAAGCAATTTTCATCTTTCAAGTTATTGTTTATTTTGGTATTTTAATGCTTTTATCTAGTGTCTAGTAATCCATGAATAGGTTGAAGAGTGCCATTGACCAATGGGAATGCATAGCATGAAGATTGAAAGAAGATCAAAACCGATCCGGAGTCGGACTCGACCACACCAATCGACCCCGAGGTCGAGTGGCCAGGTTTAATTTTTAAAATCTCCAACTTTTAATCCTAGCCATCCATCTTAAACCTGATCTGAATCCCTACCCTACTTTTTAATACCCCAACGCACACCTCTCTCTCTCTCTCTCCTACCTCAGTTTTCACGATCTCTCTCTCTCTAAAATCACTATTTACGATTTGAAGTTTCAAAAGATTTCTCAAAATACTTTTCAATTTTCATTGAAACATCGAGCATGTCTGGATTGAACCTAGATTATGTTGCTCAATTGTAAGTAATTCTGGTCTTTTGATATGTTCTTATGAGTGTTAGAATCTGTGAATCTTTCCAATCTTTTAGATTGAACTGTTTTATGGATGCATGCAACTAAAGATTGGGTATATAAGCTTTAGGATATTGAACCTTGTTAGAAATCTGGGTTTGAACAAAGAAATCGAATTGGTTTTGCACTTATTACTTTTTGCAAAACTTTTTTTGTGAAATTGTCTAAGAACAACAAAGTACTTCCTTGTTTTGATAGTCTCTTAGTTTTCTGAAAGTATGGAAATGAACCTTGTTAATACACCCCTGTTATCCGTTGGTATTGGACAAAAACTAATTTCAAAAGAATTTGAATCAAACCGACTCGACCAGCAACACGATCTCACTGGTCGAGTCATATTCGGTAAAAGTTTTAATTTCAAATTTTCTCTTGTTTCAGGTTCCAAACTGGTAAAAGAACTTGCTAAATGGCTGATGCACAAGGCCATGATGACTACTCCAGAAACAGGGATGCCATTGAAAGAGGGAAGAGACCAGTGAATGAGGAAGAAGACAAGGAAGAAAGTGAAAGGGAGGTTAATTCAGAAGGAAGTGAATCAAGTGAAGACTTTGTTGAGGAGAGGGAGCTGACACAGAGTGAGAACAGGAGGATTGATTCCCTGATGTATATGAAGTTCTTGGGAACAAGATATCCGGATAGGCATACCATGCAAGCACTAGGAATCTGCAAGGAAGTTGGGAAACTCTTCCATGAAGCCGATGTGGTGAACTTCACCAGCATAAAATTCAATGGGTTCCAGGAAGAGTCTTGTCAGTTCCTTGGCACTCTAGCTTTACATTTATACAGTGAGGAAGAGAAGGAAAGCAACAAAAGGGAGTTGGGCTTCATAAGCTTCAACATAAGAGGAAAGAGATTCACTCCCCCCTCTGAGTTTGATAGATGAGGTCTTTACATTCAAGAAAGGCACTTGAACTGATTAGGAGTATCGCAAGGAGGAGCTTACCAAACTCTAGGCTCATTTGGGTGGCAAGGATGAATTCAAATCTTCAATGTCAAAAGGTTCAGAAATTAGACACCCAGCAATCAGATACTTTCACAAGTCCATTGCAAGCACTCTGTTCGCAAGGAAGATAACCAGGACAGTGAATGATGGAGAACTCCGAATGATGGACAAGGCCCTGAGTTATGCAGCATTCCCTATGGAAGGAGACAAAGCTCAAGTAGGCAACTCGATTATCTTGATCAAACAACTCATGAGTTGTAGGGACACGCTTCTGAAGAACCAAAGGATGATGAACAAAGTGGAGTTAGCAGTAGGAGGGATCATTACCCCCATCTTGCTTAAATGCAAAGTGGAAATAACAGACAACCCAACAGCTTTCACCATCCTGGACATGACTTACCTGAGGAGCTCCCACATCATCGACAATGAGAAGGTGGAAGAGAAGTATGCTTATAACTTCAGTCACCCAGAGCTAGAAAAATCTAAGGTACTCCTTCCTTTGCCAAGAGATGCCTACAGAACTTTGTACAAAAATGGAAGCATGGCCTTTATTTTGCCAATGGAACTCCTATACCGGAAATCTGACGGAGCAGATGACTTTGAAGTTCCCCTGAGGCAATTCGCTCAAACCCACAAAGAACCAGAGATGTACTACTTTGATGAATCTGAGTGCAAGAATCTGAAGGAGGCCAACCACAAGATATGGCTCCTCCAGCAGTGGAACAAGTTCCAGGACAAGGCCATTAAGTCAATTGCAAAGACTATCAAGCCATATCAGGGCAGCTTAAGAGCTTGCAAAAGAAAGGTGAGACCTCAAGAGCTAAGGAGATAAGCAAATCTCCCACAGGAAGATCCATGAGGCATAGCTCAAGGTCCTCAGAAGAGAGGATAGCTCACAGGGACAGGCCAAGTAAGAGAAGATCGGATCTTACAGCTGAAGAGTTGGAGGCTCACACCTCTACTCGACCAGATGGGTTGAGTCCAGTGGTTGAGCTCAACCCCGGAGTGGAACCACCATTCGATCCAGAGCAACCGGGCTCTTCCCATGTCCCTATGGAGGCTACCCACACTCAGGAGTCTATGGCAGCTGCTGTGGATGAATTCTTCACAGCTCCAACCCAGCAAGATCCACCACAATGAGGTACCACACAACCCACACCACTGTATATACTACTTGCATAACTAGTTTATTTTTATTTTGTCTTTAAATCTCTAAGATAATCCTCTGAATTTTTATTACACAAGGGACTGTGTAATTTAAGTTTGGGGGAGAGTCTGAGAGATTCATCTAATCATGTTTTCTATTTTCTTATTCAAATTTCATAATCATCTAAGTGCATTTAAAAGCCATAAAAATTTGAAAAATTTATGAAAAAACAATTTAAAAAAGAGTGTCATGTAGTTCATATGCATAATTAAGATTGAGTCTAGAATCATTCATACTAGGATTGTTGCATTGCATAGGGGATAATGATGAATTTATACGAAACCACCTCATATTAAAATTCTAATCTCAATGCCATGGTTTTTAGTTGTTCAATGCTTGCATTTGATCCTAAAAACTAAGACAGCACCATGCTTGGAATTAAAATTCACCATTCATACTTAGGTTGAAACTTTCTGTGAATAAGAAACTCTATCCCTAATTATAAGAACCTAATCTTAAACTTTAATTAAACTTAAGCATTGGTTATGAACTCATGGCTACCATTAAAATATTTGGATACTCTTATTCCCTTTTATCCACTCTTGTTTATCCAAGTAGTTGTTCCCATGTTTGGAACAGTTCCAAATAATCACCAAACCTATCTTCTTTTCAAACCATGAATTAATCTTGAGTTGAGGCATATTTCCGGATTGAACATAGGAGAAAGTGTTAGGTATAAGCGGACAGGAATAACTTCTCATGTAGACTCTGGTTCACGACTTTTGGACCAGAATAGGATAGGAAGTTTGAATGAGTTTTACTCCAACAGGTCTGCTATATGTCCTCCTGCTTTTCAGAGGAATGATTTTGAGTTGAAACCCCAATACTACACTCTTGTGGGGCAACACACTTTCCATGCTCATGCTGCGGAACATCCAATGGACCACATAGAGAAGTTTGAAGACTTGGCTTCGAGTATTAAAGCCAATGGAGTGTCTGAAGACTATCTACTATGCAAGCTTTTCCCATACTCTCTTGCTGGGGAAGTAACTCAATGGTTGAAACAGTTGGAATCGGGTTCCTTAACTACTTGGAGAGATATCAAGACAGCTTTCTTGAATAACTTCGATGATGATGCTAAGATAGAAGACTTGAGGGATTTGATTATTCAGTTTACTCAAGGACCTGCAGAGACACTGAAGGCTGCGTGGTTGAGATTCAAGGTGTACCAACGAGATTGTCCGCACCACAACATTGATGAAGTCCAGCTCATTAGGTATTTCTTCTGCGGAATTGACTGGAGGTATCAGGTTGCTTTGGATGCTGCTAGTGATGGTAGCTTCAAGACCAGGACACCAGAGGCTGCTATCAAGGTTATTGAGAATTTGGCATCTTGTAGTAGTACTAAGAATGCTGATTTTGAGAGGAAGAAGATAGCTGCTGGTTTGAACAACAATCAGATAGCGGAAGTCAAGGCAAAGCTGGATACTGTGCACAACCTTCTAGTGAACAAGAAGTCAGTTCACTTTGCTCAAGAGGATGTGAACTATATGAATGGTTCTGGCTTTAATGGACAAAGGTTTGGCAATTCTCAAGGCAACTTTAGAGGTTACAACAACCAAAGAAACAACTACTTGAACAACCAGAACTCATCTGGATATACGCCCAGGCCTGTGACTCAGGAAGCTCAGAGAAACAACAGTGGTTTCACTAGGGACTTTGGAAGTTCCACTTATCAGAATTTGCCTCCTAAGACTGCGGATTCTGAGTTGAAGGATATGCTTGACCAGATACTTGAGGGACAGCAGAAGATGACTGTGGACTTCAATGGTAAGATAGATGCGCTATATGCCAATCTCAATGGGAAGTATGAGACATTGAATAACCACATCAAGAGGTTCGATACTCAGTTTGCACAATCTGCTGTGAACACTAAACGCCCTGATGGCGTCTTACCTGAAAGTACTGACACTAATCCTAGGTATTCTTGTGCTGCTGTTATGTCTTGGGGAGATATTGTCAAGAGAGAGATCAAAGAAGAAGTTCTGGAGAGTTCTGAAGCTAAGGAAAAAGTTGAGACTCTCATCTCGGAGCTCATGTCGATCGACACCACTACTACATGTCGGTCGACGCCACCCAACTTATCAGAGGGTTTGATGCAAGTCACGACTAAGGACAGTCTTGACTCCACTGAAATTGATCGACTGGCATCTGGCCGTGTTGGTCGACATGGTCAACATCATGACGGAAATTATCTCCGAAGATTGCCTAAGTTGGAAGATCCCAGAAGTTTTGATGTACCCTGCTCCATTGCTGGAGTTAAGTTCACTGATTCACTATGTGATACTGGAGCCAATATCAATATCATGTCTAATGATGTTGCAATGAGGTTGGGAATCAATGATATGAAGAGATCTTCAATTGAGATTACATTGGCTGATGCTTCTCTGAAGAAATCCATGGGTTTTATTGGGACTCTGAGAGTTCAAGTTGGTGATTGTCTGCTTCCCTGTGATTTCCATGTTGTTGAGACGGATATCGGTTCTGATATGCCACTGATTTTGGGTAGACCATTCCTTGCTACTGCTGAGTAGCAGGATTTCTCTGAGGCATGTTGATCCTGATGTGTTATATCCTGTTAATCCGAACGGATATGTTATATGGAATCCCCAGGTTTTTGTTGAAGAAGTTAATGAGATTCACTCTGATGAGTTCACTACAAGGAATCCGAAAGCTGCAGGTAAGAAGAAGAAACCGCAGAGAAAAGCAGTGACTGCAAAATCCGTTATGACTTTGACTCCTGTGAGGAAAGTTGATGATACTATTGAGTATAAGCTGCAGTATGGAAGTGGTTCAAGACCATTTGCCAAGATTAAAGCTATCATCACTCCTGAGTTTAAGGCTAAAGGATAAGCCACAATGGATGAGATGCTGAATAGGGTTCTGAAACCCAAGATGCTTGATTTAAGTGAGGATGATCTCAGCTCCAAGACTTCATCTTCACCACCTTCAGATTCATCCAAAGAATCTCCATCCATCTGATCTCTGACAAAGTCAAGTTAATGACTGAAAATAAGCGCTTAATGGGAGGCAACCCACTGGTGAGTCTGTATATACGTTTTTCAGTGTCTTTTTAACTAATTTTTCTTTGTTTTTGTTTTGTCTCAGAAAATATACGTGATTAATGATGATTATGTAAAGATTTGCATGGATTGGAGAAGCTTTACGTAATTTTTCGACCAAAGAACACAAGGTTTGTGTCCGTATTGACCGACACGAACACCTTGTGTCAGTCGACACGGACCCGAGGTTAGTATAAATACCTAATATCCTTTTCTTCTTCACTTCATCTTCTTCCCAATTTTGTAAAACAGCCATTTCTAAAACCCCAAATTTGCAAACTTGCTATTTTCACCAAATCAATCGATTTTTGTCCCTAACATCAAGAGAATTCTATTTTATTCACTACTATATCTTTTATTCCATCAAAATCCAAGGTATGTTCTTCAAATTTCATCTTGAAATACAAAAATTTCAAGGGTTAGATTTTCACTTCTATGATCCGAAATTGGTCTTAAAACTTGCTAATCTTGTTAGATTAAGTTGTATTTAGAAGGATTGAAGTGTTAATTGTTGCTAAATTAGGTTGATTTGATAGAAAAGTCATGAATTTCTATGAATGAAACTTGAACTAATTTGACACGAAATTCAGAATTTAGAGATGTTTAATATGATGGCTAGATGTAGGTTTGATAATGTTGATGGTTGATTATGCTTAAAACATTGATGAATTGAGAACTGGAGATGAAATTTTGCTTAAATACGCTGATTTTGGCACCGCGTTGATCAACACGAGTACACTTATTCCAAATTTTTGCTGATTTTTGGATTTGTTCTCTTGTCTCTCTTTCAGGTACATCATGTCTGGTAGGGGAAAGCGACCACAGACTTCAGAGGCTCAGGGAGAGTCAAGTAGTACACCATCTCCGCCTATCTAATTTAATCGTCCATGGCCTCGTCGAGAGGGGTTGAAGATTAGACCCCACCGTCATTGGGATGGAACTCCAAAAGAGGAGGTGATGAAGCACGAGTGTTACAACCGGGAGATCTCTGATGAGTAGGACGAGTACGATACTCTGTTCTACAATGCTTGGTTGAACATAGATATTAAGCCCACCCGGCTTATGGACAGAGTCGCCTTACGACGTATGAAGATCAAGGATGAGTGTCTGCTAGCTTTGCAGAAGATTGGGTTGGGTACTATGTGCACTCTGTACTATGAGGTCTATATGGAGTTGGTCCGGCAGTTCATGGCCACTGTGCATGTCTACTACACCTCACCTGAGAGGTTAGCTCAGACGGGTATCCTTCACATTCATAATTTGAGTAGTTCGGTACAAGATCACTATTCCCGACCTCTGCACTGTCTACAGATTTGACCCGACCACGACTGGATCTACTCTGGCCCTTAACAGGTCGATTGATTTTCAGACTTACTGGGGAAAAGTTCGGGGATGGGCGTTACAGCGCCAACGGGTCCATGCATTCTGACATCCGGCATCTGTTTCTTCGATACATGGTTCAAGCCATCTCGAACACGCTGCTGTGTAAGAAGAAGGCCAACAAGATGAGACAGAGTAAGTTGATTCTGATGGGTTAGGCAATTCAGGGGCTGTTCACTGAGGATTGGACCGAGCTAGATTCCGATGTGAACCTTGGCGCGATCTTTGTGCATCATTTGGTCAGCTTGAAGATCCGCCCATTCACGGGAACAAGGGATAAGTCAGAATCTGTGGGTAGCTTGCTGACTCCCATTTTCCGTTTCTGCGGGATCAGCACCGATGGCGTCAAGGTGCTCACTGTTAGATCCGTCATGGATGAGGGGTTCTTGACGCACGCTAAGTGGATTAGGAAGGATTGGGTTTGGTGCTACCGCAGCGAGAGCTCATTGGCATCAAGGGCACTCAGGCCCGCCTACTTTTCCAGCTGCATCACACGCTGCGCACCTGTGCTCCTCAGGCCCGCTGTCGCAGAGGCGCATCTTCACAGTCCGTTCCTATCGCCTCCGAGGATGATCAGATTCCTGACCCTACTGCACTTCAGTACGGACTTACCGCTATACCTCCCATTCCGATGGAGACTGCTGTGTTTTAGAGGCATGTCGCGGATAGCTTCCAGAGTGTCTAGAATGCGATTGCTTCACTTTCTCACTGCGGATGTGTACGTCGGACCGATGCAGCTCCTTCTCAGCCCCCTCCTATCCCGATTCCTACTCCCTCTCTGTCTTTAGATCCAATTTCGGAAGTGGATTAATTCTTCCCTTTTCTTTTTCCTTTGAGACATTGCTTTTATTTTTGCTTTATTTGCTTCTGTTTTTGCTTCAGTACTTTGTTTTTATTTTCATTTGAGTATTGTTGAACCCCATTTATGTTATACATCAGCTTCTTATTGACATGTTTTGCTCTTAATCAGGATCTAAATGTCAGAAAACAAGCGGAATGATCATATAGAATGGTGTCAGATTTTCGAAAATCACACCCCTGCTCATGTTGATCGACATGCAGGGTGTGTGTCGGTCGACATGGACACACCATATCAGGTCATGTTTTTCAAAACATAATAGTTCATTCTCTACTCAATTTTATTTCCTTTTATCACTTTCCTTACACTTATTTACACTGGGGACAGTGTAGTTTAAGTCTGGGGGAGGTAGTTGCTAACTATGTTTATTATTTTGAGAGTCAGTCCCAAAATTTTTGTTTTTGAAAACCTTTGTTTTATTAAGTCAAAAATTTTCCAGGAACTATGAGCTATCTCTTGGTCTATTTGTTGTTTGCTATGTCTTCTGGTGACCATTGTTGCAGAGCTTATTCAGATTCAACTAATGGAAAAACCCCAAGTCTGACCGATTAACTTGAGAGCCCCATACTTACAACAGATGCCCGCTATAGCCTGA
This sequence comes from Cardamine flexuosa, assembly GCA_963555745.1. Lineage (NCBI taxonomy): Eukaryota > Viridiplantae > Streptophyta > Magnoliopsida > Brassicales > Brassicaceae > Cardamine > Cardamine flexuosa. Next base: position 14,450,909 of record OY743221.1, on the reverse strand, counting down.
GCTAATTTCTGTCAGTTCCTTTTACCTCATGGATGAAATTGGTGTTTGAGAGCTTGACTTTTCATTCATACCTGACCTAATAAAACCAAAGTAAGTTATGATGTCTAGTCTTCCCAAAAAGTTGTTGCTAATAATAAAAGCCTTTAGGTATAGTCTATGAATGACCAAGTGATTCTCTAAAGTAGAAGCGGGTAAGAGAAATCTATGCCCCCACATTTCTACTTCTTAAGGGGATGATGAAAGTAGGGTTGCTATGAGGGTAGGAGAGATCTCGTGACCCACTATTCATTTCTAATAGCCTACCTTCATAGACAAAAGAAAAAGAAAATAGTAAAAGATCCAAAGTAACCAAGGATTTAAGTCTGGGGGAGACGAAAACATCATTGCTGTTGTGAGGTTTGTCTTGTTATGGTATAGGATGACAGCTGAGTCTAGAAGGCTCCTGGGCATTGAATTCGAAAGTGAGACCCAGCGATGAAATGGCTTACTGAAGGGATATGTTGTTAAGTTGTGGTGGGTATTAAGAAAACTGTGAGTGACTACAAGGAATTTACATGGTGGTTAGTCTCTGAATAGTTCTTGTACCATGTGGATTACATGATGACTGGTAAGCACAATGTTCTGAAGAGTAGGTGAGTTCCGCGATTTTCAAACTACTTTCTTGGTTTGGTATTCTGTTTTGCTTGAGGGAAAGCAAAGGCTAAGTCTGGGGGAGTTGATATATCATGGATTTTATGGTTTTATGACATGATATATGTATTGGTTTTAGAGTCTTTTGAATATATATTGAGTCTTATTGGGTGCAAACACGAGATGGATCCTTATGAGCACTTTGGAGCATTTGGAGGCTTGTACCTGAGCAAATCAACAAGGAGATGGATATTCATGTCCACGTCGATCAACAGGATTCACCTGTGTCGGTCGATATCACCTAGATGATATTGAAGCCTCCTAGTTTTATCAAGTTTCAAGAATTGCAACTTTGCGCCAGAAGTTTCCAAAGTTTATAAATCATGCCTAATCGTGTTTTTAGGTTAAACTATGTTTTAGAAGTGTGAGAGACTAAGTTTTGATTATTCTCTAAGTTTCTGAGAAGTTCTAAGTTCATTGTAGAGAAGATTCAGATCTCAAACTTTGTAGAGTGAATAATTATGAACTCCCTTGTTTTCTTATTTCCAATTTTTATGAGTATTATTCAGACAATGATTTGTGTTTCAACTTCTATGTCTGAGTAGTCACCTTGTTAGATCTAGGGTTTCAAAAGGGTTAATGAAGGAAAATTCAAGTGGGCATAGTCTTCATCTAGATTTGATAATTACACTAGTCTTAGGATTGATCATCCTAATACTGGTACCGTAGGATTATTGGTAGACACGAGAGTATTATTGATACCCGACCTAATTTTAGATGAGCAAACAGCCTATTCACAGCGAGAGTTGGTTTAGAAATTTTTTAACATATCGTATCCGCACTATCATAGAGACTCTATTTATTGGTATTTTGCAAAGAAATTTGGTTTGCTTCTGTTTAGAGGATATATGTCGTCGCAGCGAGAGTTGAATGAGATATCATATTAGTGTTATGAGTTTAAGAACCGCACAAACACTTTAGACTTAATTTACGAACCGCCCAGTTCACTTTCCCGAGTTTTCCTGGATGATGTCCCTAGGTCTAGCGCTTTAATTATCTGAATTTTCATCCCGTTTAATTGTTATTTTTGTTTATTGCACTGCTTTATTTAGTTTTCTTATTTTCGTCTAGCTTAACTCAAATCTGTTCAATCTATTGTGTGAGTTTTCAGAGTCCTTGTGGATTCGACCCCTAAGTGCTGCAATCGATCTCTTAATTTGAGAGAGTAGTTCTAGGGTTATATTTGACCCCTGTCACCGAGAAGGAACTTCTAGCAATCATATTTGCTGTAGAGAAATTCCGATCATGCTTGGTAGGATCTAAAACAATTGTGCACACGGACCACGCCACATTACGTTACCTTCTCAGCAAGAAAGACGTTAAACCCCGACTGCTGCGTTGGGTTTTGCTATTACAGGAGTTTAACATTAAGATTAGAGACAAGAAAGGAATAGAAAATGGGGTAGCTGATCATTTGTCCAGACTGAGAGTAGAGACAAAGGTCCCAATAGATGACCGATTGCCTGAAGAAAGCATTTATTCAATCTTTGAGGAGTGTTACGAGGAACGCGAATACATACTAGCCTTGCACGAGAAACCTAACGAACATCCCTGGTTCGCCGATTATGCTAACTTCCTCTGTGCCAAAATAATACCCCCAGATTGTACTGGCTACACAAGGAAAAAGTTTTTCCATGAAGTTAAGAAATACATTTGGGAAGAACCTTATTTATACAGAAGTTGCTCCGACGGTTTATACTGACGGTGTATTCCATAATCAGAAGTTGCTGGACTTCCTTTTCACTGTCATGGTTCAAACTATGCGGGACATTTTGCCACGTTCAAGACAGTTTCCAAGGTCCTTCAGGCAGGTTTCCGGAGGCCCACTATGTTCCGGGACAAGCATGAATTTGTCTCAAGGTGTGATTCCTGTCAACGCCATGGCAACATAAATCAGAGAAACGAAATGTCTCAGAACTATGTACTCTAAGTAGAAGTATTCGACTGCTGGGGAATCGATTTCATGGGCCCCTTTCTGCCTTCATGTGGAAACATGTATATCCTTGTTGCTGTGGACTATGTGTCCAAATGGGTGGAAGCGGTCGCAAGTCCCACGAATGATGCCAAGGTTGTTCTAAGGATGTTCAAATCAGTGATTTTCCCGCAATTTGGAGTACCCAGAGTAGTAATAAGTGATGGTGGAACTCACTTCATCAACCAAATTTTTGCTAATCTCCTGAGAAAGAATGGTGTTTCGCACAAGGTGGCAACACCATACCACCCGCAGACCAGTGGGCAGGTGGAGGTTTCAAACAGAGAAATCAAAAGTATCCTGGAGAAGACGGTTAATGTCACAAGGAAGGACTGGTCCCTTAAACTTGATGATGCATTGTGGGCTTACCGAACTGCTTATAAAACCCTAATTGGGGCTACCCCTTTCAACTTAGTCTATGGAAAAGCTTGTCACCTGCCAGTGGAACTAGAGTACAAAGCATTATGGGCAACCAGACTGCTAAACTTTAATTCCAAAGCGGCATGAAAAAACGTCTGATCCAAATAAATGAACTGGACGAGCTAAGACTAAAAGCTTATGATAATGCGCAAATGTACAAAGAGTGCGCAAAAGCCTGGAATGATTGGAAGATTAAACTGAGAGAACTCCACAGCGGTGATAGAGTACTTTTGTACAACTCACGTTTGAGGCTTTTTCCAGGCAAACTGAAATCATGTTGGGGAGGAAGTTAAACGTTATGGAGCAGTGGTGCTGTGGGATGGAAAGACCGGATACTTTACAGTAAATGGCCAGTGACTTAAGCCATATTTAGCTGACCATGAGGAGAAGGAGATCTCCATACCCCTGACAGAACCCATTTGAAATAAAATTAAGTCAAGCTAGTGACTTTGTAAAAACAAGCGCTGGTTGGGAGTCAACCCAACATGTTCTTTTAAAATTTATTTTTGATTTTTGCTTTAGAATTAATAAAACTATTTTATTTTATTTCCCTTCACTTATTTCAATTTATTATTTATTTTCCAAAATAAGATATGATGATGTTTTTGTGTTGAGCTGACTGAAAAACAGGTGCAAAACGCAGAAGATGCAAATTTCAAGAAGTTTCAGTACGCTGGGATCGACCGATCCTACCCAGATCGATCGATCCCCGAGACGAGAAAAGCTGAAAACCGGTTCATGCACAGACCAATGCTCCCTTTTGGTCGCAAAATTCCTTCCACGGTTTATGGTTTGCTTTCTTGTTCACAATTCATTACCTCCAGTGTTGTTTCGCAGCACCAATTTTCTTTGATTTTATATCACTGCAGGATGCAGTGATTTATGTCTGGGGGAAGGGGTGACGGCTTTCATATGTTACTAACACTGTGTTTTCTTTTGTTTACTTGTCCCAAACAATTTTCAAATTTTTTTCAAAAATAAAACTTTTTCATTTTTCTTGAGTCATTTTATGGAGTCAAAACATGGGATTTTACAATTTTCTTGGTTTCCATTTTATGTTGACATTTATTGGACTTAGTTCAAGAAGATTGGAAACACCATCAGTGGATCTACTTTACCAGAAGCGACCTATCCTTTGGAAATCTGAATGATCCAGCGTTGGCTCTATCTACTTGGACCTTTAACTTGGACTAATCTTCTCACTTAGGGGCTCGATATCACAAAAGGAATCATATACATCTGGAGTTGACCCCATTCTTATTGGAGCTCCAGATGTCTGAGCATATTGTTAGTTTGGTACCACACCCTTACACCCTTTTTCATTTATACCCCAGTCCTCTTTCGCAACATTAGGAGCATGTGCAACCAAGTGTAAAAACTATGGAGTATGGGAGCCGGTACAACCAAATGTTCTAAAGATTTCCGAGCAATCTTTCTAGTATCAGTACTTCATCTATATTAGTTTGAGTTGACTATTGCTGCATATTTTAGTAGGATTCATGTACATGGTTAGAACTGGTTCCAACTTCCCCTTCTCATAAAAAAACTCTGGGATCGACCGATCCTACCTTGATCGATTGATCCCGTCTCACCCCGAGACTCATCTCTTAAAAAAAAAAAAAAAAAAGAGAAAGAGAAGAAAAAGAAGTCTGAAGGAACTAGAATAAAACCTTTTATTTATTTAGTTAGTTATTTGTTTCTGTTATCTATTTTATTTTAGCACCAATAACAACTCTATTAGGATCATTATATAGAAGCTTGCTTGGGATCCAAGGTTTAGGAGGTTATGCACCATCTTTGGTTTCCGTCTCACTGTGATTTTGCGCATTGGCTTGCACCAGTGTTCATCTATCATGCCCAACCATAACCCTTAAAATATCCCCCCGTTACTAGCCCTTAGCGATTTCGACTCCCTTTGTGAGACTGCACGCAACACTTAATGAATGTTAAAGGGCCAACAATGGAGATTTCAGAAGTTCCCTTGGATCTCGGATGCTAGAGTACGGTAATGTTTGCTATGCTTATGGTAAAGTACATGTTGTACTGCTAAATTCAGATTAACCTTTCACAAGGTTTCTTCTTGGTTTACATGATCAACATGATGGATTTCTAAAGCTAAGCGTAAGTTCCCATTTTTCAAACTTCCATTTCTGTACTTTGTTTCATTGTCTTGTTTCTTACTTGAGGACAAGCAAGGATTCAAATCTCGGTGTGTGATGAGTGTCTATTTGACCCATTTTTATTATTCTTTTACTTGTCTTATTGAGTCTAGAAGTTAGGTTTTGTATTCTTTTGGTCGGTTTTAGTGTCTTTTCAGGTTTTCACTTCCTTGGAGCTAAAATGTGCAAAATGGAGCAACTTTGGACGTTTTACACATCATTAGATTTTGGAGACATCCTGGATCGATCGATCCTGAAGAGGATCGACCAAGCATGACGAGGATCGACCGATCCTGAAGCAGATCAATCAGTTAAAGGAATCTATGAGGTGGCACGGATCAGAGGAAGATGATAGATCGATCCAAGTAGGATCGGTCAATCCCAGTCACGAATATTCTCCAAATCACACATTAGCTCCGAGCTTTGACCTAGAAGACACTCTATAAATAAGGCTCATTTCCTGAGCGGCCAGAGAGACCGAGACACGAATTTTACTGTTACTCTGCCATTTTTATTTCTCATTTCAGATCTGTAATTTATACATTGTTTTTTCTCAGATCTATAAAGTTTTCATTGCATTTTCAAGATCTACAATCTGTTTTCTCCTCTTGTTGTTTTCAACCATACAACATAATGATCTATCACCCAATTACCATGGTTGCGTAGATCTATATGTTGGGAGATCGGATTTATTCAAAGGGATTTAATATTTAATTAGGTTATTATTATAGATTAGAATTATGGTTAATAGATCTCTACTTCTATGATTCAAATGCTTTTGTTAGGTTGAAAAATCTATCAAATGATTCATAGGGTTTTATAGTACAGCTAGCGTTGGCTATTTTACCCGGAATCTATAGTCTGTAGGCTTGATTTCCAGATTTCCAAGAGTTGAAGCTGGATCTACAAGTGAACTCTATCAAACTAGGTCGAAATATGCTATCATAGGGTCCTAGCGGATTTATAATATAATATTTGTTTTTATAAAAAGGATTTATTTTGGTGCAATGTTTGTGTTCTAGATCTAGATCATTTAATTGCTAATCCGGTTAGATATCTTTTTTATTTATTTAAATCTCTGCGATTTCCCAAATCCCAACATTTATTTTAAATTGATTTTTTCCTTATTTAAATTTTTTTTTATTTGGATTTTATTCGGATTTCCAAAAGTGACACTTTCCATATTTTTCTTCCTAGCTCTGTTTAGATCTAAGGATCTATAACGCTCTTTACTCTTTGTGGATCGATCCCACCATTATACTGCCGCGCACAACCGTGCACTGGAGTTTAGATGTTGGGTAAAACCTGATGCATAAAACATCACATCAAACAACTACTTAGATAAACAAGAGTGAAAAAGGGAATTAGAGTATCCAAGTATTTTATGGTAGCCATGAGTTCATAACCAATGCTTAAGTTTGATAATTAAAATTTAAGATTAGGTTCTTATAATTAGGGATAGAGTTTCTTATTCTCAGCAAGTTTCAACTTAAGTATAAATGGTGAATTTTAGTTCCAATCATGGTGCTGCCTTAGTTTTCAGGATCAAATGCAAGCATTGAACAACTAAAAACCTTGGCATTGAGATTAAAAATTTAATTATGAGGCGGTTTGGATTAAATTCATCATTATCCCCTATGCAATGCAACAATCCTAGTGTGAATGTTTCTAGACTCAATCCTAATTATGCAAATGAACTACATGACATTCTGTTTTTAAAATTTTTTTTTCAGAAATCTTTCAATTTTGTATGGTTTTTTAATGCACTTTGATGATATGAAATTTGAATAAGAAAATAGAAAACATGATTAGATGAATCTCTCAGACTCTCCCCCAAACTTAAATTACACAGTCCCTTGTGTAATAAAAATTCAGAGGATTATTTTAGAGATTTACAGAAGAAAACAAAACAAACTAATATGCAAATGGTATAATACAATGGTGTGGGTTGTTTGGTACCTCATGGAGATGGATCCTCAAGATCATCGAGGAAAGGATTGTGGTGGCCTGTATGGAGGAGTTGTAAGTCTCCTGAGAGGAGGTTGTGGCTTTTCCTTATCCCTTCCAGCAGAGTTGAAGCATTAGCTGGTGTTGGGATTCTATTTCCATTCTCATCATATCTGCGTCTTGATTTAGGGATTGTTCCTTGGGCTTAACCTCTGCTTCTGGTTGTTTCTCAGGTTTCTTCTCCTTGTCTTCCATGGCCTTCTTTGTTGAGCTTCTCAAGGTTCTTGAAGAGCTTGACATCTTGTTTGGTCGTAAAAAGGGCTAAGGATAAGAGCTTAGAGATGTTTTAATCAGAGAGGAGATTGCGAGGATGAGTATGAGGATAAGAGAGGAAAATAGGGGATTTTAAGGAGGGTTGGATAAGGTTTTTGATAAGAAATCTAGGTGGTCCCGACTTAATACGCAAGTAGGATATGAGAAACTTTGGACTCGACCAGGGTGATCGAGTCTAGTAGTCGAGTAGTCTTTTACCATCCTTTCCTTCTTTTGTCTTCTTAATCCTCTATTGATCCTTATCTCCCTTATCCTTTCTTGATATCTGAGACTTTAAAAAGAGACAACAGTATTAGATTATAAAACAAATAGATATTTACAAGGATAGTCATGGGAATTCCTCACAAGAGAGCTTGTTTAAAGGTCCCTTAGCTTGACCAAATGCCTATTCAGTCTCAGGAGGGTTCATCTAGGTCAACTGAGGTTCCTTCAGGAAGTACCCTATCTGCCAAATATGGTTTGGCTCGTTGACCATTAACTGTGAATTTTGTTCCACTTTCATTCTCCAATGTTATTGCACCATAGGGCAATACCTCCTTGATGATGAGTGGTCCAGACCATCTTGATTTCAGCTTATCAGGGAATAATCTGAACCTTGAATTGAAAAGAAGCACCTGATCACCAGCTTTGAAGTTCTTTGGTGATATTCTCTTATCATGAAAGGCTTTAGTTCTTTCCTTGTATACCTTGGAGCTTTCAAATGCATCCAGTCTAATCTCCTCCGGCTCATACAGATTCATTTCTCTTTTCTCCTGAGCACTTTTGAGGTCAAGGTTAAGGAGTTTTGTAGCCAAGATAGCCTTATATTCAACTTCTACTGGTAGGTGACATGCTTTTCCGTATAGGAGCCGAAATGGGGTTCTTCCTATGGGGGTCATGAATGCTGTCCGGTAAGCCCAAAGACTCTCATCCAATTTGGTTGCCCAGTCTCATTTTGATGTCCCAACCACTCTTGCAAGGATGGCCTTGATTTGTTTGTTTGAAACTTCTACTTGACCACTGGTTTGAGATGTGATAAGGTGTTGCCACTTTGTGTTTGACCCCATATTTTCTTAAGAGTTTCTCAAATAGTTTGTTGATGAAATGTGATCCCCCATCACTTATAACTACTCTTGGAACTCCGAATCTAGGGAAGATTATGGTTTTGAACAATTTCAGGACCACTTTAGCATCATTTGTTGGTGCTGCGATTGCTTCCACCCATTTTCTTACATAGTCCACTGACACCAGAATATATGCATTCCCATGTGATGGTGGATTGAAAGGTCCCATGAAATCTATTCCCCACACATCAAACACTTCAACTTTCAAAATAGGGTTATGAGGCATTTCATTTTGTCTGATGATGTTCGCCATCCTTTGACATGCATCGCACTTTGAGATGAAGTCGTTGGTGTGCTTGAACATGTTTGGTCACCACAGTCCTGCTTGCAGAGCCTATTGGACTGTTTTAAAAGTTGAGAAGTGTCCTCCATATGCTGACCCATGACAATGCTCAAATTCTCCTCTCATATCTGTTTCCGGTATGCACCTCCTAAACAAACCATCTACTCCTCTTTTATAGAGATAAGGTTCATCCTAGAAGTAGTGTGGAGCATCCCTGTAGAATTTCTTTTTCCTGTATGGATCTAAACCATCAGGATTCTTCCTAACAGCTTTGTAGTTAACCATATCCGCATACCAAGGTGATTCTTCTAACTGCTTGATCCTGGACTAGAGTAGTGTGATCGAGTCCTCTTCAATTCCCTTAACTCCTATTGCCATCAGCTGTTCTTCTGGCATTGAATCTTCAATATGCATCTTTTCTTTCATTCTCATTCTTGACAGATGATCAGCAACACCGCTTTCTATTCCCTTCTTGTCTACTATTTCCATATCAAATTCTTGAAGCAAAAGGATCCATCTTAACAGCCTTGGTTTAGTTTCCTTTTTGGCATATATGTACCTCAAGGCGGCATGATCAGTGAACACTATCACCTTCGATCCCCTAAATAGCTTCTGAATTTCTCAAATGCAAAAACCACAGCAAGCATCTCCTTCTCTGTTTTTGCATATCTCCCTTGAGTCTCATCTAATGTCCTGCTTGCATAATAGATTACATGGAGCTTCTTGTCTATCTTTTGTCCTAGAACAGCTCCAACAGCATAATCTGATGCATCACACATGATCTCGAATGGGTAATCCCAGTTTGGGGCTTGAACTATTGGTGTTGTGATCAAAGCTTCCTTGATCTGGTGAAAAGCTTTTAGGCATTCTGCATCAAAGTCAAACTCCTTTTCTTTGCACAGTAGCCTGGTCAGTGGTCTGGCAAGATTAGAGAAATTTTTTATAAATCTCCTGTAGAAACCAGCATGCCCTAGGAAGCTTCTTATATCCTTCAGTCTTTGGTGGTTGCAACTGTAGCATCACCTCAACTGACATTTTCCCAGTTGAGGACAAGATTTGTTTCCTCACACCTTGTTAGAACCCTGCGGAGATTAGATAAACAGAAGGAGAAGGAGGATCCATAGACAGAAAAGTAGTCCATGAATACTTCCACCATCTCCTCTATCAGATCCGAAAATATTGAGGTCATACACCTTTGAAAAGTCACTGGTGCACTGCACAGGCCAAAAGGCATTCTCCTATAAGCGAAGGTTCCATAGGGACAAGTAAATGTAGTTTTTTCTTGGTCATTAGGGTGAATTGGAATTTGAAAAAAAAATACTGTATTCATCAAGGAAACAGTAGTAGGGGTGGTTGGCTAGTCTTTCCAACATTTGGTCTATAAAGGGTAAAGGGAAGTGATATTTTCTTGATGATGCATTCAAATTTCTATAGTTAATGCAAATCCTATGGCCTGTTATGGTTCTGGTGAGAATAAGTTCTTCTTTATCATTTTTAATTACAGTTATTCCACCCTTTATTGGAACACAATGTACATGAGACACCCAAGTACTATCTGATATGGGGTAAATGATTCCTGCATCTAACAGTTTAAGGATCTCTTTTTTAACAACTTCTTTTAACTTTGGATTCAATCTTCTTTGATGTTCAATACTAGACTGCTCTTCATTTTCAAGATCAATCCTATGTGTGCATAGGTTATCAGAGATACCTTTAATATCATCCAATGAATAACCTATTGGTTTCCTAAAGTTTTTCAATTCAGCTAGCAATGCATTTAATTCATCAGATCCTAGTTTATCATTTACTATGATAGGGTATGTTGAATTTGGACCTAGAAATGCATACCTTAGCCCATCTGGAAGTGGTTTGAGATCCGCCTTTGGTGCTTTAAGTTCTGACCAATCGTCTAAGCCCATCTCTACTGACTCGACCTTCTGATCGAGTACTGATGTCGAGTGGGGTGTCCTCGACCGACCGGATCGAGTAGTATGATCGAGTCACATTGTTTCTTCACTTGGATCAATCAAATCTTCGAATTCATCCAGATTTTCAACCTTTCCCTTGTAGTCCATGAATAATCCATAGTCTGAGGTCTCATTGTAGAGATATCCATCTTTGTCATCTTTTGTTAAAGCTGTTTTCAAGGGATCTTCCTCTAATATCTCTTGATGGATCCTACTGCAAGTACATCTGATTCCTCCATTATGAACAATTGACCTCCTATAGTTGGTTTCCTCAGTGACTTGTTAATGTCAATGTTCATGATCACATCTTGCCCCAACTAAGATCAATATTTCCATTCTTAACATCAATTAAGGCTCCAGCAGTTGCCAAGAATGGTCTCCCAAGTATCAAGGGATCTTTGGGTTCTTCATCCATCTCTTACACCACAAAATCTGTAGGAACTTCCACATGTCCAATCCTTACGAGTATATCCTCCAGAAGACCATGAGGGAGTCTTACTGATCTATCTGCTAGTACTAGAGAGATTTTGCTTGGTTTGAACTTGTTAAAATCCAACTTTTGTGCTACAGAAAGAGGCATTAGACTAACTGAAGCTCCTAGATCACACAGGGAATTCTTGAAAACTAGGGGACCCAATGAGCAAGGTATGGTGAATGAACCTGGATCTCACAGTTTTTCTTGTACAACAATGTTCCTTTGAATAATGGCACTGCATTCATGTGTCAATACAACCATCCCTTGAACCTCTTTTTCTCTTTCTGTAACGAGATCCTTTAGAAATTTCTGAGCAGGTGGTATAACCATGAATGCATACAATAGTGGCATTTGAACTTCTACGTCCTTCAAATGCTTAGCAAAGAGGGCTTTGTATTTGGCTGCCATATGTTTTTTACATCTTCCTGGAAAAGGTACGGTGGAACATATGGTGGTGGGTCATAAGCTTTTTCCTTTGTCTGACCTTGATTCTGTTTAGCTAATGGTGCTACTCGATCGGCTGCTCGATTTGTTGTTTGCTCTGATTTGCTATCAGTATAACTTCAGGAGTTGTTTGATCTGATTTGCTATCAGTATTGATGAATCCCTCCCCGTCCTGCTCATCACAGTCCATTATGACTTCAGGGATGCCAACTCTAGTGGGTAATGTTTGTCCACTCCTTAGGTTGATAGCGTTAGCATACATGTCTGGGTTTGTCGGTCTCTTTCCTTGAGATACATCCTGATCTGGTGTTGACAAAGATTCCTTGTTGTTGTCCATGGATAAAATCTTTTTATTCAGTTTATCTATTATGTTGTGTAGAGCTTGGATACTGCTGTCCATTTTGTTGTTGACCTCATCAAACATTGTTTTGGTGTCTAAGGCACCTCTATCCTGACCCAATAATATTTGCTGTAGCATGCTCCTGATGTCTATATCCGGAGTTGTGTTCGTCTGGTGGATCTGTGAGTGGACAACATTTGATGGGTTACTGTATCTGGTTGTAGAAATTTGCTGAGGTTGGCTATGTGGGAAGAATCTTCTGTTGAATCCTCCAGCATTCTGTAGGTAATTCATTTCCTCATATTCAGTAGTCTCCTTATCTTGATGTTGAATAAGATCCTCTGTGTGTGCAACTTGGACTGTTGCTTGTTGAGCTTGCAGAAGCTTATCTAATTTCTCATTCAACATGTTCAGCTCCTTCTTGTGTGTTTCCTCAGTTGCTTTGTGTTCCAGAGCATTCTGTGTGTGGTCTTCATCATAGTTTCCATTTGATTGAGCTAAATTCTCCACTAATTCCCAGCTTGGATCAACCTCTTTTGTCAAGAAATTCCCATTACTTGCTGTATCAAGTGTATCCTTATTTTGGTGAAGATCCTCTGTAAATCGTACTGAGTAGACTCTCACGAGTGAATCCATTGTGAGGGCATTTGATGGTGTATCCTTTTAATCTTTCCCAAGCAGTTGAAAATGATTCTCCACTACGTTGTGTGAAACTAGATATCTCGCTCCTGATACTGATTGTTCTTGATCTTGAAAAGAACTTGTTGATGAAAGCTTGCTTGCATTCTTTCCATGTTGTAATGGATCCTGGATTGATGTTCTTTTCCCACTGATGTGCCTTATCCCCTACTGAGAAGGGGAACAATCTCAGCTTGAAACTGTCTTCACTAACTCCAGTGATTTGTGTTAGACTACATAGTCTATCAAACATGTCTAAATGCTCCAAAGGATCTTCGTGTGGTAGATCAAAGTACCTATTTCCTTGTACCATTGTGATCAAACTTGCTTTTGTCTCAAATTCATTCTGAACAGCTGGAGGTACAATACCCTGCCTTAGTGTGTGTGTTGCACATGCATCACCATGTCCGATGATTTTTTGCATGGTTGAACTGAAGTATCAGAATATATATATGTAGAGTGGACTCGATCAGTATGGTCGTGCAGGCAGTCGAGTTGGTTACCTGATGCAAACAGAGGGCAAAAAGCAAACCAAATCAGTAACTAGGTAAAAGTAACTAAAGAACTTAGGCATAAAAACAAAGAAATTGTGATTGGAATACAAATAAACCCAAATGGCAACAGCGCCAAATTGAAACAGGTATTTTCTCAGTGATAAGAATGCATGGAGGGTTGCAATTCCTCATTGTTGTTGTAGTACATGAGGTGTAAATCCATAATGGGTTTGGTGCAAGCAATCACAATATATCAATGCTAATAAGTTAAGCCAAATCAGATATGATAGTGAAACTAACAACCTAATGATTGGAAATGCAAATAGCTACTAATTAAAGCAATGAACACTTGAGATGTCAATTCAAATGCACAAAGAGTAAACAAACAAGCACGAAAATAAAAGTAGAAAGCCACTCGATCAATACGGTCGAGTGGTGTGGTCGAGTCAAAATATGAAAACACATAATCACTAAATAGAACTTGTAACTAAATGGTTAATGCAATTATAAAGAAATAGGGATCATAGGGATGAACTAATTGACTAAGGGATCAATTTCATAATGTGGGTACTTAACAACCACAACCTATTTCAAGGCTAATCCTTTAACGATAGATATCTAAACCAATCAAACCCACTGTCGTGGTGAATGATCTGGAACCCAATAACTCAGCATAACCGATTTTGCCAGAGCCAAGCTATTGGACAAGCTTTAAGAATCATCCTACCTAAACCAACATAATTTTCTAACAATAGCTTTGAGTATCATGGGTTCCCAAACACCATTGAAGCATATTCTCTACAGGTTAATATAACTATGTCTCTGGAAAAAGCTCATAAAAAATCTACAAGCACTGTCGTGAAGAGATTATCTAAGATCATATTTAAGTTGATCAGAAATGAATAAGCATTAAGAACTCTCACCAAAAAAGGATTTAAAGCATTTAAGAACTTAAAATTACGAGATTAATCAAGATCCACCCTAATCTAATCCATCCCTAATAACCCTAAGGTTAACTACTCACTAAGCATAATGAAAACTAAATTTGCAAACCCAGAAAGTTCTAAATCTGACATATGAGATAGATCAGATTGAGATAGGAAGGTTTGAAGAAGAAAATAATTGCAAGTACTGATTTTATTCAAAAGATAAAAGGTTTACAAAGACCTAAAATAAAGAACAATAGAGAGAGTAATTAAGAGCCAGAGATAGATAATATCCGGTCTAAAAATGAGCACACCCTTTATTAGGGTTAACATATGTGTTTTTATACTAAAGATAAGGTTTAGGATAAGACAAAATAGAATTCCTACTAATCCGGAAATACCACTCGACCATAGTGATCAAGTGGCTGGTCGAGTAGCTTCCATCTTCCTTCAATCTCCTTCTTGAGCTGATCCAAAACTCCTATCCAGCTCCTTAGTGCTCCAAAGCTTCCTTAGCATCCATTTTTACCTGGAAACAACCCACAATATGCAATATATATGCAATGCTCATGCAAAGGACCCTAAAACTCAAAAGAAAGTGAAATATGCATATAATGGTATAAACAGGGAAGGAATAAGCACTAATATGATGATAAATGTATGCTTAAAACATATAAAATACAGTGTTATCATTATCTGGTGTGTGCATAGATCAGGGGAGATCCCAGTTAGATCACTAAGCGAGTACCCTAATGCTTTTCTGTACTTACGAAGTTCTCAAAGTAAAAGGGATGTGTCAGTTGGGTTCAATTTATCATTAATAATGACAGGGTATGTCGAGTTCGGGCCGAGATAAGCGTACTTCAAGCCGTCAGGGAGTTCGTTTAGCTCTAGCTTTGGTGCTCTCAATTCGCACCAGTCCTCAGACTTATCTAATCAGTCCTCTTCACATACATTTCCGTCACGAGAACTCTTTGTGTTAATCATGGCTATTGAATTCCCTGAGGTTGAAGCCTGAAGAGGGCCATCCGCCGCTTCCTGAGGTCAGGTTCTCCTAACTCCTCTCCTGGAGTGTAAGTGCTCAGTGAGTTTCCTAATGGTATACCAATTGGGGGGTTTTCCTTGGTATCAATCTAGAAAGTCTGTCCATCAATGGTCGGTTTCTTTCCTTGTTTCGTTGTGGTAAAATTCATCACTTTGTCACCCAGTCAGATATCAATCTTTCCCCTTGGTACATCTATCAATGCTCGTGCAGTGGCAAGAAAAGGTATACCAAGTATGATATCTTGGCCTCCATCATCAAGGTCTAACACCACAAAGTCTATTAAGATCCAGCACTCTCCCACCTTCAGCAGGATATTTTCAAGCCCCTCTTCTGGTTTTCGCCGAGATTGGTCGCCGAGAACTAAAGAGAAAGTAGATGGTTTGAGTGTGAGAAGGCCTAGGCGTTTTGATACAGTGAGGGGCATCATGCTGATGCTGGCTTCTAAATCGCACAGGCAGTTATGAAATTTCAGAGTGCCTATGGTGCATGGTAGATTGAAAGAGCCAGGGTCTGCGAGTTTCCTTGGGATTTTGACTTGCATCCATTTTTTGCATTCCCTAAGGATAGTCATTGCTCCATCCTCAAGTGAGGTCTTTCCCATGAGGATATTTTTTAGACAAGCCTTTAGGTCAGGAACTTTCCGTACCATCTCGACGAATGGTAGCCTAACTTGCAGTTCGGTTATCATGTCATCAAGTTCCTTTCCTTCGAGAATTTCTAGGGTTTCAGGTTCATCAATGTGTCCATCACAGGTTGACCAGTCATTGTTATCCTCATAACAGTCAGTTAGATCATCCTGGTGCCCTTCAAAGAAATCGTCATTAGAGGTATGATCCTCACTTGCAAAGGAAAGATTCCTTCGATAGCGATAGTGTGAACTTGGTCTTCTGTTTCTCTATCAGGTAATTGTTGAGAGATTGAGAAACAAAATTCAGCTAATGAACTAGTTTTCTCAGCCTTGGTTTTTAGAAGTTTTACTTTGGCATCCAGATTCCCGAGTCTTTTATTCAAATCTTCGGATACTCTTTCTATCTTGGCGTTTATCTCGTCAGCAGTCTCAGACTGCATCTCCACGATGTGCTGAAACATGGACTTAATTTTGAAGAGAGAATTTGCATTCTCATATTGAATTGATCCATATTCAGCCTTTCCATGATGCTCCGGGTGGTATGATTTGGTTGGAGGTTGAAAAGAGTTTAATTGAGTATTATAAGGATTATTCCATTGTTCCCTAGGGTTTCTAGTTGAGTAGACATTATAGGGAGAATTAGGATTGCTCCTAAAGTTTTGGTTGAAACTTCCACTTGGAAAGTTTCTTTGTCTACCCAGAATATTAACATCCTCTTCCCACTCAGTTTTATCATCATATTCAAAATCATCAATCAACCTTACTAACCTTTTTGAGGTGTATGGAATCATATTTACCTTGAAAGTGCGACCCTTCTTGGTGGACTTCCTTGTCAACTCCTATATGCTCAAGTCTTGTAGATTTTTAGAAGCCTTGCTCCTTAATTGCATACACCTGAGAAGCAAAAGAAGTTTGAAAATCAGATCCAAAAAGGTGGCTCTGGGATCGATCAATCTTGGAAGGGATCGGTCGATCTCGAGAGAAAAAGGATCGAACGATCAAAGAGGGATCGATCGATCTTGCACAAAGTAGGATCGGTCGATCTTTAGGGATCGGTCGATCGTGAAAGAAGTAGGATTGATCAATCTTATGGGGATCGGTCGATCTCAGAGACGTAAATAAAAAAAATGCAAAAATTAAAATATCCTAGACTAGGTTTAAAAAACTAAAATCTAAAGGCTACAATTACTCCCCGGCAACGGCGCCAAAAACTTGATGTGATGTTTTATGCATAAGGTTTTACCCAACATCTAAACTCCGCAAGTGCACGGTTGTGCACGGCAGTATAATGGTGGGATCGATCCACAGAGAGGAAAGAGTATTACAGATCCGTAGATCTAAACAAAGATAGGATGCAAATATGGAAAGTTGTCACAAAAATCAAATCCAAATAAAATCTTTAAATAAGGAAAGAAATCAATTAAAAACAAATGTTGGGATTTGAGAAATTGCAGGGATTTAAATAAAAAAAAAAATATCTAACCGGAGCAATTAAATGATCTAGATCTAGAACATAAACACTGTACCAAAATAGATATTTTATTAAAAGAAAATATTATCTAATAAATCTTTTAATTTAAAGCAAATATTATTCTATTATAAATCCGCTAGGACCCTATGATAGCATATTTTGCGCTAGTTTGATAGAGTTCATTTGTAGATCTAGCTTCAACTCTTGGAAATATGGAAATCAAGCCTACAAACTATAGACTCAAGGTAGAATAGTCAACGCTAGCTGTACTATAAAATCCTATGAATCATTTGATAGATTCGTCAACCTAACCAAAGCATTTGTTTCATAGAAGTAGAGATCTATTAACGATAATTCTAATCTATAACAATAACCTAATTAAACATTAAATCCCTTTGAATAAATCCCAAATCCCAACATGCAGATTTACTCAACCATGGTAATGGGTGGATAGATCATGATGTTGTATGGTTGAAAATGCAAAGAAAGAGATGAAGACAGAATGTAGATCTTGAAAATGCAATGAAAATACTTTAGATCTGAGAAAAACAATGTGAAAAGTTTACAGATCTGAAATGAAAATAAAAATGGCAGAGTAACAGTAAAAATCATGCAGAAAATAAAATATCCTAGACTAGGTTTAAAAACTTAAATTTAAAGGCTACAATTACTCCCCGGCTACGGCGCCAAAAACTTGATGTGATGTTTTATGCATCAGGTTTTACCCAACATCTAAACTCCACAAGTGCACGATTGTGCGCGGCAGTATAATGGTGGGATCGATCCACATAGAGTAAAGAGCACTATAGATCTTATAGATCTAAACAGAGCTAGGATGAAAATATGGAAAGTTTTGGTGTCACATAAAATCCAAATAAATCCAAATAAAATAATTAAGGAAATAAAATTCAATTTAAAATAAATATTGGGATCTGGGAAATCACAGGGATTTAAATAAATAAAAAATATATCTAACCGGATTAGCAATTAAATGATCTAGATCTACAACACAAACACTGTACCAAAATAGATCTTTTTATTAAAAGCAAATATTATTCTAATAGATCTTTCTATTAAAAGCAAATATTATTCTACCATAAATCCGCTAGAACCCTATGATAGCATATTTTGAGCAAGTTTTATAGAGTTCACTTGTAGATCCAACTTCAACTCTTGGAAATCTGGAAATCAAGCCTACAAACTATAGACTCCGGGTAGAATAGCCAATACTAGCTGTACTATAAAACCCTATGAGTCATTTGATAGAATCTTCAACCTAACAAAAGCATTGTTTCATAGAAGTAGAGATCTATTAACCATAATTCTAATCTATAACAACAACCTAATTAAACATTAAATCCTTTTGAATAAATCCCATCTCCCAACATGCAGATCTACTTAACCATGGTAATGGGTTGATAGATCATGATGTTGTATGGTTGAAAATGCAAAGAAAAAGATGAAGACAGAATGTAGATCTTGAAAATGCAATGAAAAATAATTTAGATCTGAGAAAAATCAATGTAAAAGTTTACAGATCTGAAATGAGAATAAAAATAGCAGACTAACAGCAAAAATCGTGTCTCCATGCCCCTGGCCACTCAGGAAATGATCCCTATTTATAGAGAGCCTTCTAGGTTTAAAACTGGAGTTAATGTGCGATTTGGAGAATATTCGTGATTGGGATTTATTGATCCGACTTGGATCGATTGATCTTCTTCCTCTGATCCGTGCCACCTCATAGATTCCTTTGACTGACCAATCTGCTTCGGGATTGGTGGATCTTCTTCATGCTTGGTCGATCCTCCTCAGGATCGAACGATCCAGGATGTCTCCAAAATCCAATGATGTGTAAAAAATTGTCCAAAATTGCTCTATTTTGCCCATTTTAGCTCCAAGAAAGTGAAAACTTGAAAAGACACTAAAACCGGCCAGAAGAACCCAAAACCTAACTTCTAGACTCAATAATACAAGTAAAAATAGTAAAAATGGGTCAAAATAGACACTCATCACTTGTCAAACTATCCCTATGACTTTGAACCTAATTTGAAAATTTAAATATCATGATATGCTCTAAAACTTTAACTCATAGATACCTCAAAATACTTGGATTTTCTTTCACCTTCTACCACTCTTGCTAATCCAAGTAGCTGTCTTCACTATTGAGAGAGTTCCACAAAAACCAAACCCAAAACTTCATTTCAGACCAATACATCAATTGTGAGAGAAGTGAGGTCTATTTCCAGATTGAATTAGAGAGAATGTATTAGGTTTTTCCGATAGGAGTAGCCTCTCATGTAGTCTCTGGTTCATACTTTTTGAACCAGATTTAGGCAAAAAGTTTGGATAAGTTGGGGGGGTTTGAGTCTGGGAAAAGAAAGAAAAAGAGAAAAGACTATGCTAAAAATCATAAGAGTTTGGAGAGGATAATAAAAAAAGAGAATCATAAGCCTTTGGAAGAAAAATAGTAAGAGTTAGCTCAGTGAAAGAAAAGAAACAAATCGTATTAGTAGTCCCTCGACTAAGTCACTGGACCATGTGGTCGAGTCAAGCCTAAAAGTTAAGAAAAATTCCAAATCCGCTAGAAGTAAAAAAAACAAAGTGTAAAGCATCCTCTCCTTAGAAGTAAAAAAGAAAATCGATCCTTGAGTCAAGAAAAAGAAAAAAAGAAAGCTTTTAAGCATAAGGGTAGAACTAGTGTCAGTTTCTGGGATTTTAGAGTTAGGGAAGTCATTTGGTTCTTCATGGGTAGATGATAGTCTACTCATGTATGCACCAGTTGGCTTTACCTTGAGCATTCTCTTATAATTCAATCCATTTCATTGAGAGATCCTGAAACATGCGTTTCAACCAGAGGAAGAAGAGATCATTTTTATCTCTTAAAACTCCAAATGAGTTACAGTTATTGCATATCATGATTCACTAGTTTCTGCTTAATCAATGTTAAACGGATAGTTTGCTTTGAATGCTTGCTTATGGCTGAGTCTTAGTTTTAAATCTTCTGATGAGTATGGCTAAAGCTTTTAAGTAAAACTTTTGTGAATTGCATTTTAGAACTATTAATTGTGACATTGACATTAGAGGTTTGCTTAGTTTGGTTAGGTTCTGAGTCCCCACTTTTCGCACTACTCCTTTCATCTTATCCTTTCTATTTGCTTGAGGGCAAGAAAAGGGTAAGTTTGGAGGAGTTGATAACCCCATATTATCCACGTTTTTACCACCCATTTATCATGCCTTAGTATAGATTTTAGCCATAGTTCATTGTTCATAACATTTTATGCATTTATCCTTCATATAGGATGTTTAGTGTTTTGTATAGGCATTGCATGCATTTTGCATATTTGGGATCTTGTCAGGTGCTTATGGAGCTGTTTGGAGCATACTTGGAGTTTGGGCTCATGAAGTGAAGTTTAGATCAAGCTGCTGGACTAGAGAGGATTTGCAGTGAAGCTCTATGGACTCAAGTGAAGATTTGCAGAGAAGACAGTGACTCGACTACCCACTTGACCAAGCACTCGAGTGAGCACTCACCAAAGGCCCACTCAATCAGGAACTCGAGTGAGCACTCACCACAGGCCCACTCGACCAGGCACTCGAGTGACCACTCACCACAGGCCCACTCGACCAACCACTCGCCTGCTGGGTCGAGTGGGCACTCCACCGACTATTTTTCCTTAAAACTCGGATCTTTGTGAAAAGTTGTTTTGTCACTTAATATAAATGAGCCTGATTAGGTTAACATCAGGGCCGAACGAGAATTTAGTAGAGTCACCATTTTTAGTACAATCTCTAGGTTTATCTTAGCTTCTCTCTCTTCTTCTTCATTTTTGTTATTCATTTTCAGAAATTTTGTAACTTTGATAACTTTCAATAAAATTAGTACTTGCAATTTATTTATTCTTCACTCTTTCTCATCTGATCATGAGCTATTACATATGTCTCTTTTAGAGATTTATGGGTTTTGGACCCAAGTTATGATCATGGTGAGTGAGTAGTTTTACTTATGGTTTTTGGAGGTGGAATAGGCTAGTTTCATTTTGTATTGCTATGAGTTCGATTGATTGATCATCACTCAGTTTTGATTCCCTCTTGGATGAGTGATCATAGATGATTTCATGAGCACCACCCATGCCTTGAATCATTAGATCTAGTTTTTCCAGGGACTAGGATACAATAGCGTGAGGGCTGATGCATCAGATGTTGATTTACGTCACGACTCAGCCTTCTCAGTTGTTATGAATCCTCTTTGACTTTAACATACTGACCTTTTATGCCTGATCCGAGCAACTCACACTATGTTGACAGAGTTGGATCTTGAGGCTCTCTACCACAACCCATGGATTAAGCTGGAAATGATGTATGTTGTCTAGGTATGTCTTGTGATACCAGTTTTATCGATACCCATAGTAGTATAGAATGTTTGCAAACCCATGATTCTATCCCTGAAGTCCCTATTGCTTTCCCATAGTTTAAACCTCCTTAGTAATCATTTAATCTAGTGTTTTCTTAGTTTTACTGTAGCACTCGACCACACCACTCGACCCCGAGGTCGAGTAATCCTAAGTTTGTGTGATTTTGCTTGCTTAGTTCCACGATGTGTTAAAGTGTGACAGACTTTGGCATCTCTAGTATCATTTAGGGTTTTGGTAGTAGTTCATTTAGCTTGTTAGTAAACCAACCCCCTTTGATAATAACTTGAATAGTTTGATTATGTACTAGTTGCTGTAAGCCACTCTTTGCTTGGTTCGACATTTTCACTTTCACACCACTATACTATAATTGATTAGAAACTTGACTCTTTTATGTGTTTAGGCTTAGGTTGATTGCTTTGCTTTCACTCTCTGCTTTTTACTCTAAAAATTATTGTTTCAACGGTCCATCGTGATTTAAGTTTCCCTGAAAAAAGCCTCAATCATGAATTGTACATAAGCAATGTATCACCGATATAAAATTCTCTAGGAATTATATTTTTATCGTGCCAAGCTTTTGCGCGTTCTTTGTACATTCACGTGTTATCAGAGGCTTGTAGTCTTAGTTTATCTAGCTCTTTAAACTGAACCAGACGTCTTTCCCCTGCAGCCTCAGAATCAAACTTAAGCAACCTAGTTGCCCATAATGCTTTGTACTCGAGTTCCACTGGTAGGTAACAAGATTTTCCATAGACTAGGTTGAAAGGAGTTCTTCCAATTGGGGTCTTATATACAGTTCGATAAGCCCGAAGAGTATCATCAAGTTTAAGAGACCAGTCCTTCCTAATAACATTCACTGTTTTTTCTAGGATACTCTTGATCTCTCTATTGGAAACTTCCACTTGCCCACTAGTCGGCGGGTGGTATGTTGTTGCTACCTTGTGCATAACACCATTCTTCCTTAGGAGGTTGACAAAAAGTATATTGATGAAATAAGTTCCACCATCACTTATTACGACTCTCGGTACTCCAAACCTTGGGAAAATCACAGATTTGAACATCTTGAGGACTACATTGGCGTCATTTGTAGGACTTTCTATTGCTTCCACCCACTTAGACACATAGTCGGCAGCAACCAGGATGTACATGTTCCCACATGAAGGTGGAAATGGACACATAAAAATCGATTCCCCAGCAACCAAATACTTACACTTCAAGTACATAATTCTGGCGCATTTCATTTCTTTTGTTTATGTTTCCACGACGCTGGCAAGAGTCACATTTTGACACAAAATCATGTGTAACTCTGAACATCATAGGCCACCAAAATCCTGCCTGGAGGGCTTTGGAAACCATTTTGAAGGTCGCACAATGTTTGGCATAGTTCAAGCCGTGACAGTGAAGAGAGAAGTCCAGAGACTTCTGATTTTTGGGATACATCTCCTGTATAGGTAAGGATGGACATTTGTAGAGGTAAGGATCATCCCAAAGGTATTTCTTTAATTTACGTAAAATGTTATTTCTTGTGTAACTGATATGTCGTAAAGTTTTCCTCAAGGAAACCACACAATGAATGAACTGCAAGTGCACAGCAAATCAGTAGTAGTACTTAAGGTATCGATCCCACAGAGACTAACAAGTACGCGGATTGAATTCAAGCAAAGATATCTAACTAAGACAATGCAATAAGGGATTTTTGTTTTTGGGTTTTCTAGTGAATGAATGCAAATGAATGAATGAAAGGAAAGTGAATGATTGATTTGTAAGCTATATGATTAAGAGGTTAAGCGTCTAGGGTTTATCTACGGTTTCCATGGTTCTAACAAATAGGGGATAGATCTAACTAATAGGTTTTCATCAATGGTTCTCAACTAGAAACACGGATACACACCCAAGCCATAGTTCATGACAAAGGCGTCTTAAGTCACCACACTCTGGTACTCAACTTCCGCAGGTAACAACACGCTTAGACCAGCTGTATAAACAATTTTGCTAAGTTCACAAAGTCCTATAACTCAACAAGCTTAGGTAATACTAGTTCCGAGAATTAGGTTTACGCGGATAGCGCTCCAAATCTCCTAAATCAGTGTTTGGTGATCAATTCAAGCAACATGCATTAAGTAAAAGATATCCCAAGAAAACTCATAATCTGGATGAAAATCGGATCTAAAAACCTAAGTGAATGCAACCATGTTTCCCTAAGATATTACCCAATCAAACCCAACAAAAGAACTACTCGCTCATGGTGTAAAGAAACGCAAAAGACATCATAGAAAATATCAATATGACGATTCAATATAACAAAGGGGATTCAGAGGAAACTTCTCTAGATGTCACAGATGAGATCTTGTCTCCCCAATAGCGAGTACAAAGAGTAGAAAAGATAAACAATGAAGAACAAAGATGAAACTTCAAGGAGATGGTCTTCTAGGTTGAGGCGACGAAGGAGGGTGAAGTGGTGGTGTGAGAGGCAGAATTAGGTCGTGTATCACCTTTTCTAGATTCTAGAGACGTTCCTTGTGAGTGGCTATGCTCGCTTAGGGTTTCCAAAACCCTAAAGAGTCTTTATATAGGGTCTCCCACGAAATAGTTTAAGAGGTATCAAAACTACGTCATTTTGATAAGTGTGGAGGCAATGGGCCGAGCTTGGTCATGGGCTGAGGTCTTTAGGTCAGAGTAAGTTGGCACCAGTCAGTAGGGGTAGTGACCGAGGTCTTCAAGAGGACAAACCTCGGTCACGGGGCTTGTGACTGAGGTGGATATATCTTCACTCTTTGGGGTGCATTTTCCAAACAGCGGAATGGATTGCTTCGATTCTTGTCCGAGGTGATTTTTGACTCTTCTAGCTTTCCATGGATATAGAGAACTCCAAAATTTTCCCATGGGAAGGTCTTCAAATGTTGCCCAACTTCTGATGCTCCGAAACTGTCTTAAAACGTGTTTTGCTTGACTTTGGGTCCCTTTTGCTCCAAAACTCCCAAATATCTTTGGCAAGTGCAAATGGTAGAAATTGGCCATAAATCTTCCATAATCTCTTGTTTCTTTATGATTTACCTGCCAAAAACATAGGAAATATAGGCGAAAATACGATGATATCAACTCCCCCAGACTTAAGGTTTTGCTTGTCCTCAAGAAAATAAGAGTCCAAGACTGGTGGAGAGGTTTGAAAATCGCGAAAACTCTCCTATGATCAGAGATGATGTTCATAATAGATGACCTGCAGACGTGTTAGTACATGGATTCTAAGTCAAAACTTTCTCACTATAGACTCACAACATTCTCAATCTCTGATCCTTCCATCGCAAACCGTCCAGAGACTTTGGAATTCACTTCAGTCAACTCCTTACATTCACTAAAATTGGCGTGGATTTCTCAAGAGGGAGCATCATTCGGGTAGACAGCGCCTGGTATAAAAAGGCTTTTGGTGTTTAAGTGGAGTTTAAAGTGTTTAGAGTGTACCGTGATTTCGGAGGGCAGCTATGTCGCAGACCCACAAGAGAGTACAAACCCATTGATGGTCACGGCTTCCAACCACTTTTTCATGTCAACACCTTGTTCCTTTACTTCTTTTCTTCTTCTGGTTCCCCCAGACTTAGATGTTTTTGTGGGGTTCTTTGCACCATCTTCATAATTTCTTTTCTTCATAACCTTCTTCTCAAGATTTCCTGTGCTTATGAGATTATTTTGTAACCGTTTCTTTTCTTTTCTTTTCTGTTCTTTTTCTTTTTCATTTCTTTTCTTTCCTTTTTTGTTTTCTTTTTCTTTTCTTCTATTTTCTTTTTCTTTTTGGTGAAAGGGGAAACGGTACATAGATTTACAAGTCTCAAGCACAAGATGTGAGTACCTTTTCTTGTTGATTCCGAGGTGTAGTGTTTTTGTAGACCAAATCGTGACTCTCTCTCTCTATCTTTTCTTTGATTCCTTCAAGCTCTCCATCTTCAAGTGGTTGGAAAACTGTGTTGGAAATTTCTCTCTCGCGTTTCTGCGCATATCTGCCAACGAAACCGAAAAAGAGATTGGTGAGAGGTCTGAAAAGAAATATATGGTGTAAGATTAAACCACTAAAAATAAGTGGCCATTCAGGATCAGCAAAGAGTGGTAAAAGGGATAAGAAGTCCTGAATGTGCTGCTCGTTTCCCCGATCTAATGCGCTCATGAGAAATAATTGAAGTCAGGATTATGGTTCAAATAGAGTGGAGTTAACGTACGTTCCAACCGCGTTCTCTGTAGGATGAGACTTTAGGGAGAAAGGTCCAGCGGTGAGCTTCTAGGTGTTGTCCGTTTATTAGTGAATCCTGCTAAACTTGTCCTCAGGGAATGAATCAGAACATACTTTAAGTCAAAATCATCATATCATAGGGTCATAGTTTTCTACAAATTTGGTAAACTTACCAAGAGTGAGTGGTAGACGCTCTTCGGGAAGAGATGAGCGATACTCACTCGTAAAAGGGTACCACCTCATGATGCCGTCTCTAAGCCATGGAACAGTAGGGCTAGGAAGTAGTATGGTGTTTGCGGCAAATGGCGGAGAATGGTACCTATATCCAATCTGGTCGGGGTTGATCCGTGCTCCTTCAAGTATCTTCATCTCCTCGAGCTTTGCAAGGTCCAAATGGTTGTCTTTGATTGTGTGAGGACGGTCCGCGAGAAACAAAGCAAGAAACAATATAGCAATTAAACGGGGTTGATTCAAGTGATTAGAAGCGCTAGACCTAGGGACATCAATCAGGAAAACTAAGTAATGTGAACTGGACATTTCGTAAATGAAGTCTAAACACTACAAGAAAACATTGGATTAGCATCGAAATTTACGTCAGTTAATATCCGTCGTAAATGAGAGACGGAATTACCACGCGTTGACAACGAAATATAAAATTATCGTAAATTCATGGTAATATAACATCAAATTGACGATGAATTAGCGACGATTTTTAATTTCATCGTAAAATCGTCGTAAATTTGCGTCAAAATCAATTGCCATAAATTCGTGGTAATGTAACATCGAATTTACGACGAATAAGCGATAATTTTAACATTCGTCGTAAATTCGATGTTACATTACCACGAATTTAGGACGAATAGAAATTAGGTGAAATCGTTTATTTATTGTTTACCTAACAGTTTTACGATGGAAATATTCGACGTAAATCCGTCTTTAATACGATGGCAAGTTGTTGTAAAACAAATCGTTGTAAATCCCTTGTATTATTTGTACCTACTACATCTGAAATTTTCTATAAATATCACATCTCTAACATTTCTAAAATCACAACTTCAAACACAAAGAAAAAAATTCTAAAAAAACAAAAGCATAAAAAAAAAAATATCTTCTGCAAGTGATGTACGTCGACAAAGAAGATGGATGTATAGGCATAAAGATTCTGATGGAAACATGACACAAGAGTTTATCAACGGATTAGAGATCTTCATGTACCAGGCGGGTCAAACACCACTCACCATTGAAACCGGTAAAATGTTCTGCCCTTGTCGGAAGTGCAAAAATACGAGATTTGCTCTTTGTGATAATGTCTGGAAGCATTTATTAAATAGGGGATTTACGGCTCACTATTATATATGGTTTCAGCATGGAGAGGGTAGTTATGGTCATCATAATGAAGAGAGTAGTAGTAATAATATTTTTGAAGCTATTGATAGTGTGGAACCTAGTAATGCATTGTGGTGATCATTATCATGCAGATCAGGGAGGTCTAGAGCATGATAGGGTTCATGACATGATAACAGATGCATTTCATGAAACAACTACGTCATTTTCTGATAATACAGTTGAGGAACCTAACTTAGATGCAAAAAGATTTTATGAAATGTTAGATGCTGCAAATCAGCCAATCTACGATGGATGTAGAGAAGGTTTGTCGAAATTGCCATTGGCATCTAGGATGATGACCATTAAAACAGATCATAATTTGGGTGAGGTTTGTATGGATGCATGGGCAGAATTGTTGAAAGAGTATTTGCCAGAAGACAATGTGTCTACTGAGTCATATTATGAGATTCAAAAGTTGGTTTATAGTCTTGGGTTGCCTTCTGAGATGATAGATGTGTGCATTGAAAATTGTATGATATATTGGAAAGATGATGCTCAGTTACGGGAATGTCAATTCTGTAAGAAGCCAAGATACAAGCCGCAAGGTAGTGGAAGAAACAAGATACCATACCAACGGATGTGGTACCCACCAATAACTGATAGGTGGAAACGATTGTATCAATCTGAAAGGACAGCAGCAGCGATGAGATGGCATGCAGAACATTCACAGATGGATGGGGAGATTAGTCATCCTTCTTATGCCAAGGCATGGAAACATTTCAAAACGGTACATTCTGATTTTGCTAGAAATATCAAGAATGTTTACCTTGGATTATGCACCGATGGATTTAGTCCATTTGGAATATCTGGTAGAGAATACTCTTTATGGCCTGTTATCGTCACACCTTACAACCTTCCACCGGGGATGTGTATGGAAAAGGAATTTCTTTTCTTGTCTATACTAGTTCCTGGACCAAAACATCTGAAGCGGTCACTCTATGTATTTTTGCAGCCTCTTATACATGAGTTGAAAGAGTTATGCTATACTGGGGTTCAAACTTATGATTGTTTGGTAAAGAGGAATTTCACAATGAAGGCAGTGCTTATGTGGACAATTAGTGATTTTCCTGCATACGGGATGCTATCAGGTTGGACAACGCATGGGAGATTATCTTGTCCGTATTGCCTTGATAGGACAGATGCATTTCAGCTGAAGTACGGGAGGAAAACAAGTTGATTTGATTGTCATCGTCGGTTCCTACCAATCCGCAATGCTTACTGGAGAAACAAGACAATGTTTAGGCGTAACACAATTGTCCGTGCCCTCCCACCAGTGTATTTAACTGAGGAACAACTCAAAGCGCAAATTGATCATTACGGTGCACAGGAAACAATAAAGCGTGGGGGTAATTGGCATACTCCATTTTATATGCCGGACGGATATGGGGAGCATCACCATTGGCACAAGAAAAGCATATTTTGGGAACTTCCATATTGGAAGGATCATCTACTTCGACATAATCTTGATGTGATGCATATCGAGAAAAACTTTTTCGATAACATCATGCATACAATACTAAACATGGCAGGGAGGACAAAAGATAGCAAGAACTCAAGGTTGGATTTATCTGCTATATGTAAAAGGCCTGAGTTGCACATTACAGACGATGGCAAGATACCATTTACTATCTTTTTGGATGGAGGCAAATGCAAAGGCTGCGTTGTTTAGTTGGGTGAAAGAAGATGTGAAGTTTCCGGATGGGTATGTTTCTAATCTCTCTAAATGTGTTGAAGAAGCACAAAATTTTAAACGGATGAAAAGTCATGATTGCCATGTCTTCATGCAACGACCTATTCCATTCGCACTTACCAAACTATTTCCAAAAAATGTTAATGAAGCACTTGCAGGTATATATATTATAATAATACATTCATTATTATTAATTTCTAGATTTACTTCTAAAAGTAATAAAAGTCAAACATTTAATGTGGTTCTTATAAGTATTGGTGCTTTTTTCCGGGATTTGTGCACACGTACAATAACTGAGGAAGGCATACAACAACTTAAAGCTAATATACCGATCTTACTGTGCAACTTGGAGAAGATCTTTCCTCCATCATTTTTTGATGTTATGGAACATCTTCCAGTCCACCTTCCTCATGAAGCTTCTCTAGGTGGACCTGTGCAGTTTCGATGGATGTACCCATTTGAAAGATTCATGAAAAACTTGAAAGGAAAAACAAAAAATCTTGCTAGAGTTGAAGGCTCAATCGTTGCCAGGAGTTTAACAGAAGAGACATCCAACTTTTCATCATACTACTTTGCTCCAAAAGTGCGTACAAAGAAAAGAGCTACCCGGCGATATGATGATGGTGGTGTGATACCAACATATGCAGTTGAAGGGGTTCCAAATATTTTTGCGTAAATTGGTAGACTTGCTGGGAAGTTAGAGAAGTTTGGTGGTCAAGTCCGGAAGATCTTCATTGCGCACACACGTATATCCTTCTCCAATGTGAGGAAATGCGTTCTTCTGAGAGGTATAATATGTTTATAAAATCTATTATAAAGAAAATATATATAGCACCAAGTTTCCAATAGTTGAGCACAATATGTTTGTTACATGTTCTGAAGCTTATTTGAGATGCAAGTGCGAGAAGCCATCGAGGGAATATCAGAGGATGACCTGAACAAGTGCAAAGATCAACACTTTGTACCTTGGCTAAAAATACAAGTAAGTATATAAATTTTGTTGATTTAAATGAGGAAGTAATAAATATTCATTTGTATTGCTTTTCAGGTTGATTATGACGATCCATATTATCCAATATGGTTTCATGAGCTGCTTCAAGGACCAATCTCCAAGATAACCACTGCTCCAATGTATTTCACATGAGGATATGCTTTTCATGCTTACGAGTACGGTAAACATCGTACAATGGTCAACTATGGAGTCCATGTCAAAGGGGAAGCAGATTTTTATGGGATCTTACAAGAAATCATTGTGGTTGAATTTGTTGGTTTAGTGAAGATGAAATGTGTTATCTTTAAATGTGATTGGTTTGATCAAAGAGAGGGACCAGGTATCCGTTACAGAAAATTTGGAGTTGTGGATGTTAACGCCGGCCGACGATACAACAAGTTCGAACCTTTCATCTTAGCTTCGCAAGCGGACCAAGTTAGCTTCATCCCCTACCCTCGAGTTACAAACACTAGAATCACTTGGTTATCAGCAATTACAGTGGTGCCTAGAGGGCGAATTGATGTACGTGATGAACAACAAGGATTGCAACAGGATTTATGTCCTAACACCGGATATTAATTTACTCGAGTTTTAAAGCCAATGGAGTGTCTGAAGACTATCTATTCTGCAAGCTCTTTCCATACTCTCTTGCTGGGGAAGCAGCTCAATGGTTGAAACAGTTGGAACCGGGTTCCTTAAGCACTTGGAGGGATATCAAGACAGCTTTCTTGAACAATTGATGATGTTAAGACAGAGGACTTTAGGGATTTGATTATTCAGTTTACTCAAGGACCTGCAAAGACTTTGAAAGCTGCATGGTTGAGATTCAAGGGGTATCAAAGAGATTGTCCGCACCATAATATTGATGAAGTCCAGCTCATTAGGACTTTTTTTTCTAGGATTGATTGGATGTATCAGGTTGATTTGGATGCTGCAAGCAAGGGTAACTTCAAGAATAGAACACCAGTGGAATCTATTAAGTTGATTGAGAACTTGGTGCTTAGTAATAGTACCAAGAATGCTGATTTTGAAAGGAAGAATTTAGCTGCTGGGGTGGACAATGATCAGATTGGAGAGGTTAAGGCAAGACTTGATTCTATGCACAATCTTCTAGTCAACAGGATATCAGTCGAATCTGCTCAAGATGTTGAAAGTATGGAACAAGAGAGTGACTACAAAGAGGAAGATGTGAATTTTGTGAATGGTTCTAGGTTTGGTGGTCAAAGCTTTGGAAACTTCAGAAATTTCAGTGGTAATGGTCAGAGAAATAGTTATGGAAGCAATCAGAATTCTGGAGCTTCGCAAGACAAAATTTTCACAAAGAATTTCAAGGAAGGAGTTTCACTGAGAACTATGAGAACAATTTCTGTCCGAACCCTCCTGCTAAAACTTATGAGGATGAGATCAAGGTTATGCTTAAAAAGATCTTGGAAGGACAACAACAGCTGAAGACAGATTTTGATGGCAAGATTAATGCTTTAGATGCAAATTTGAATGGGAGGTTTGAAACTTTGGATAGTCATGTCAAAAGATTAGATGTTCGTACTTCACAATTGGCTAGTTCTTCCAAGGGAATTAAAGAGAGACCTGGTTCGCCTTGTCATGATGTTACTTTGAGAAGTGGGAAAGAACTAGAACCTGTACTTAGGAAAGGATTGTCATCTGAAGAAGTGATAGATCTTGAAGAGGTGAAAGATGATGAATTTCACAGTCGTGCCTGTGTCAATCGACCCCGAACTTCCGTGTCGGTCGACACGTATGGGAAACCCGGCCATAAAGATTTTTGAAAACAAGGACGAGAGCGTAATTCCTACTCATGTCGATCGACAGCCCCCTGCCTAAGTCTGTTGACACACTGGCGAGTCTACTCTGATCTTACCTAATCCTGCTTCAAAACCTGAGGAGAGAGTTTATAAACCCAAAATTCCATTCCCTAACACTCATAAGAAGACCAAACAGGAGTTGGAAGATGCTAGATGAAAGGCTATCATTGATAAACTAATTGTTAAGATTCCACTCATTGACGCTGTTATGACATCCCCTATGATTAGGAGATATGTTAAGAGAATGGTCACCAAGAACTTATACAGAGGAAGGGGCTATGGTGATTTCAGCTCAAGTCAGTTCTGTGATTCAGAATAGGATTCCAGAGAAAATTTCAGATCCAAGGAGCTTTGTTCTAGGATGCACTATCTTTTCTGAGAAGTGTGGTAGATCTCTTTGTGATATTGGTTCTAGTGTGAGTTTGATGCCTAGATCAGTTGCACTGAAGTTGGGTATGACAGATCTTCAGCCCACGAGAATCACACTTATCCTTGCTAACAGATCAGCTTGGATTCCTGATGGTGTTCTGGAGGATGTTCCAGTCATGATAGGTAATTTCCTTATTCCCATAGATTTTGTGGTGCTGCAATATGAGGAGGAACCCAAGGACCCATTGATTTTAGGAAGACCCTTTTTGGCCACTGCTGGTGCTATGATTGATGTGAGAAGAGGAAGAATTGGTTTGAATGTTGGTGATTTGGTAATGAACTTTGATATGAACAAGCTGATACAAAGACGAACCATAGATGGACAGACATACTATGTGGATACACTCACCAACCTTGCTGAGGATATATTCAAAGAGATTCATATGGATGACCCGCTGGAGAGAGCTTTGGTTGCTTTTACTGAGGAAACACGTTATTTGGATACTGAGGATGCTGGTTATGCTATAAGCTATTGGATGACAATGCACAAGTCATGAAGTTGGTTACTACGGAACCCGTCGGCAGAACATCTAGTCGTGTCGATCGACACAAGAAGGTCATGTCGGTCAACATGACCCGCGATTGGAGCGCCGCAGCAGCTCCAAACCTTGAACTTAAAACACTCCCTAAGGGGGTCAAGTATGCGTTTCTTGGTCCTAATAGCTCTTATCCTGTTATTGTACATTCATCTTTAAATTCTGCAGAACTTACCTTGTTGCTAAGCAAGCTGCACAAGTATCGGAAAGCTCTTGGCTACTCTCTCGATGATATTACAGGAATATCTCTGGAATTGTGCATGCATAGGATACATCTTTAGGATGATTTGAAGACATCTATTTAGCATCAAAGGAGGCTGAATCCAAATTTGAAAAGTGGTTAAGAAAGAGATCATGAAGCGATTGGATGCGGGAATTATCTTTCCAATTTCGGACAGCAAGTGGGTTAGTCAGGTTCATGTGGTTCCGAAGAAAAGAGGAGTGACTGTGGTAAAGAATGATAAGGATGAGTTGATCCCTATTAGGACAGTGACTGGTCACAGGATGTGTATAGATTACATAAAGCTTAATGCAACCATAAGGAAGGATCACTTCCCTTTGCCCTTTATTGATCAGATGCTTGAGAGGTTGGCTAATCCCCCATACTACTTCTTTTTGGATGGATAGTAGGGTTTTTCCAGATCCATATTCACCTAGATGACCAAGAAAAGACTACTTTCACCTGCCCCTATGGTACCTTCGCTTATGCTAGGATGCCTTTTGGTTTATGCAATGCCCCAACTACTTTTCAGAGATGCATGATGTCTATCTTCTTAGACATGATTGAGAAGTTTATGGAAGTATTTATGGATGACTTCTCTGTTTATGGCCCTTCATTCAAGGATTGTTTGAATAATTTATGCTTAGTACTTAAGAGATGTGAAGAGAAGCATTTGGTTCTGAATTGGGAGAAGTGTCACTTTATGGTTAGAGATGGCATTGTGTTAAGACATAGAGTTTCAGAGGCTGGTATTGAGGTGGACCGTGCAAAGATATAGGTTATGATGAGTTTGCAGCCACCGGTTTTTATAGGAGATTCATCAAGGATTTAAGCAAGATTGCTAGACCACTTACTGCGCTGCTATCGAAGGAGGTTAAGTTTGATTTTATACCTGAATGCCTTGAAGCCTTTGAACACATTAAGAAAGCTTTGATTAGTACCCCTGTTGTGAAACCACCAGATTGGGAATTACCTTTTGAGGTGATGTGTGATGCAAGTGATTATGGTGTTGGCGCTGTGTTGGGACAGATAAAGGATAAAAAGTTGCATGCTGTGTACTATGCGAGTAAGACATTGGATGATGCTCAAAAGAACTATGCAACTACTGAGAAAGAATTGTTGGCTGTGGTGTTTGCTGTGGGGAAGTTCAGTAATTATCTTGTGGGTTCTAAGGGTATTGTTCATACAGATCATGCTGCTTTGAACTACTTAATGAACAAGAAAGATGCTAAACCAAGGCTGTTGCGATGGATACTTCTTCTCCAAGAGTTTAATATTGAAGTTAGAGACAAGAAAGGCATTGAGAATGGAGTTGCTGATCATCTTTCAAGGATAAGGATCACTGATGATGTGCCTTTTAATGATTTCTTGCCAGAGGAGAACATTTATTCTGTGCAAACAAGTTTGGATGGGGAAATTTCAGAGGACAGACGAGTGGATACTCATTTCGGCTGACAGGCCCCCTTGTGTCGGTCGACACGTTGCCGAGTGAACGCGCCGGAGCTTTTTCTGTGCATACATGTTTTGCAGTGAGAGCTGTCCCCACCAAACCTTGGTATGCTGATATTGCCAATTATCTTGCTGCTGATGTACCCCCAAATCACCTTAAGGATTATGCAAAGAAGAGATTCTTTAGAGAGCTTAGAAGGTATTTTTGGGATGAACCTTACCTATTCAAGCATTGTTCTGATGGGATGTATAGAAGATGTGTAGCAGAGACAGAGGTTGCTGAGATTCTGTTTCATTGCCATGAATCTGAATATGCTGGACACTTTGCAACTTTCAAAACAGTGTCTAAAGTACTTCAAGCTGGGTTTTGGTGGCCTACAATGTTTCGTGATGCTCATGCATTCATAGCACACTGTGATGTTTGTCAGAGAAGGGGATAGATCAGTAAGAGGAATGTGATGCCACAGAACTTCATTCTAGAGGTAGAAGTGTTTGACTGTTGGGGTATTGATTTCATGGGGCCTTTTTCATCATCTTTTGGGAATAGATACATCCTTGTTGCTGTGGATTATGTTTCTAAGTGGGTAGAAGCAGTGGCTAGTCCCACCAATGATGCAGCTGTTGTGATCAAGCTTTTTAAGTCCACAATCTTCCCCAGATTTGGAGTGCCGCGCATAGTCATTAGCGATGGTCGATCACACTTCATAATAAGGTATTTGCTAACCTTTTGAAGAAGCATGGACTACAGCACCATGTCACGACACCTTATCATCCGCAGACAAGTGGTCAAGTGGAAGTTTCGAATAGGCAGATTAAGGAAATCCTGGAGAAGACAGTAGGTCGGACAAAGAAGGATTGGTCCACGAAACTTGACAATGCACTATGGGCATATCGGACAGCTTATAAGACCCCACATGGAACCACACATTTCCATCTTCTTTATGGTAAAGCTTGTCATCTACCGGTTGAACTTGAACATAATGCCGCCTGGGCTGTTAAGTTGCTGAATTTTGATATCAAACCTGCTGCGGGAAGGAGATCATACAGCTGAATGAGTTAGATGAGATAAGACATCACGCCTATGAGAATTCAAAGCTGTATAAGGAGAGGACTAAACCATATCATGATAAGAAGATCATACACAAAACTTTTGAGCCAAACGACCAGGTACTCCTCTATAATTCTCGTTTGAATTTATTTCCTGGGAAATTGCGTTATCATTAGTCAGGTCCCTTCACTATCAAAGAGGTTCGGCCATATGGTGCTTTGGTCTTGAACAATCCCAATGGAGAAGGTTTCACAGTCAATCGTCAGCGAGTCAAACATTATTGGGCCGAGACAAAGTTTCCTGATGGACATCTTTTGAACCTGGAAGAGCCTTCATCAACCTGATTCACCACCATTACGCCTAGCTCATGAATATAAACAAGCGCTTAGTGAGAGGCAACCCACTCTATCGTATCTTCTTACTTTTTATTTTGTTTCTAACTTTTCTTGATTATTGTTGAACCCTTTTATGATATGATTGCTTGATTATTGTTGATTATTGCTTGTTATTTGACATGATTTACTCTTAATCAGGATCTAAATGTCAGAAAACGAGTTGAATGATCAAAAAGAATTGTGTCAGAATTTTGGAACACCACATCCCTGCTCATGTTGATCTACACGCAGGGTGTGTGTCGGTCGACATGCACACACCATCTCAGGTCACGTTTTTCTAAACATAACAGTTCAATCTCTATTCAATTTTGTTTCTTTTTTATCACTTTCCTTAGGCTTATTTACACTGAGGACAGTGTAGTTTAAGTCTCGGGGAGGTAGTTGCTAACTTTGTTTATTCTTTTGAGACTCAGTCCCAAATTTTTTTCTTTTCAAAACCTTTGTTTTATTAAGTCAAAACTTGTCCAGAAACAATGATGTTACCGAGAAATCAACCACACTTCATAGTAAGCTCTCATGTGACCATTTGATTATATGTTGACCTGAATCCCAGACTAATGGAAAACTCAATGGCTAGTCAGATTGCTTAAGATCCCCATGTTTCCAACGTCCTAGATCCGAGCTAAGTATTCTATTTTATTGATGGAATTGATGTCTG
This sequence comes from Cardamine flexuosa, assembly GCA_963555745.1. Lineage (NCBI taxonomy): Eukaryota > Viridiplantae > Streptophyta > Magnoliopsida > Brassicales > Brassicaceae > Cardamine > Cardamine flexuosa. The sequence continues at coordinate 14,414,281 of OY743221.1, read as the reverse complement.
TTGGGTTTGATTTTTAGTATAAGCTTGACACTCTGGCCTGTTTGATTTAAATGTGGTACTCCTCCCCATTGTCTCTAATTCTGAATTTATAACGATGAGATGATTGTCATTAGTATAAACGGTAGGAAGAAACTTCTGATGACCATTTGTTTATTCTAATGAAAAAATCACACAAGAATTACAAACGGTAGGAAGAAACTTCCGATGACCATTTGTTTATAATCTCTGAAGTTATGGATTTAATCCTTATAAAAATAAAATAAAAAAAGACGAAAAAGAAAGTAATAATAAATAATAAGTCTGGGGGAGTTTAAAGAGTACCAATAAAGTTGATAATGGCTGGTTTGTTATAGTGAAATATGGTTATAAATCTAGAAGATCCTTGACATTGAAATTGTTGGTAGGATAGAAAAACAGCGATGAAGGTTGTTTGGTGGATTATGTTGAGTAAACTGTGGTGGAAATTAGGAATGCTGCGAGTGCTTGCGATGAAATACATGGTGGTCTGGATCTTCTTAAGTAAGGATTTTTAGTGGTTCACTATAGTGAATGTGATTGTGGTGTTCTTATGAAGTTATGAGTTTCGCGATTTTCAAACTACTTACTTAGTTTGGTTTCCTGTTTTGCTTGAGGGCAAGCAAAGGCTAAGTCTGGGGGAGTTGATATATCATGGATTTATGGTTTTATGACATGATATATGTATTGGTTTTGGAGTCTTTTCTATATATATTGAGTCTTATTAGGTACAAACACGGATTGGACCCTGATGAGCACTTTCCACCCGTTGAACTCCCTTTGTTTTCTTATTTCTATTTTATTAGTTTTATTCAGACAATGATTTGTGTTTCACCTTCTATGTCTGAGTAGTCACCTTGTTAGCCCTAGGGTTTCAAAATGGATTATGAAGGATTGTTGAATTGGGCATAGTCTTGTTAAGTTATCTATTATGTTTTTCATCTAGATTTGATATTTACACTAGTCTTGAGACTGATCACCTTAATACTGGTATCGTAGGATTATTGGTAGGCGAGAGAGTGCTATTGATACCCTGACCCAATCTTAGATGAGCAAACAGCATTTTTGCAGCGAGAGTTGGTTTAGAAATTTTGTAAACATATCGTACCCGCTGATCATAGAGACTCTATTTATTGGTATTTCGCAAAAAGATTTGGTTTGCTTCTGTTTAGAGGATAGATGTCGTCGCAGCGAGAGTTGGATGAGATATCACATTACTGTTATGAGTTTAAGAACCGCACAAACACTTTAGACTTGATTTACGAACAGCCCAGTTCACTTTCCTGAGTTTTCCTGATTGATGTCCCTAGGTCTAGCGCTTTTAATCACTTGAATCAACCACGTTTAATTACTATTTTGTTTCTTGCATTGCTTTATTTAATTTCTATTTATTTAATCTAGCTTAATTCGAATCTGTTTGTCTATTGCGTGAGTTTTCAGAGTCCTTGTGGGATTCGACCCCTAAGTGCTGCAACTGACCTCTTAATTTGAGAGAGTATCTTCTAGGGTTAATTTGACCCCTGTCACTTGTTTCTCACCAACAAGCAACAAGGGATATCAATGTTAAGGTGGATAACATCTATGGTAAGTTGAATCGTAAGTTTGAAGGCCTTTCCACATTTGTGAAGAAGCTGGAAACTCAGGTTGCTCAAACCGCGAATCAAGCCCCAAGACAAGTTGGTGTACTTCGAGGAAATCCCGAGGAGAATCCTAAAAGTTATTGCAATGTAATCTCCACCATCCCAGCCTCTACAAGGCGTGTGAGTGAGCCATTGGTTCCACTTTTTGATTCTCATGAAGACATGGTGCGTATGACACGTACCATAGAAGATGACGAGCAACAATACTATCCAATGAGGAGACTACCGAAAGTAGAAGATCCTGGACACTTTGTTTGCTCTTGCTCCATAACAGGCATTGAATACTTTAACTCTCTATGTGATTCCGGTGCTAATGTCAATGTTATGTCGAGAAATGTTGCTGAGAAACTTGGACTTAGAGACTTGTCTCCGTCCAACTTGAGTCTTGTGTTTGGCGACTCATCACATAAGATCCCTGATGGACTAGTTCGTGATTTGCAACTAGTTGTAGAAGACTGCATAGTCCCTACAGATTTTCACATTCTTGAGATGGATGAGAAGAATGAAAGACCTTTGATTTTGGGAAGACCATTCCTTGCCACTGTTGGAGCCATCATGGATCACAACAACAAGAGGACAACCTTCACAAATGTCAGCAAAAAGGTATTCTATCCAACTCTCTCTACTATGAAGCCGTGAGCTCCACCAGATGATGAAGATTCACTAGATCCCAAGGTTGATAAGACCAATGTGGGAACTAAGAGTTTCACTAAGAAAACTCGGAAGCTACCATCAAAGCCTCCCGAGCAGCCCCAGATTTCAAAGATCAAGATCATTGTTCCTCCAGAACTTAGGAAGGAGAGCAAAGATCGGATTGAAGAGATGATAAGGCACACCAAGGAAGTTCTTCTTCAAGCCAAAGTGTTTGAAACTTCATCAAAAGGACAATTTGTGATAGAAGCTGGAGCTGACTATCAAGACCCTAAGGAAGCTAAGGAGATGTCAATCTCCAAGGCTACACCTTCTCAAGCTTAATAACCTTCCCAAGTCTAGCCAAAGACTTTAAACAAGTGCGCTTTGTGGGAGGCAACCCACTTGTAAGTTTTCTTTTACCTTTTTAGATTAGATTTCATTTTGCTTTTGATCTTTGCATGTTTTATTTCAGATTCTACATAAACAAGAAAACCAAATACAAAAGGAGAAAACAGAAAAACGAAAAAGAGAAAAAGAGAAAAAAGGTTAGCCTTTGGGTCAAGCTGGAAATGACCAAGGCGAAATGAGGCCAAACCTTGGTCACAAGGCCCGTGACCGAGGCCCATACAAGGCCCTACCCCGGTCACAAGATCCATGACCGAGGCCCGAGAAGGCCACACCTCGGTCACGTGCCCCTTGACCGAGGTTTTTGAAGATTTTGGCCAAATTTGTGTTTTTAACACCTTTGATCTAATGGAGCCTTCCCGAACCACCTTTACTACCTAAGGGAGCTATGCAACTTTCCCCAACCACGTCCATCATGTTTTAACAAGTCAAGGCCTAAGTTCATTCCGTTCCCGAGGGGCGACTAGGTCATTCATGACCCATTGAAGAATGTTCAAGTTCCACTCGTCCAAATGACCAAGGATCAGGTATTCAACACAATATGGGTATTCTAGGTGTAATGGCCAAGCTACTTTTTGGATAAGGACTCATGGATATGAGATCATTCCATCTTAAACTTCACGGTTGCATATTTCACCAAAGTGGGAGGATATTGAAATCTACTCGAGCAAAAGTGGTCCAACTGGACACACACTAAGAGGTTGACCATTGGGAAGTGTTAGTTGAATAAATTTCAGAAAAAGAAGCTCAGATTTGAAGATGGCCAACTTTTCATTCCGCACCCTATAGTCGGCACCTTCTGCGGCTACAAAAATCACCAAGGTAAGAGAATTTCCATGAAATACTCGATCAAATGAACTATAATCGGGTACTCAATATAGTTGAGTATTTTTGAGAGCGATGATCGAGGAAAATCTTAGAGAATGAAATTCGAAACTAGAAATTATCCCAGTTCCTTGTCGCAACCGACCCGCGACAACACCATCACCGAGCCGCGACTATGGAATTCGCGAAACTTGGAGGATCTTGCAACTGGTTTGATGAAACGCTTTGATATTGAATGCCTAATGATATGAGCACATTTAAGAGGTAACCATCGAAGGAGAAATGGCAATGCATATATTGAAAGTCAAAATTTCAAATGGACCCTCCTTGGGACCTTTCTTGGGAAATATGAACAAAAGGATCAAACCAATCTCCATCCCATCAAGGTAAGTGTTTTTCCTAGTCTCTTTAATCATTGTGGGATGCCATTGTACTTTACAGGTTGAGAAAAACAATTTCCAAGATGAATTTGGCCAAAACCAAAATTTTGACCACGAGGAGCCAAAACCTCGGTCACGAGGCCCGTGACCGAGGTGCCAAGAAGGGCTGGCCCTGGTCATGAATCCCGTGACCGAGGTTCTTCACCAAACCAGCCCCCAATCCACCCAGTTCCCGTTTGCTCAAACCTTCGATCCCGAGCCATCTTGAGAGTTTCCCGGTCCGTTTGTACAATCCATGAATCAATAGATTTCCCGTTGAACCATTTTTCACAACCAACAAAACGGATCACTCCCGGAATTCACTGTAAGTTTTCGTGAAACCCCAATCCCGTGGGCCCCACAGATAAGTTTCCCTTCCTTTTCACAAAGCCCAACTTTTTAAGGTTAAAACATATATTTATATTGAAAAGAGGATTTTAAAGATTCAAGAAGCTTTTTATCATCTCTCCAAGTCCATTGGGAGATAGATCCCTTTGAATCCAAACTTTTCAAAATTACAGTTTTTACAAATGGATTAGAAATTCCAATACCCAATCATTAAGAGATCACAAATCTCTTATCACATTCATCAAATACCAAGGTATGTTCTCTAAATTCTAATTTTCTCTTTGAGCTTCAAAAGAGGTATTTCTAGATTCTCTTGATTCATTGCATTTTGTTACTAGGAAGTGATAGAGAACTTATAGAATAGCTCCTAAATTATCTAAGAACCAATTTTTGTGATGTATTGTTGATAGAATTTGATTTTTGCTTTGCTAAAATTTTGTGACCTTAGGGAAAATGAAATTAATGATGCAATTGTTTTAGGAATTAAACATTTTAGACACCATTCACACTTTATAAGAGAATTAGAATGATTTTTCACTTAGTATTGCTTTAAACTTGATTTAGGATGCAAATTTTGTGAAGGTCACCATTGAATCCGAAAATTGGAACATAAATTTTGATTTCTTGATTTCTTATATTGAACATACAGTATCTTGTCTATTTCAATCCCATTGTTACATCTCATATGTAATGGATTGAAATATGTTTCTCGTTGAGCCATCTTGCTAACTTGTATCAATCTCTTTTGTTCTACGTACCAAACAATGGACACTAGGACCTCTAAGAAGAAATTTTGGACCATCACTAGTGATGAGATGAGGACTAAGATGATACATGAAAAAGCAACACATGGAAACAAAGGCAAAGAAACAATTGATGAAGGCGCCAACTCTATGAACAAGAGTGATGAGATTCAAGATGATAGTGATCATGATGCACCAATCATGCTATGTGTGCCCAACCATCTTAGAGCTACACCGCTTACACCAACAACGCAAGAAGAAGGAGATACCTTTGACCTTTGTTGGAAAGAAGATGGATGAGAGTCTTGATTATCTCACACCACTCTGTGGGTTCAAGCTTTTACCCACCTTGAGAGTTGAATACACATCCTTGCATGCTCTTGGATTGGTAAGTGATGTTTAATGGATGTTGAATGCTCTAGGACTAAGCACTTTCCTAGCATCCACTCGCCAAGAGATCTATGAAGAAGAGACAAGGCAATTCCTTGCCACGGTCACACTAGCCTATCCGCGCACACAAGCCCCATTGGCGCGAGATGGAAAGCTCTTCTTCACCATCAATGGTGAGCACCACCACATCTCTATTCTTGATCTTGGGAATGCACTTGGATTTGAATACCAAGATGCCATTGAGTTTGGACTAGTTGATACCAATGCTTCTTGGTCAAGCTTTGGACAAGGATGTTTTGATAGTGGAAAGACCAAGGCTGCCTAACTATCGCACCCATCGATCCGGTATGTGATATATCATGGATTTTATGGTTTTATGACATGATATATGCATTGGTTTTGGAGTCTTTTGTATATATATATTAATTATTTTAAGGTACAAACACTGATTGGATCCTGAGAAGCACTTTGGATGCATTTGGAGGCTTGTAGCTGAGCAAATCAACAAGGAGACAAATATTTATGTCCACGTCGATCGACAGCCTTTACCTGTGTCGGTCGACACAACCTATATGTGAATGGCGCCTTCGAGTTTTGTCAAGTTTCAAGAATTGCAAATTTACCCCAGAAGTTTCCAAAATTCATATTTCATGCATAATCGTATTTTTAGGTTAAACTATGTTTTAAAAGTCTCAGAGACTAATTTTTGTAATTCTCTAAGTTTTTGAGAATTTCTAAGTTTATTGTAAGTTTCAAGGAGATTATTGGAGAGAAGATTCAGATCTCAAACTTGTAGAAAGAAGAATTCTGAAAATGATTTGTGATTCAGATCTCTTTGTTTTCTTATTTTCGATTTTATGAGTATTATTCAGACAATGATTTTTGTTTCATCTTCTATATCTGAGTAGTAACCTTGTTAGATCTAGGGTTTCAAAAGGGATTATGAAGGACTGTTGATTTGGGCATAGTCTTGTTAAGTTATCTATTATTTTCTTCGTAATCTAACGTCGAATGAACGACGAAACGATATATATATATATTAAATAAGAAATTTTAAATATATATTTCAGTATATATATATATATATATATATATATATATAATTCTGAAAACGATATATATATATATATAATTATATAATAATTTAAATTAAATTGAAAAAGCTATAATTAAAATTAAAACAAAAATATAATACAAAAAATTTGTTACAAAAAAAAAAAACTAAAAAATCTACAAATCTAAATTTAGATCGCCAAATAGATTGGCTTCTGCAGCTTCTGTGGCTCTTCGGTCCAACTCGGTCTGAGGTTGTTGAAAAGTCACCCTTTTCGCTTGTAAAGCATGAGCAAACTCCGGATTTCCTGCTGCAAGAACGTCGAACAAGGTGTCCAAGCTGTCAAACTTTTCCTTCGTGGTTTGTTCCGAAACCTCTAGAGATGAAATTTTAGTGTGTGCAGCTTGTAATTGGATCCGAAGCTGAACTGGATCATCCTCCGCTCTCAGTGCATAAGAAGAAGAGGCCATCGGAACATCGTGAACTGATCCCATGCCTAGAACTCGTCCCTTCTTCCTTGGAGCAACCTGAAAGTTATTTTAGAAAACAATATTAAAATATTAAAACAATATTAATAATATTTTATTTAAACATTTAAAGTTAAAAAAAATTACCTCTTTATAGATCGTGTCCTTCTCGACCGTACTGAGTTCTACCGGAGTCCCATCCTCGGAATGCTGAGATAGCTGAGTCTGACGCTCGACGATCTTAGCATTAACGTCGTTGACGATCCTCTCTGATTTAGCATCAACGAAAGCTCCGGATTTCTTCTTGTGAGTCTCCTCGAACAACCTCGCAAGAGACGGAAGCGGTCCTCCATTTGCCTAAAAACATAAAAAAATTATAATGTAAAATAGAAACTAAGTAAATGAAAATAAAACAAAAACATATAGAAATAGACGTACCAACTGAAGTCACCGACCCGCAAATGGTGTATGTCCGGAAGTATGTGGAATAGGCAAATGTCCGTCCGCGTCCTTTGTTAAACGAGAAGAAGATCATCCTGCAACGACCATAACCAAATGAGAGTCAACCCAATATCGGACAAGGCCCTCCCATACATCGTCTATCACGTAAGGAGGATTCGCATCATCTCCTTTGAACTGCCATTTCTCCTTCCAATCCGAGATGGTGCCTGCCAAACGGCTCTTAGCCTTATCATTGAATGCGTCCTTGACCATCTTGTTGATGCCAATCTCCCATCTCCACTTTTGCTGGAAAAATAAAATTTATACGTGATTAGTAAAAAACATAATAAATAATATGTATAAAATATATAAAATGTTTACAAAATTAAAAAATAAAATTTACCGTGAAACATTTGAACCATGTCTTCTTGATATGCAGCGGTGTGAGAGACCAATTCGGATGCGGCTCTGTGAAGTAGCTCTTGATCGTATCGGAGACACTACGACCAACTTTAGAATCCACTCCAAACCTGAAATTAATAAAACATTGAAAACTTATGTTCATAAATATAATTGTATGTTGACAAAATTAAGAAATGATAATTTATCAAAAAACATAACAATATGTGTTTGGAGGCCGGTTCGGGTCCAATTTTGGCAAATGATCTCGTTCCAGCTGCACAAGAAGATCCTTCACAGTGTACTGAGCGTATGGAGCATATGGAGGAACTGCCAAATCGGGATGAACTCCTGAAGGTGGTGAGGGAGGCTGGGGTGGTGCTGCTGCTGTAGACGATCCTCCAACTGGTGGTGTAGATCCGCCAAGTGGTGGTGTCTGTATCAGAAGAGTCTCCGGAACTGTATCTTGACCAGAAGAAAAATTCTGGATCTCTTATGTACTACTCGATCTCTATCTAGTACTACTAGACTCACCACGTACAAAGTATCACTGTAGGATGGACGACCGTATCCGGCTACCTGTGATGCTCTAACCATTTGTGAAATTTAAATAAAAATAAATTATTTAGAACATATTAATTAAAATCCTAAAAATTTCAATTCAAAATCATATTCATTTCTAATTAAAATCATAAACATTTCTATTGCAAATCTGAACTATTTATATTTAAAATGCTAAAAAAATCTATTTAAAATCCTAACCATTTATAATTACAATTAAAATTTCATAACCCTAAACATTTCTAAATTCCATAACCATTAATAATCCTAAACATTTCTAAATTCCATAACCAATTATAAATCCTAACCATTTATAAACCTAACCATTTTAAATTCCATAACCCTAACTATAAATTTTAGCTAATAAGCAAATAAAAAAAATTACCTTTTTTCTAGAGAGAAGGGAGAGGCGAGACTTGTAGAGAGATAGAGAGTAGAGGAGGAATGGGCGACGCGGAGGGAAGGCCGTCCCCGCGTATATATAGATTTTTCTTTGTCATAAATGTGTTGTAACATTACGACAAATTTACGACGATTCCTCGTATATTTGTTGTAACGTTACAACTCATTTACGACGAAACGTCGTAACAGCGTTGTTAAACTGTTGACTTCGCATGAGGGACACGTAGTGCTTTTGATTCCTCGTTAATTCGTCGTAACGTTACGACAAATTTACGACGAATCTTCGTAACAGCGTTGTTAAACGTTTGAGTTCGGGTGAGAGACACGTGGTGCTACGTGGTTTACGACAAATTTACGATGAATCCTTGTAAATGCCTCGTTTATAAACAACAAAGTTACGAAGAATCCTCATAAATTCGTTGGTTATTTACGAAACCCTAAACCAAATCATTCCCTAAACCCTTAAATATAATAAAATATGCATTATATAGAATTTATACTATATAACTTATAGTTAAAATATAAATTAATTTGGAAATACTTATTGAATATAGAAATTCGAAATACAAATTGAAATTCAAAATACAAACATAAATTAAATTCTTAACATGTATATAATACAAATTCAAATAAAAAAAACATTTATTCTTCCTCTGATGCTTCATTAAAATCTGCACTTCCAGCATCCTCATCATCAGTTTCGTTAAACTCATCATTCTCAGTTCCTTCGTCAGTATCCTCTGGAAGATCCTCAAACTCTCGATTTTCCGGGATCAATAAGTAAAATGTCATCAGTGCATTGATCCGGTGTCTGTATCTCATAACCAAATATTATTACTAAGATTAGTAAATTAAATAATACTATATTCATATCAAAAATGATTATTTCAAGAGCATCAATTAAATAATAATACAAATTAAGATTAGTAAATTACAGTATCTCATGAAATGCAACAGCCTCTTTCTCGAAAAGTTTCCAGATTTTGTCCACCAGGTACTTCCGATGATGACGAGATGCAAGAATAGTTTGAATTTCTTTTCAAAAACATTGTAGACATTTATTTTGTGTTGTCTTTTGAAAAATAATTTAATTTTATGTACATTATTTGGATTGATGTTAAATATTTATTATTGCATAACTTCCAATTTAGTTTTCGTAACTATTGTAAATATTTAAACCTATATAGGAAAATCTCTGGCATATTCAAATTATTCACACCAATTCAATTATTTGTAATTTTAAATTATGTTTGTAGAAAAATCGTAAACATATTTTCTTACCAAAACTATCATAAGAAATATTTCAAAGAATTTCCGTAGGAAATATATCATAAGAAATCAGTTAGTCGTAATTCATAGGAATATAGTAAGAAATATGTTTTCTACCAATTTTTTCCGAAGATTATGGTCAAAACAATCCTTTTATAGTACCAGGTCCCTACGAGTTTTCCTACGAACAACTTTTGTAAAAAGTTTCCTACGATTTTCCTATGAAAAACGTTTTCTTACAGGACATTTCTTACCAATATTTTTGGTAGGAAAACAGTAAGATAAGATATGGCTATTTCCTACCAAATATATACGATTTAGGTCGTAGGAATTAAGCCTTCTTGTAGTGTGCGGATTCTAAGCTAATATATGATATATCGAGATCAATAACGGGAGTTAGAAATATTTTTTGTATTGGTCAATATTACTGTAGTTATAAATAATGTCAAATTTTAGACACTTCCCAACAAACCAATCTCAGATTCCATCAAATTAGTTTAGCTAAACAATCCAACCTAGTTAAATCTTAAAAAAAAAAACTAAAATATTAATTATTAGCCACTGGGAAAGTGCAATAGTCATTGCACTTGTTTAAAGCCAAACACGGTGGCGCATGGAACTAACGAAGAAGACGTGAACGCCACTTCTCTTTTCTTCTTTTTCTATCTGTTTCCATTACAAAGCTGAGAAGATGTTAAAATCCGCAAAATGTCGTCATACTTCAGAAGAAACGAGGGAGCAATTGTGTTTGTGTTTGCACTCACCACGTTCATAGCTTTTTACTGCATCAATTACTACATCCGGCGATGCAGAGACCAGGCCGCATCAGCCGGTGACACGACGGAGACTGACCTGAGTCCGAGGAGGGCACCACGAGGGCTTGATGCTGAATCCATAGAGTCATTTCCTTCATTTGTTTACACGGAAGCTAGAGGGATTGAGCCAGGAATAGGCGAGCTTGAATGCGTTGTGTGTTTAAACGAGTTCAAAGACGATGAAACGCTGCGTTTGGTACCACCTTGTGTACATGTGTTTCATGCTGACTGTGTAGACATCTGGCTTTCTTATCGCTCAACGTGTCCTATTTGTCGTGCCGATGTAGTTCCTTAACCGAGTTTTATCTTTGACTTTCCATTTTGTGTTCCATACTTTACCTTTGTGAACTACTAGTTTGATTGTTAACAAAGGTAAAACTTGACCACTGAAAAACTTGTACAAACTTTTGTTATGATAAAAACTTACACAGTTTACAACTGATATAAATTTGTTTTTCCAAACGAAAATGTTATTACTGCCTTTTTTGGGTCGAATATCTAAGTCTAGGTTTGGAAAATTAAATCCCAAAATTTTATTTTTCGTAAGATATGAAAATGAAGTAAGAAAGCCCTAGCTATAAATCCCCAAGTTCCGGTTCGAGAACATGAAAATACCGGTTTAGGTGATATCTTAAAGACCTTTATTTTTTGTCAAATAACTAAAGTCAAACAAATTATGTACGACAAATAAAACTTAATTAGTACCAAAACATGACGTCAAAACGTTAATTTGACGTTAATTATTTAGTAATGTAATGTGTTTATCTAGCAGGAAATACATAAATCTTATTGGTCCATCTAAGAGAGTCATCCTATCTCTTTTGGTTAATTGTCTACAAGTAGGATTAGATCAAAACTATCAGAAAAGTCTCGTTGCGTAGTCAACAAGTTTAATATCTCATAGTGCATGAGCGGAGTTATAAATGGTCCAAGTCTCCGGTGAGTATAAAGACTTCTTCAAAGTTAAAAGTCAGAGGAAAAACCCAAACCAATCATTCGGACCAAAAAAATATTCTAATATACTGATAGTAGTAATACAAAAATTATCGTCGTGACAGGCAGATATTATTGATCTATAGTATAACGAACGACTTCTTCTTCTTCTTCTTCTTCTTCTTCTTCTTCTTCTCTTCTCTCAACTCTAAACGGAGACATGGAGCTCAATCGATCGTGATATAGCGAAAGGGTCACATCATGAGTATCTTTACTAGAGATCTCACGCATCGGATCTTATTATGTGTCTTCTTGTTCCAATTCTTGACTTACGTAACCTGCCAGCAAGTGTCAGAACCGGTGGATCAAAATAGAACAAAAGTCACGGCACAATCGGTAATTGGAATCATTTTGCTTTCGATGTTCCTCTTAGGTTTGGTCACGTCTTGCTTGCACTATGCATCGTATAGTGCAGAGACTGAGGCAGGAGGTCATGAAGTGTTACATAGTAGAATGAGGCATGGGCTCAACAAGGACGTGATCGAGTCTTTTCCATCTTTCCTTTATTCAGAAGTTAAAGGGCTCAAGATAGGTCAAGGCGGAGTAGAATGTGCAATTTGTCTAAACGAGTTTGAAGATGAAGAAACGTTACGTTGGATGCCTCCTTGTAGCCACACTTACCATGCTAAGTGTATTGATGTTTGGCTCTCGTCTCGTTCCACATGTCCGGTTTGTCGCGCAAATCTATCTTTGAATCCTGGAGAGGGCTTTCCATATCCGAGCATGGATCTTGAAATTGGAAATTTACAAAGACGAGTTCAAGAATCTCATGATGACATATGCTTGATAGATAATAGTGTGACATGGAGCAACAATGGGAATTATAGAACACCTCGATCGAGATCTACAGGGTTATTGACTAGATGGCCTATGGCTGAGATATTATTCCCTAGGTCTCATTCGACCGGACATTCATTGGTTCAACTAGGTGAGAATCTAGACAGATTTACATTACAGTTACCGGAGGAGGTACAAAGACAAATTGTTAGCTTGAATCTTGTAAAGAGAGGCCACATGGCCTTACCTCGAGCTAGGAGTTCGAGACAAGGCTATAGAAGCGGGAGCCTTGGGATTGATAGAAGTGGTTTCTCTCAGGGACGACAAACGCTTCGGCGAGCCATATCTATGTCTCTCTCTTTCTCTTTTCAAGCTGGTTCTGTTCGCTCCACACGTGGCAGGGACGATCAAGTCCGAGAAACTTTCCAAGCTAAGGATAAAGATTTTGGTGAACGTTCTTTTGAACACCTCATGCAAGAGAAGGTATAATCTATGTACTTTTTGTTCTCTTTAATTAGTTGACGAGGATAAGCCACAAAAAAGGGTTGAGTTTTATATTTATAGATAGTTTTGTTTAACCATGAAATAGTATTGATTTGGTATCTGTAAATATTTAGAGCTAATGGGTTCAATTAGCATTGTTCGAATTATCTTGTACAGTTTTTCAAAGGATGCTACTTGCAAATGAGTAAGGAAAAAAAAAGTAATACAGGTCTTTGTGAGATTTAATTATAAATTTTCTTTTTGAAAAGAGCAATGACATGAGATCAAGTTTTGTTTATATGAAAGTGTCTATGTTCTATGTAAAAATAACAAAAATGTATGTCTTTTGGAAAATTCCAAACGAAAATCCTTATGTTTCAAAAACATATGTCTCCAATATAAAAGACTCCCGGGCTGAGTTACCATCTTTGGACATTGCTTGAAGAATTCCAAATCGAAGTTTAGTCATATTTTAGGAACTCAAAACCCTAACGCTGCCACCTTTATTTCTCACGTTGATTGGTTTCGTTGGTTCGTCTAGCACAGGCGTCAGTCTCTCCTTACTGTTTTCTGCTCTGTTTCTTCTTCATTATGGCTTAGTGGAGATGATCGTTGGTATTTTCCACCGTATGAGGATTGTTGTGGGCATATCAACGGCGGTGGTTGGTGGGTTCGGTGCTTGAGGATAGAGAGCGGTACCAAAGCTCTCTCACCTAGCCAATATTTACTGGGCCATGGAGGAACCGTCGACCGAGGTGGAGCGGTCGCCGGCGTAGGCGGAAGCAGAAGTTTCATTTGATGTGTTAGATCTGGTGGAACCCGTTTGGGGATGGCAGAGAAAGCTTGGGTTAGACTGACCAATGGTTAACCGTGAAAGCTTGCTTGATATAGCTTTGTGGCTCAAATCAGACGATAGTTTGGAGTGTGGCCACCACAAGTTCAGGGAGAATAGTGGAAACTGTGTCTCACAGCGGAAGTGGTCTCGAAGATCTATGGTGATGAAGGTTGAACTTGGCCAAATCGATCTCGCTTGCTGTATGTCATCGGCAACTTCTAACCTTGACCAGATTGATGGAAGGGTTGACGCCAGTGTTCTGGAGCTCGTCCAAAAACCATATTGGTGAACGGCGATGAAGGTAGAGGTCGCCTTCTGTATACGATATCTACATTTGGGTAGATGTGGTTCCCATTAAAACTGGTTTTTGGAATCTTATCCCAAATTTGTAAGCCATATCATTCTCATTTTGACTCTTCTTCCTTCACTCAAATTTCTCTCAATTGTATTTTATGATTCATTGTCTTGATCATTTTTCACTTTACTTTTCACTCTTCGTTTTCTTAATGTAACCTTAAAATAATTTCCCCAGTGGGGGAACCAAAAGAAAAGAAAATATGATATCACTTTTAGAGAAAGTGACAACAGTGTCATTATCTAATTCCCACCTAAATTGTTCAAAGGTAAAATAGTCCAAAAACTATAACAAATGTCTTATCCTATAAGCTCATCACATAAGTATCAAATTTCAAAAATTCAGCCCAACAAGTACCTATAAATGTAATAATATATTTTATGTTATAAATTTTATAAACGGAATCGTTTTATGTTTGTCAATAAAATCCTAATTTTCTGTTATATATATTTGAGTGTAGCTGTCTTTTATCGTGAAACAAAAAAATCGTCCTGCCACAGCAAGCGGATTGGTTCCTCTGTAACCATAGTATAGCTCTTCACAAGGTACATTTGTCATTTGGGTTTCATCTTTTATCCCATAGAGTATTGGTTTCCCAAAAATCATCCTCATAATCTCCTTCATTGGTAAGTGTTTTTGGCTATTTAATCACATATTTTGATTTAGTCGCAGCTCGTTTACATTTCTTACTTTCAACTCATTTTGATGATTAATCTTCTTGCTAATGCTTCAACTCATTTAGATGATTAAAAGAAAATATGTTTGATTTTTTTTTGTTTTCAACCAATTCAAATATGCACACTACTAGCATATTCCGTCATATTGTCCTGCTAAAATTTTGAAGACATATTGTCCTGCTAAAATTTTCGTCAAAAATATTTACCTGAAAAAAATCAGGCATATTCCGCAAAAATTCCAGCAATATTCCGGTAAAAATGGAGTTTGACGGAATTTAGTCGGAAAATTTATATTGTCGGAAATTTAACGGAAAACTATTGTCCGGAAACTGACAAAAATTAGCCGGAAAATAATCGGAAATGAAATCGGAAATATGAGACAAATTTCTGGCAAAATTTCTACAATATATAACTGGAATTTAGTCGGAAACATTTGAAGGCAAATTTAACAAAATATCAAATAAAATCAGAGATAATTTCCGACTAAATTCTGATTACATTTTGTTAGAAATATGTCGGAAACATTTTTAAAATTATTCCGTCAAAATTCCGACTATATTTTGTCAAAATTTTGTCGGAATCTTATAGTGTAATTCCGTCAAAAATCCAACAATATTTTGTTTGAATTTTGACAGAAGAATTTCTTAATTACCGACAAAATTCCAGAAAATCTCTAGGAAATGACTGAAAATAGTCGGAAATACTAGAAATTTTCTGATTAAATTCCGACAGCATTTAGTCGGAATTTAATCAGAATTTTTCAAAAATTTCCGTCAACTTTCTGGCAAATCTCTAGACTTTGACGGAAAATTATCGGAAATTTTGTAACGGTAACAAAATTATTCCAAAAAAATTCCTACTAATATTTTACTATATATACAAAACTCGATTCATTTGATAAATCACAAAAAAACAGCAACAAAATTTCTCAAAAACCTAAACGGCATCTCCCCCGATTTTTATTGCTAAGGAATGAATGTATAACCGTGTAGATGAAAATACATGAGAGATTACGAAAGAATTTAAAGCTGGACTTCGTCAATTCATGGAGGTCATAACGAATCAACCACTTGGGCGAGAACAAAGTATTGGAACTTGTCCTTGCCTAAAATGCAAAAATGAAAAAAATCATACAAATAGAATTAGTTTGTAGGCATCTTTATAATATAGGTTTTACTCCTGCATAGTATATATGGCTTTCGCATGGAGAAGATTATATAGATAGGTCGAAGAATATTTCTAGAGGAAATAGATTTGTGGGTGAAAGTAGTCGAATACCAGTTATTGAGGAGAATAATGTAGACCGAATGGTTAGAGAAGCGTTTCCGGAAAATGTAGAACCCATTAATGTTGTAGAAGAGCCAAACCCTGATTTGAGAATTTTTTTGAGATGTTTGATGCTGTCAACCATCCAATATATGAGGGTTGCAAAGTTGGACATTCTCCTTTATCAGCAGCTACTAGAATGATGGGAATCAAAACAGATTTTAATCTAAGTGAGGATTGTATGGATGCATTTGCGGATTTATTCTACGACTATCTACCTGAAGGAAATCTTGTACCACATTCTTACTATGCAATTCAGAAGTTGGTTGCTGGACTGGGGTTACCATATCAGATGATTGATGTTTGTCGAGATAACTGCATGATATTTTGGAGAGAAGATGCAAATTTGGAATATTGCAGATTTTGTGGGAAAGAGAGATTCCAAGTTTCAACTGGGCGGACTCAAATTCTTTATCAGCGTATGTGGTACTTACCAATCACAGATAGACTAACACGATTGTATCAGTCTGACCGAACTGCTGCGGGTATGAGATGGCATGGAGAGCATCAATTCACTAGAGATATTTCACACCCGTCCGATGCTGAATCTTGGAAACATTTCCGGTATAAGTACCCTGAGTTTGCAAGGGAAATGTGAAATGTCTATCTTGGTCTATGCACTGATGGTTTTAATCCATTTGGGAAGGGAGGGCGTAAATATTCACTATGGCATGTAATTGTAACTCCATATAATCTACCTCCGGCTCTCTGCATGAAAAGAGAATTCTTGTTTCTCGCAATACTTGTCCCGGGTCCAGATCATCCTTGAAGATCTCTTGATGTGTTTCTAAAACCATTAATTTCAGAGTTACAAATGTTATGGCATGAAGGCGTTCGAGTGTATGATGTGTCGTTGAAGAACAATTTCATGATGCGAGCAGTATTGATGTGGACTATCAGTGATTTTCCGGCTTATGGCATGTTATCAGAATGGACAACACATGGAAGGTTAGCATGTCCTCATTGTCAAAATAATATGGATGCTTTTTGGTCAACACATGGGAGGAAATCAAGTTGGTTTGAGTGCCATAGAAGATTTTTGGGGAGTAATCATGCATACCGGCGAAACAAACGAGCAATTAGAAAAAATAAAGTTGTACGTATTGACCCACCTCCAGTGTATGACGGTGATTATCTGCTGTAGTTATATTCTGACTTCTATGTTGTCGAGACCGCACAATGTGGTGGTAATGGACATGATAGAATATTCCTCTAATCATGTGCAATCTCGAGAAAATTTTTCCTCTAATCCTGTGCAATCTTGAGAAAAAATTCCACCCTCTTTTTTTGATGTCATGGAGCACCTACCTCTACATTTGCCTCGAGAAGCTAGACTTGGTGGTCCTGTCCAATACAGATGGATGTATCCGTTTGAAAGGTATTTTTTAATATAATTTTCCTAGTATAAAAAGTATTTACTAATATAGTTTTCTCTTCTTTGAAAGGTACATGTTTCATCTGAAAAAAAAAGTGAAAAACCTCAGCAAAGTTGAAGGCTCTATTATCGCACAAAGCTTGAATGGAGAAACTAATAATTTCGCCTAATATTACTTTGCTCCGAATATCCAAACCAAAGCAAGAAGACCGGGTAGATATGATGACGGTGGTCAAAGGCCATTTTATCATTCATATGTTCCTGAAATATTTCAAGAGATTGGGCGTTTTAGTGGGAAGCGTAAAGGAATTTGGTTAACCGAACAAGAAGTTAATCATATTCATACGTATATTCTCCCTAATTGCGAAGATATTTTGCCATATGAACGGTATTTACTATCCTAATTTTTTTCTAAATGCTTATATCCTAATTTCAAAATGTTTACCTTTTGTTTACATAATTTCATGTATAGTATATTCATCAATCAAGCTCGGGAAGCACATCCAAATATTACTGACGAATCTATAGAAGAGATGAAACAAAATTTTTTTGCTAAGTGGTTAAAGTATTATGTAAGTATTATTTTATAAATATTACAGACGAATCTATAGAAGAGATGAAACCATAACTATATGTGATTAGCACAAGTACAATCTGGTGCAACCCAAGGCCAAAATTTTCCTACTTGGTTTGAGGAGATAGTAGGCAGTCCACTTGTGCAAGTTGTTTCAGCACCAATGTATTGTACACGAGGATATGTCTTCTGTAGGAAAGCAACATCAAGAATCAGGACAACAGTAAACTACGGAGTGGTGGTGAAGACGCCTGGGGTGGACTACTATGGTGAAATTACTGACATATTTGAAGTTGAGTATCCAGGTCTTATCAATCTTAAGTGTACAATTCTCAAATACGATTGGTATGACCCTACATATGGTCAAGGTATGAAAGTGACGAGGTTTGGCGCTACAATCATCAACTCAAGCAGACGACTAGGTAAATATGATCCATTCGTGATCGCATCACAAGTTGACCAAGTGTATTATCTCCCGTTTCCTCGTGTAGTCAGTGTCAACGATCCCTGGATTTCAGTAACACAAATCAATCCTCGAAGTCGTGTTGAAGGTATATCTTATGAAGAACCACTACAATAACCTTTAGCTTCTATGCCTAATCAAACACAAGCATCATCTTCACAAATGCCATTAATAAATCCTGACAATATCCAACTCAAAGATTTAGAAGTTGCAGCTTATGAAGAAGGGAGTGATGAGTTTGCAGAAACCTTTGGCTCTGGAGATTCTGAATATTCTAGTGATTCTGAATTATATTTGTAGTCATTTTTTCATATTTTAATCAACAAAATTAATAAAGTTAACAACATTATTTTTGGAATTATGATTTTATGTTAAGTGTATGAGCAAAATTAATATTTGGTATAAGATGATTGTGTTTCTATAGATTTTCTCAGCATTATTTAAATCATCTAAAGATGATAATTTTTTTAACTATGAGAAAATCTGTTAGGAACACAATTTTTTTATAACACATATGAGTTTTGTTTATACACATAATAGAAAATTATAATTTTAATTTTGATGATGTTAAGTTTATTATTTTGTTGAAGTATTTAAAGATTGTCAGAATTTTGTAGGAATTTTACTATTTCCGACTAGGCTTGTCCGAATTTTGACGAAAACCAAGAAATATTTCTGGCAAAATTCCAACAAAATTAGTCAGAATTTTGCCAGAAATAGATCTCGGTTTCTGACATAATTCCGACAATTGCAGATGCATGCAAACACTCCTCCGGTTCCAAGAACATGCATAGGCATGCATTCATTCTCTTTTTCCGTCAAAATTCCGACAAACCCATTGGTTAGTCAGAATTTTGACGGAATTTTTGCCATCTATATATTTGACATCTCCAGTTCATCATTCTCACAATCTCACATTCTCACATTCTCACAATCCCACTTCTCTCTCACAAATTCCTTAATTCCGACAAATTAGTTAAGATTTTTTTTTTCATATTATTTCAATTATTTATATTATATTTGCAAATTTATTAATAATTAGTTGTTTTAACTTTCAGGTACCTTATGGCAAATAATGATGGAGTATGGCCTGAAATTCGAAATTGGCAATCTCAAGCTGTTGGAGCTTCTGGATCCGAGACCCAACCTCCAGATAATTTAGGCGATATACTGTTTGATTTTGGACTTTTTCTGAATAATCCTGAAACAAAACAACAAATTCTACCACCACAACCCCAGTTTCCACCAGTCACATTAGAGCAAGTATTACGTGGTCCTTGTCGTGAACTTATACTAAAACTTGTTCCGGAACCTGATTTTGATCCAAAGAAAAAAGAAACATGGTAATATTTACATATTTATATATTATAAATATTTATATTTTATATTTGTATTAATATAATAATTAATATTTTTTTTTACAAGGTTTGGATATAAAAAAGATGTTACCAGTACAATATGGAGCATATGTAAAAGTGATTTTGATGGAAGTATTAACTGGAGTTCAGTAAGCGCCGAAAGAAAACAAAAATGGTTCAAAACTTTTATGGTAAGTAATATTTAAATATTTTATTTTTTATTCAAAAATTTATAAATTATTAGAATATATATTTATATTATAATTTTAATCAAATAATTACTAAAACTATTTTATTGAAATTATAGCAAAAATTTAATTGGGATTATGAAATAACCCAATTAGTGAGGGAATATTTTGAGGCTGTGGGGGGGGGGGGAGAGGGGGAAACGTTATAATGATAGAATTTATTATTTGAGAACCTTATGGTTAGAAGAAAAAAAACCTAATCAGTGGGTTACACATAATATTTCGGCGGTCCTTTGTGAGTATTGGAAGACGGAAGTGAATGGTAAACGTCATGAGATATACTCTGGAAATAGCAATAGCGAGTGAGGAGGATATGGTAAAGCGAAACACACTGATGGGGCTACACCTTTCGTCAGAAAACGGCGAGAATTGGTAATTTTATTTGAACTAATTCTTTTATACGATTATTTTGAATATTTAGATATTATTATTAATTTATTAATTTTTAAAAAAAATAAGATTGATCCTGTAACCGGAAAAATGCCGGATATGGTCAACTTGATGCAACATACTCACACTCGAAAGGATGGTACTTGGATCAACAAAAAGGGTGAAGCTATTTACAAACATTGTAAAGCTCGGGAGCAAGAGACGGAGACTCAAATGACAGAAGAATCTGAGAATCCGGAAGAGGTCTTCCTGACAGATGTCGCTAAAAATAATATTTATCATGAGGTAATATTATGGTTTTTTTAATTATATATTTAAAAAATAAATTTCTTTTTTATTATAAATTTATATTAAATTTTGAATTTATTTTGTAGCATGTGTCAACTTATAAGAGATCATCAAAATATGGCTATGGTTCAATTCCTTATACTCCTAATGACAATGGGATGCAATGGAGTCAATCATCAAGATGGACTGAGATGCAAGCAGAGATGAGAGCACAAAAAGAAACAATTGAACGGCTTCAAGCATCTCAACAAAACTTTGAAGCATCTCAACAAAACTTGCAATCATCTCAAGTTGATATACAATTTTGGCAACAGATGATGCAAAATGCGCATTCCAATGTTGTTCCACCGTCCGAAAGACCTCGTAATCCCGATGGATCGTTGAATACCAATCTTAATTTTACAATGCCTTAAACTTTTTTATATTTTTATTATATAATTAAGGTTTGTAATCAATTCTATTTTAAAAACAGTTTAGTTTAATTAATGATAATTTATTTATTTTCTTGTTTATTTTTTTTCAAAAATTCCGTTAAAATTCTGACTTTTTTGGTTTTTTTCCATCAAAATCTTACTAACTTTTTTTTCCCCCCGTCAAAATTCCGACTAATTGTTTTTTCTTTCCGTCAAAATTCTGATTAACTGTTTCTTTTTTTCCGTCAAAATTCCCATTAATTATTTTTTTTCCGTCAAAATTTCAACTAATTATTTTTATTGTTCCGTCAAAATTCCGACTAAATATTTTATTTCGTCAGAATTCAGACTAATTTTTTGTTTCCGTCAAAATTCTGACTAATTATTTTAATTTTTTTTACGAATATAGCTTCAAAATTACTTCTACTTTCCGTTAAATATTTCCGACAACTTTATCGCATATTACCAAAATTTAGTCTGAATTCCTTCTCACATTTTCCGAAAAAATTCCACCAAAATATTTCCCACAAAATTCTTATAAATACTTTTTCCAAAAAATTTCTTGCAATTTTTTTTCCGTCAAAACTATTCCGACAATAACCCCTATCGGAATTTGGTATGTTTTTTTGTAGTGGCATTACTTTCAGGTAAATTTAGAATAAAAAGAAAGTTTTGTATCTGAGTGGATATGAAGTTTCATATCTAATGGTATAAAAATAGATGATATATTTGAATTTTAGTGCTCGATCTAAAAAAAATTGATGTAAAAAATCACAAAATAATTCATAAACAATACATATTTTGACCTTTTTAAGAACAATTACTTTTTCGTTAAAATCTTTAAAAATATCTCTATACTAATACATTATTAGGGAAGTACAATTAGAAAAATGATAAAATTTTAGAATATTACAAAATGTTCCATTAAAAAGACAATTTTATTCAATTCATTAGGGTTAAAAGAGTCAATCAGTTGTAAGCTAATTAATACAAGCAAATACAATATCTTTCAAAAAAAAATTCCAACCAAACATTAAAAACTAAAAATTCACTCCAGAGTTGTTAGCCCAAACTGGAAGGAAAGTATTTATTTTATTTTAAATATTGATTTTTGATGAGTTCTCTTAAGCTATAAGTGGTAAACAAAACCGGGTCTAGCTTAATTATTTTAAATTTGAGCTTTCCTATAAACTGAACATTATTCCTTTGATGAGTTCTCTTATTCATTTCAGTTTCTTTGGTAGTGCATAGCGTTTTTCTTGCATGTTGTAATTCATGTCGTATTAATATTGACTCAAAAACCACTAAACTATTTCACCACTTGTAAATAATGTGCAGTTTATAGTTTTATTTATGGTAGCCTTTGTGGATCGAGGTAAATGTAATGAATGATTTATATTCCATTTAAGTTAACATTTTGCTTAATTTTGTCTTGAGACACTTTATTTGGGTAGAATAAATAAGTTTGATAGAACTTTCTTGTTTAATTGTGTATGCTTGGATACTTAATATATTCTTGAATATTCCTAAGTACCTAAGCATATTGAACATAGCATGTATTACGGATTTCTTTTAGATCAATTTCTGTAAGTCTGCATGAAAAAGATACAGACACAATTAAATAACAACGTTCCAAAAAAAAAAAAATAATAACAAAAAATAACAACGTTCCATCGAGCTTCTTGAGTTCACTCTCGTGAATTTGTCTTAAGACAAAAGTAAAAAAAAAAAAAAGTTATTGCGCTAAGAAGAAAGTTACCTTGGTATTATGGTTACATCAGTAACTAATAAATTAATTCCAGCAACTTTATTATCAGCCGACCGATAAATTCATTATAATGGTGATAACATATTTTATAACACGTTAAATAACAATTTAAATGTGAATCTATATATGTCACATTATCTAATATTTTGTTTATCATATCCTAACAAAATATTTTCTCGTTAAAATTGGACATGATATTTCCCCCAATATTTCGCTCGTTAACAAAATAATTATCCAAACAAAATCACGTAGGAGCATTTTTGTCCAAAATTAAATATAGATAGGAGAGAACAAATAAATAAATAAAACTATTACCTTATATCTAATTGTCAGGTTATTTATGATTATAGATTAAATTGCCCCTAAAAATCAATAAGACAAACTTACTTACTTTTAAATAAGATTGTGTTAAACTATATTAAAAACAAACAAAAACAACGTTTGTAACAACGTAATGCATCCCTTTATTTTTTTAAATTATCATTGATGTTGTCTTGATGCAAACCACAGATGAATCCATCCTTCACCCCCCAAATCTCCACTACTTCGAATTGTGCTTAACCAGTTTTGAATGTTTTTGTCAAACTTAATTACTTTCTCAAATGCAAAAGTTTAAGAAAAGCTTTAAGACATGAGTCGCTAGAGCTAGAATCAGATTCAAAGATTTCCATTAATGAAAGATGGAAATCCATTGAAAAATAAAAAATACACACGTCCGAAAGTATGAGCTAATCATTTCAATAAATTAGGGGGGATATAATGCATCAAATAATAATTTAATAATCACAAGAATCGAATCTAGGAAGTCTTTAGGAAAAACACATAAATACAGAAAGAAACAGACTTTTAGTATCTACAAAAAGAAAATTCAAAGGTTTATATGTGTATAACAACTGCGGTCTACAGGTTGTAGCCCCCGCAAAGTTTTAATTACTTTTGTATCTCCATAAAAGTGCATGGGAGATTTTTAGTGCATGGGAGTTTATGGAAGATATGTGAAACTATTTTACAAGATGAAGAGTACAAGAAAACTGTGGAGCTGCTTAGGAAAAACAGAAGCGTTAAAATTCTTGAAGATGAGATTGCAAATGATTATCCTCTTCCATCGTCCTATAAGAGCTCCAAAAAAGAAACATATGAGCTTTTACTCTCTGATGCTGGCAATAAGGATGACAATATTTATTTCTTTGGAGTTCTTATAGGACGAGGGAAGAGGATAATAATTTGCAATCTCATCTTTAAGAATTAATTAACGCTTCTGTTTTTCCTAAGCCGCTCCACAGTTTTCATGTACTCTTCATCTTGTAACATTTTCGCATATATCTTCCAAATTTCGGTGATTTCGGTGACTGGTGGTCTTTAACTTGTCGTTGAAGAGTAAAGTCTTAACGGATTGATCTGGCCAGAGAAGAGAACATGCTCTGTTTTAAATAGCAAAAAGTGCATGGGAGTTTATGGAAGTGCATGGGAGTTTATGGAAGTCCATGGGAGTTCATAGGACTTTCTAAGGTACGTATTTTGCCGGGTAAGTTTGACAACATATATAAAACTCAATTTTAGGCAGACAACTACACTTCACAATACGCTATATGCTTTCATCATGGCTCACATGATTGCAATGGTTCAAGTTGTGAGAGGCTAAACAAAAACTTATCCTTTTTTTTGGGTAAAATTTTGAGTTTTGTAGTATTAGTAAATATCATAGGTTATTAAGCATTGAGAAGAGTTGAAAGACCAAGTTGCATAACTCCAGAAAAAAATTGAGATTGGAGCAGATTTTAAATTCACTTTCTTATCCACCTTTGGTTTGAATTCCTATTAATTTCGCAACGTTTTTGCGTTTGTTTTATGATTGTGAATCTTGAATTTTCCGACCTTATCCAATTACTAGTCTCTATAATATTATATTGAATTCATGTTGTGTAACCCATTCACATATTAACTATAACATAATGCTATGTGGTTAAAATTAAGAATGTTTGACCCAAAAAAATAAAAAATAAAGAAAGAACAACTATATAAGCAGAAGTTAAAATTATAACAATATTGGGAAAAAAAATACATTCTTGGCTTGCTTCTTCAACTCCACAATATTATCTTCTGTTTGAATCGAATATAGATAGCAATACAAATATTATGGCTTAACATATTCTACTAGACTTGACTACTAACCAGTCAAAAATGGAGAACTTTCTTTAACCAAAACAAAAGTGGAGAACTTTTCAGTATATCGTACTAATAGAACCAGCATTAACTAGGTCTAGTGTTTGAGACAAAGCAAATAATTATACATGGGAGGCTAGAGTCATTCTCACTATTTTGTTTTTATCTTCCAATTCTCATTATTGGTCTACAAGCAAGATTACTTACAGTCGGAAAAGTCTCGTTACTTAGGCAACAAGTTAACAGAGAAGGCATGAGTGGACTAGTACTTATTCTACATCTACAGTGAACGTAAAAGACTTCTTCAAAGTCAAAACGTCGGAGGAAAAAATCCCAAACCAATCAGACCAAAACAAATCTAACTAACAATTGTAGTAATACAATATTTGGTGTCGTGACGGGAAGAACTTAATAATTTACGAATCAGACTTTGTATAATATAACGACTTCGTCTTCTTCTTCTCTTTCTGTCGCTCTAAAACGTAGAGATTAAGCTAGTGTTCCACCGTTTCACGGTTCACATCATGACTATTTTCAGGAGAGATTTCATCCATCAGATCGTATTATGTGTTTTATTGCCGCTTTTCTTTTTCAACTTTGTGCCTTACGCGACGTGCCAGCAAGAGTTCGAATCCAGCAACCGCGAATTCTCAGCAGGAGCTATGGCTGGAATCATTTTGCTTGGGATATCCGTCTCAGCTTTGCTCTTTTGTTGCTTGTTCTATGCATTTTATAGATTATTAATTACAGAATTAGAGCGTGAAGTATTGGACAGTGGAACGAGGAGTGGGGTTGACGAGGAAATCATCGAGTTCTTTCCGCTTCCACTTTTCCTTTATTGGGAGGTTAAAGAGCTCAAGATAGGCCAAGGCGGAGTAGAATGTGCAATTTGTCTAAACGAGTTTGAAGATGAAGAAACATTACGTTGGATGTCTCCTTGTAGCCACATTTTCCATGCTAATTGCATCGACGTATGGCTCGCTTCTCGGTCCACATGTCCGGTCTGCCGTGCAAATCTGACTCGGAAACCTGAAGAAAGCTTTCCATATCCGACGATGGATCTTGAAACGGGGAACGCACAGAGAGGTGTTCTACAATCCACCGGTGACATAAGCTTGACAGGTAACCACAATGGAAATTATAGAATACCGCGATCGAGGTCTACAGGGTTATTGTCGAGCAGGCGTACGGCTGAGATATTCTACCCTAGATCTCATTCGACCGGACATTCATTGGATCAATTAGGTGAGAATCTAGACAGATTTACACTGCAGTTACCAGAGGAGGTGCAAAGACAGTTGGTTAGCTCGAGTCTTATAAGGAGAAGCCACATGGCCTTACCTCATGCCAGGAGTTCAAGACAGGGCTACAGAAGTGGGAGCGTTGGAAGCAGTCACAGAAAAGGTTGAGTTTGATGATTATGGTTTAGGTTAGTCATGCATGCTTTGCTACTACGGTTTGGTTTAACCAAAAAATCGTTCCAGTTTTCATTCGTCTATAAACATAACAAATCGTAGCCTACTACTCATATCAAAAGTTTAAATTAGCATCGTTCGAATATCTTGTACAGTTTTTCCAGGGATGCTACCTGCAAAAAAAGCGTAAAAATACTATAATTAATGTTTTTGTGTGATTTGATTTTACTTAAAATGTAACATGTAAAGCTCCTTCTGGTAATTAGAGAAATGGTAACCTTTACAAAAGTCTCATTTGAACCCATAGAGGCTGGTGGCTTCAAGAACAATCTCATAGACGGAAACAACACATGTTGGATTAGTATGCATGTTTATGAAGGAAGTATCTGGCATCTTCTAGGACGATGGAAGAGGATAATAATTTGCAATCTCATCTTCAAGAATAATTTAACGCTTCTGTTTTTCCTAAGCCGTTCCACAGTTTTCATATACTCTTCTTCTGGTAACATTTTCGCATATATCTTCCAAATTCCGGTGACTGGTGGTCTGGGCTTGTCGTTGAAGAGTTCAAGACAGGGCTACAGGAGCCCAAGCGTTGGAAGCAGTCAAAGAAAAGGTTGCGTTTGATGATTATGGTTTTAGGTTAGTCATGCATGTTACTACGTTTTGGTTTAACAACAAAATTGTTCCAGTTTTCATTCGTCTATAAACATAACAAATCGTAGCCTACTACTCATATCAAAAGTTTCAATTAGCATCGTTCGAATATCTTGTACAGTTTTTCCAGGGATGCTACCTGCAAAAAAAGCGTATAAATAATATAATTAATGTCTGTGTGATTTGATTTTTACTTATAATAAAGCTCCTAGTAATTAGAGAAAATGGTAACCTTTACAAAAGTCCCATTTGAAGCCATGGAGGCTGGTGGCTTCAAGAACAATCTTATAGACGGAAACAACACATGTTGGATTGACCATTCACGTTGTGCCCATGCGTTTTCAGCATCTGAAATAAGGTCTTGGTCAAGATTTTCCTCCATCTCGATGTTTCCCCCTGCAAACAGTTCAATGTAAAACTAGAATCATCTTTTTCAATTGAAGAGAACCAAAGGAGGAAATATTAGTTACAAACCTAAATCTGGATTTTCCTGAGAGCTCTCACTTTTCTTAGTATAGAACCGGATACCGTCACCTGATGGGTTTGGCAAAAGAGGAGGATGCAGAGCGTAAAAGTTCCCAATAGCCGCAGAAACTCCTTGAAAGCAAGTTTTCTCATCGTCCCACTCAACCTAAACAGTAGGTTATGTGGAACATCAGAAACCACTGTTCCTCAGATCAGTAGGAGCAAAATGGCGAATATTAATTGTACAAAAACAGTATCCGTGGAACTCACATCATTTCCCAAGCATAGTAAAAATTCGGGAACACGATCCATATCAGGTGTATACTGGTCGAGTATGACAGGAAGCCGTGACAAATTTCCGTTGGAGTCAATGGAAACGCTAAAATACTCCTCTAACATGTCCGCTTTCTCCTTGAGGAGTTCTGTATTCATCTATATATTAAAACAAACAACGTTTACCAAATCCTTAGGTAACATCACAGCCTCAGGAACTTGTTACTGTAGAGGATATAAGCTAAATAGAAGGATAGTTGATAAAGAACTAAACCAGAAAAACAATGCAGAAAGCAGAACTTACTTCGGCGATTCTTTCTTTAAGATCATCGTTTTGATCATTTCCTGGATCTAGATCTTCCTCTTTAAGAGCCAACAATATCAACTCTGACAAAGGTGCTGGATCACTAAGCTGTATTGCATTAAAATGAGCAAAACGACGAAGTGTTTGCTGATACATGAGCTCTTTGCTGCAAATTACAAAAATATGGACTGTGGTATAAGCTTTTTTGTTACATAGAGCTAAAACTTGACATAAAAAAGTCTGATAGATTTTCATATTGATATATAATTTCCAAAAATCATTAAATCTCAATAATGATACCTGAGGTTCACCACATTTGCTAGATATAGATGGGTGTTATACTGAACTAAAGCAAAAACATCATCTGCCATTCCAACATATGTACAATTCCTTACAGTCTCCAGCAGACCTAACAGAGAACAATTTCGATAAAAAGTAGTTATGAGGATTGGTCTATGGTTATGTTCAGAAGAATGACCATGCAGAGAAAGCTACCTGGATGGCAGCAGCTGTCAACTCCAGCAATAAGTTCCTGAACACTAGAAAGATCAGCAGTTTCCTTTGGGTTTCTTCTTTGCCTTACAGAAGACCTGCAAGACCAGTAATAATATCAAGTGGAATATAATGACTAATAACACATTTAATGAATAAAAGAATATCATGCCAAAGAAACACCAGCACAAAACATGTTTCAGGGAAATCAAAGGAGTGCACATCTTTGGTAAATAAGATGAAATTTTGAAGAGTGGTGGTACAGAATCCAATTTTGTTTATATGAAACTACACATCTTGTATCAGGTGAGATCTCACCTTACTACACTCAAACTAGAAACCTTGTCAGGGATATTGGGCTTGGGTTGCAGAAAGGCATGTAACCTTCCAGCTGGATCTGATGAATCCGTCCTCACCATTTTATGCACAGGAACTTTCGGTGTTTTTTGTCCTAGACAATGAGAAGAGCACAAGCATTTTTATAAAGCGAAAAGCGACAAAAGAGCATGCAACGGGAAAGGTTTTAGGCTATAATAGCATTTGATCCAGCCAAATGATACAATACCAGAAAGCGATGGAGAAACTGGAGGATCACTTCTTAAGGATGTTAACGTCGATTGAATGTATTCCACTTTCTGTGGCGGGAAAAACATCGAACGGAAAATTTTAATATTAAACAAATGTTCTTAACCTCCAGAGAAAAATATTGCTTTAAGTTCTTTTGCAAGCATACCTGCTCTTGAAACGTCCTAGTATCATTTGCGTTTCTAAGTTTTAATTCAACCTCTGACTGTATCATCTCGATGATGATTTCCTGGTTTAGAAGGCTTACCTGCAAGGCAGACCAAAACATCTATTATTTGATGTGTAAAACAAGAAATATTTTCAAGCAAGCTAAGCAATAAATAGACAATCTTCACATACATGAATTTGGAGCATTAAAACTAGCATAAAAGAAGGAAAACAATTACCTCTTTCTTTGTTGGGTGAATATTTATATCAACATCTTCACGTGGCAAATTGATTGACATGTAGACAAAAGGTTTCGATGCTTTTGGTAATGTTGCAGCATAAACAATTTCAATGGCTCTTTTTAAGGCAGAGCATTCCACCAATCTATCTGTTGTAATAAATAAATAGGATTATCTAGTTGATAAATCAGATATAAATTTTCACTTCTATTTAAGAAATAAAGTCCTCACCATTAATGAAAAGCACCAATATGGTCTTCTTAGCAACATAGTTCGAATTGGATATGAAACCATCCATATCAAAAGTACAACGAGATGAGTCACAGGAGGAAACTTCTACTTTCATCAAGTTCTTTGCAACTGAAACTCCATAAACAGATCTAATTGAATCAAGCCTTGAAGACGAAACAACAGAGTGAACATCAGCCTTGACAGCTCCATGCTAGCAAAACATCATCATAAAGGAGTTAACTCATTCACTTCACAATTCCAAACTACCAAAAAAAGTTTCTCCTCAGTAAAGTAGACTAACCTTTCGACACGAAAAGCTAACTTTATAGTGATGAATGGCCATTCGACTCAGCAAATCTACTATTTTTCCGTAATCATCAGCAGAATTTTGAAGTGTCTTCCTTCTAGCAATCATATTATAAAACAAATTCTCCACCTAAACAAACAGAACTCAAATACATCAACATGGACCGTTCAGTTTGATACCAAAATTGAACATTGAACTGATAAATTACCATAATCTGCGTTCCTTTAACAGCAGCACACGCCTTTGGCTCATTCTCCATCACACCATCTCTATAAGACACTCTGAGAACAAAAATTGCACACACAAATATAACATTGTCTTCACACAATGACCATAAGAAAACATAGTTGAAACGAAATCATTTTCCCAAACCTGTAACCATGAATTTGGCCTTTAG
Organism: Cardamine flexuosa; assembly: GCA_963555745.1. NCBI lineage: Eukaryota > Viridiplantae > Streptophyta > Magnoliopsida > Brassicales > Brassicaceae > Cardamine > Cardamine flexuosa. Next base: position 14,383,457 of record OY743221.1, on the reverse strand, counting down.
TAATGGTGGTTACTGTTACATGAGCTACATAAGTCATACTAGCTAATGCCTCTCCTCTAAATCCCATTGAACTGAGAGAGAACAAATCCTCATACTTAGTCAACTTCGACGTTGTATGTCTTTCGCACAATATAGGCAAATCTTCACACTAAAAAATACGAAAGAACTAATCATTTTTCACCAGAACTGAAACAAAATTCCCAATTTTGAAATTCAAATAGAGATTGGTGTTGTAGAGAATCGTACTCTGATTCCGTGACCGTCGTCGGAGACTTGGATGAGTTTCAATCCACCATCCTTAACAGCGACGTTTATGGAAGTGGAATCGGCGTCGAGGCTATTCTCAACGAGCTCCTTTACTGCTGAAACTGGACGCTGGATTACTTCACCTGCTGCGATTCGGTTTACTACGGATTCTTCTAGGCGTTGAATTTTCGGTGGCTCTCTCAGTGCAATCGCCGTCGCCGGAGACTCTTCCTCTTCCATTTCCACCGTTAATGGCGAACCGTCGACCATCTCCAACGCTGGAAAACCTCGCGCCAGATACAAAATTAGTTTCGCTTCAGGTTAACACTCTGTGTGGGCCTTTAGCCCAATTCGAAGCCCATATATAAAACGACATCATTTCTCTGGCCACCACACAACCATTGATGCGATTAGAGATGACATTCGATACTCGGTTCAGGTTTGAATTTCTTCTTTCAGATTTTGTTTTTGTTTTGGGATATAGAGGTCTACATATTATTTGGGTATTTTGCAAACTTGGCAAGAGTTCGATTCAATACCATATCAGTTCAGACAGGTTTGGTATTAGGCATGGGCATACAGTCGATTCAGTTCGATTTGGTTTGAAAATTTGGGTTTTTGGTTTATTCGGTTTGGTCAGAATATTTTTGAATTGAACTCTACAAATTTTTTAATTTGTTTGGTTTTAGTTAACTGCTTTGGTTTGGATTTTTTTTTTTTATCATCTGATTAATTAATCAAGAAGAAGGACCTTAAAAATCCTTTGTGGTTACAAGAACCTACATGAAAGAGAATAGAAACCCCCACATCACATACAAAAGTGGCCAAACAAAAGCATAGTTAGATCCACTAACTATAATCCTTCATCACCTAAAGCCAAAGAAAAACAAGAAATCTTTGGAAACTAAGCCCTAGCAAGGGAAACAAGGCCTTAACAAAGGAAAACTTAAAACATAAAGCTAGACAAGAGCATGCAAATCTCCCTTAAACACTAAGAACAAAGACCAAAGTTAAAGACGAAGTGAAGCCAAAGGCTCAGAACTGCACCGAAACCAATAGCTTGGGACCCTTTTGAAGACGACGCTTTAGCAAGCCACCATCGGCCAACCCATGATGCGACGAACACCTCCTATAGCGGATGGAGACTACCTCACTAAAACACAAGAACCAAGGAATTTGTAAACCGTTGAAGATAGTAAGGACATATTCATCCAAAATCTTTCGGAGAAGATTGATGTGTCGTAAAGTTTTCCTCAAGGAAATCACACTTGCAAGTGCACAGCAAATCAGTAGTAGTACTTAAGGTATCGATCCCACAGAGAGTAACAAGTACGCAGATTGAATTCAAGCAAAGATATCTAACTAAGACAATGCAATAAGGGGTTATGGTTTTTGGGTTTTCTAGTGAATGAATCTAAATGAATGAATGAAAGCAAAGTGAATGATTGATTTGTAAGCTATATGATTAAGAGATTGGGCGTCTAAGGTTTATCTAAGGTTTCCATAGTTCTAACAAATAGGGTATAGATCTAAGGGATAGGTTTTCATCAATGGTTCTCAACTACAAACACGAATACACACCGAAGCCATAGTTCATGACAGAGCCATCTTAAGTCACCACACCCTGGTACTCAACTTCCGCAGGCAACAACGTGCTTAGACCAGCCGTATAAACAATTTTGCTAAGTTCACAAAGTCCTATAACTCAACTATCGTAGGTTATAGCACGAAGCTTCGGTAATACTAGTTCCGAGAAGTAGGTTTACGTGGATAGCGCTCCTATTCTCCTAAATCAGTGCTTGGTGATCAATTCAAGCAACATGCATTAAGTAAAAGATATCCCAAAAGAACTTATAATCTAGATGAAAATCGGATCTAACAACCTAAGTGAATGCAACCATGTTTTCCTAAGATATTACCCCATCAAACCCAACAAGAGAACTACTTGCTCATGGTGTAAAGAAGCACAAAAGTCATCATAGAAAACATCAAATAACAATTCAATATAACAGGAGGGGGTTCAAAGGAAACTTCTCTAGATGTCATAGAAGAGATCTCGTTTTCCCAATAGCAAGTACAAAGAGTAGAAAAGAGAAACAATGAAGAACAATGATGAAACTTCAAGGAGATGGTCTTCTAGGTTGAGGCGACGAAGGAGGATAAAGTGGCGGCTTGTGTAGCGGTATTAGGTCGTGGATCTCCTTGTCTAGCTCCTAGGGACATTCCTTGTGAGTGTCTGCGCTCACTCTTTGTTTCTAAAACCCTAAAGAGTCTTTATATAGGGTCTCCCACGAGATTTGGTCAAGAGGCATCAATCATTTTGATAAGTGTGGAGGCAATGTGTCGAGCCTGGTCATGGGCTGAGGTCCTTGGGTCGGAGTAAGTTGGCACCGGTCACTAGGGATAGTGACCGAGGTCTTCAAGAGGGCTAACCTCGGTCACGGGGCTTGTGACTGAGGTGTACATATCTTCACTCTTTGGAGTGCATCTTCCAAACGGCTGAATGGATTGCTTCGACTCTTGTCCGAGGTAAATATTGACTCTTTTAGCTTTCCATGGATGTAGAGAACTCCAAAATTGGCCCATGGGAAGGTCTTCAAATGTTTTCCAACTTCTGATGGTCCGAAACTGCCTTGAAACGTGTTTTACTTGACTTTGGGTCCCTTTTGCTCCAAAACTCCTAAATGTCTTTGGGAAGTTCAAATGGTAGAAAGTGGCCATAAAGGTTCCATAATCTCTTGTTTCTTCATGATTTCCCTGCCAAAAACATATGAAATATAGGCGAAAATACGATGATATCAACTCCGCCAGACTTAAGGTTTTGCTTATCCTTAAGCAAGTAAGAATTGAAGACTGGTGGAGAGGTTTGAAAATCACGAAAACTCTCCTATGATCAGAGACAATGTTCATAATAGATGACATGCAGACGTGTTAGTACATGGATTGTCAGTCAAAAATTTCTCACTATAGACTCACAACATTCTCAATATCTGATCCTTCCATCGCAAACCGTCCAGCGACTTTGGAATTCACTTCAGTCAACTCCTTACATACATTAAAGGTGGCATGGATTTCTCAAGAGGGAGCATCATTCGGGGTAGACGGCGCTTGGTATAAAAAGGCTTTTCGTGTTTAAGTGGAGTTTAAAGTGTTTAGAGTGTACCGTGATTTTGGAGGGCAACTATGTCGCAGACCCGCAAGAGAGTATGAACCCATTGATGTTCACAGCTTCCAACCACTTCTTCATGTCAACACATTGCTCCATTACTTCTTTTCTTCTTCTGGTTCCCCCAGACTTAGATGTTTCTGTGGGGTTCTTTACACCATCTTCATAATTTCTTTTTTTCATAACCTTCATCTCGGGATTTCCCGTGCTTATGAGATTATTTTATAACCGTTTCCTTTCCTTTCTTTTCTTTTTTTTTTATTTTCCTTTTTTTTTTCTTTTCGTTTTCTTTTCTTTTTTTTCTTTTTCTTTTTGGTGAAAGGGGAAACGGTACATAATTTACATGTCTCAAGCACAAGATGTGAGTACTTTTTCTTGCTGATTTCGAGGTGTAGTGTTGTGTAGATCAAATCGTGACTCTCTCTATCTTTTCTTTGATTCCTTCAAGCTCTCCATTTTTAAGTGGTTGGAAAACTCTGTTGGAAATTTCTCTCTCGCGTTTCTATGCATATCAACGAGATCGAAAAAGAGATTGGTGAAAGATCTGAAAAGAAATATATGGTGTAAGGGTAAACCACTAAAAATGAGTGGCCATTCAGGATCAGCAAAGAGTGGTAAAAGGGATAAGAAGTCCTGAATGTGCTGCTCATTTTCCCGATCTAATGCGCTCATGAGAAATAATTGAAGTCAGGATTATGGTTTAAATAGAGTGGAGTTAACGTCCGTTCCAACCGTGTTCTCCGTAGGATGATACTTTAGGGAGAAAGGTCCAGCGGTGAGCTTCTAGGTGTTGTCCGTTTATTAGTGAATCCTGCAAAACTTGTCCTCAGGGAATGAATCATAACATACTTTAAGTCAAAAACATCATATCATAGGGTCATATTTTTCTACAAACTTGACTCAATAAAACCACATAAAATCGAATAAAAAGACATCAAAATGACTCAAGAGAAATAAAAAATGTGTAAGTAAACGGATAAAACCCCCCAGACTTGAATCACACTGTCCCCAGTGTGAACAGTCAAAATAAAAGAGGGAATAAAAACGAAATGCATAAGATAGAGATAGAACGAGTGAATCTTCAACTTCTCAGGAGGTTCTGGTGCTCGGTGGTGGACTAATCATGGTGTCTGGGATCTGAGGTCATCCTCTCCGCAAGTGTAGTGGCTGCGAGGTACTCTGCTAGCTGCTGCTCTGCTGCAATCCGTAATGCTCTCTCCTCCTCAAGAGTAATGGTGTCACTCCTTGGAGGGTTGCATGTGACGTGGTGAGAAGCAAAGGAGGCAATCACCTTGGCCTTGGTAAACTTACCGAGAGTAAGTGGTAGACGGTCTCCGGGAAGAGATGAGTGATACTCACTCGTAAAAGGGTACCAGCTCGTGATGCCGTCTCTAAGGCGTGAAACGGTAGTGCTAGGAAGTAGTATGGTGTTTGTGGCATATGGTGGAGAATGGTACCTATATCTAATCTGGTCGGGGTTGACCCGTGCTCCTTCAAGTATCTTCATTTTCTCAAACTTTGCAAGGTCCAAATGGTTGTCCTTGATTATGTGAGGACGGTCTGTGAGGTTGACTCCAGCGGTCTCAAGGATGGTGGTGATGACTCCTTCAAAGCTTATGCAAGCTTACTTGTCTCTAGTTGTGATAGCATCATGCTTGATCTTCACAAGTCTCTTGGCTAGGAGGGCAGCATAGTTGGCTCTTCGTGGATGCTCAACAAAAGGGATGCTCAAGATATTGAGCTCAACACTAATCACATTGTTCTGGGCTGTGCGTGAGAAGATAGTATTGGTGAGAAGCTTGTGTACATACCGGATCGATGGGTGTGATAGTGAGGCAGCCTTGGTCTTGCCACTATCAAAACTTCCTTGTCCAAAGCTTAACCAAAAAGCATTGGTATCAACTTGTCCAGACTCAATGGAAATCTTGGTATTCAAATCCAAGTGCATTCCCAAGATCAAGATTGGAGATGTGGTGCTCACCATTGATGGTGAAGACGAGCTTTCCATCTCACGCCAATGGGGCTTGTGTGCGTGGATAGGCTAGTGTGACCGTCGCAAGAAATTGCATCGTCTCTTCTTCATAAATCTCTTGGCGAGTGGATGCTAGGAAAGTGCTGATTCCTAGAGCATTCAACATCCATTCAACATCACTTGCCAATCCAAGAGCATGCAAGGATGTGTATTCAACTCTTAAGGTGGGTAAAAGCTTGAACCCATAGAGTGATGTGAGATAATCAAGACTCTCATCCATATTTTTTTCCAACAAAGGTCAAAGGGAGCTCCTTCTTCTTGCGTTGTTGGTGTAAGCGGTGAGCTACTCTAGCTCTAAGATGGCATGGCACACATAGCATGATTGGTGTATCATAATCAATATCATCTTGAATCTTATCACTCTTGTTCATTGAGTTGGTGCCTTCATCAATAGATTATTTGCCTTTGTTTCCATGTGTTGTTTTGTTATGTATCATCTTAGTCCTCATCTCATCACTAGTGATGGTCCGGAATTTCTTCTTAGAGGTCCTAGTATCCATTGTTTGGTACCTGTGGGACCCATGGGATTGGGGTTTCACAAAAACTTACAGTGAGTTCCGGGAATGATCTGTTTTGTTGGTTGTGAAAGACAGTTCAACGGAAAGTCCATTGATTCACGGATTGTACAAACTGACCGGGAACTCTCAAGACGGCTCGGGATCTAACATTCGGACAAATTGGAGCCGGGTGGATCAGGGGCTGGCTTGGTGAAGAACCTTGGTCACAGGCTTCGTGACCGAGGCCAGCCCTTCTTGGCACCTCGGTCACAGGACTCGTGACCGTTGTTTTGGCTCTTCTTTGGTCAAAACTTTGGTTTGGCCAAATTCATCTTGGAAATCGTTTTTCTCAACCTGTAAAGTAGAATGGCATACCACAATGATTGTAGAGACTAGGTAGAGCACTTACCTTAATGGGATAGAGATTGGTGGGATCCTTTTGTCATATTTCCCAAGAAAGGTCCCAAGGAGGGTCCATTGGAAATTTTGACTTTCAATCCATTCATTGCAATTTCTCCTTCGATGATTACCTCTTAAATGGCCTCATATCATTAGACATTTAATATGAAAGCGTTTCATCGAATCATATGCAAGATCCTCCAAGTTTCACGAATTCCGTAGTCGCGGCTCGGTGATAATGTCGTTGTGGGTCGTTTGCGACAAAAAACTGGGATAATTTCTAGTTTTGAATTTCATTCTCTAAGATTTTCCTCGATCATCACTCTCAAAAATAATCAAATATATTGAGTACCCGATTAAAGTTCATTTGATAGAGTATTACTTGGAAATTCTCTTACCTTGGCGGTTTTCGTAGCCGCAGAAGGTGCCGGCTAAAGGGTGCAGAATGAAAAGTTGGCCATTTTCATATCTGAGCTTCTTCTTCTGAAATTTCTTCAACCAAAACTTTCCTGTGGTCAACTTCTTGGTGTGTGTAAAGTTGGACCACTTTTGCTCAATTAGATTTCAATATCCTCCCACTTTGCTCAATTATGCAACCGTGAGGCTTAAGATGGAATGATCTCCCACCCATGAGTCATTCTCTAAAAATTAACTCGGCCATTACTCCTAGAATACCCATATTGTCCTGATCCTTGGTCATTTGGACGAGTAGAACTTGAAAATTCTTCAATGGGTCATGAATGATCTAGTCGCGGCTCGAGAACGGGATGAACCTTGGCCATGACATAGTAAAATCGTATGGACGTGGTTGGGGAAGGTTGTATAGCTCCCTGGGGTAGTAAGGATGGCTCGGGAAGACTCCAATAGATCAGAAGTGTTAAAAACACAAATTTGGCCAAAATCTTCAAAAACCTCGGTCACGGGGCTCGTGACCGGGGTATGTCCTTCTCGGGGCCTCGGTCACGGGACTTGTGACCGGGGTAATGCCTTCTACGGGCCTCGGTCATGGGGCTTATCAAGTTTGAGAAGGTGTAGCCTTGGAGAATGATATCTCCTTAGCTTCCTTAAGGTCTTGGTAGTCAGCTTCAGCTTCTATCACAAGTTATCCTTCTGATGAACTTTCAAACACTTTGGCTTGAAGAAGAACTTCCTTGGTGTGCCTTATCATCTCTTCAATCCGATCTTTGCTCTCCTTGCTAAATTCTGGAGGAACAATGATCTTGATCTTTGAAATCTGATGCTGCTCGGGAGGCTTTAATGGTAGCTTCCGAGTCTTCTTATTAAAACTCTTAGCTCCCACCTTGGTTTTATCAACCTTGCGATCTAGTGAATCTTCACCATATGGTGAAGCTCGCGGCTTCATAGTAGAGAGAGTTGGATAGAATACCTTTTTGTTGACATTGGTGAAGGTTGTCCACTTGTTGTTGTGATCCATGATGGCTCCAATAGTGGCAAGGAATGGTCTTCCCAAGATCAAAGGTTTCTCATTCTTCTCATCCATCTCAAGAATGTGAAAATCTGTAGGGACTATGCAGTCTTCTACAACTAGTTGTAAATCATGAACTAGTCCATCAAGGATCTTCTGCGATGAGTCTCCAAACACAAGACTCAAGTTGGACGGAAACAAGTCTCTAAGTCCAAGTTTCTCAGCAATATTTCTCGACATAACATTGACATAGCACCGGAATCACATAGAGAGTTAGAGAATTCAATGCTTGTTATGGAGCAGGAGCAAACAAAGCGTCTAGGATCTTCTACTTTTGGTAGTCTCCTCATCAGATAGTGTTGTTGCTCGTCATCTTCTATGGTACGTGTCATATGCACCATGTCTTCATGAGAATCAAAAAGTGGAACCAATGGCTCACTCACACGCCTTGTAGAGGCTGGGATTGTGGATATTACATTGCAATAACCCTTAGGATTCTCCTCGGGCTTTCCCTGTAGTACACCAACTTATCTTGGGGCTTGATTCGCGGTTTGAGCAACTTGAGTTTCTAGCTTCTTCACAAATATGGAAAGGCCTTCAAACTTACCATTCAACTCACCATAGATGTTATCCACCTTAATATTGATATCCCTTGTTGTTTGTTGATGAGAAACAAGTAGTTCTCACATCATAGTTTCAAGTCTATCACCTTGTGCTATTGAAGCTTGAGCTTGTGCGGCTGGAAAAGGCACCTTGTTGTGTTGAATGGAGGTCATGGCTGAAAGTTGCCATCAAAGTTATTGTTGTTGTTGTTTTGAAACCGGTTTTGAAATGGTCTCTGCTGTTGCTGCGGATAGATCTGGTCTTTAAGGTTCTCAACATTGGGATTCCTATAAGATAGGTTAGAATTATACCGGAAGCTATTGCTGAAGTTGTTGTAGCCGCGGTTTGGAAAAGAGCCTTGGGTACCAACATAGTTAACATCTTCTTCTTGATCCAATGAATCATCAAACTCTTGGAAACCATCATTGTTTCCATCATTAACCGTACCACATGCATTGATAGCACGGTTCTGATTCCGTAGAAGCTGGCTCATCATGTTCTTAAGCTCGGTGAACTGCTTAGAATCAGAATCACTAGAACGTGTGGTTCTATCAAAATCAGTCCAAGAGTTGCTACTACTTGCAGCGAGGTTCTCAATGAGAGCTCTTCCTTCTAGGACAATCTTAGTGGTGAAATCTCCATTAGTAGCTGTATCGAGTGACAATTGAAACTTTGGATGCAATCCTCTATAGAATGTACTTAGAATATTACCTCCACTGAAGCCATGGTGAGGACAATCTCGTTCATAGTCCTTAAAGCGCTCCCATGCTTCATAGAATGTCTCGACATGTCTTGTTCAAAACTTTGAAGTTTGTTCCTAAGAGAGTTGGATCTTGACTTCGTGTAGAAGTGATTGAGAAAGGTTGACTTGCATCCTTCCCAAGTAGTAATGGATCCAGGGGGTAAAGACTTCAACCATCTATGAGCCTTGTCGGCTAAAGAGAAAGGAAAAAACTTACACTTTAAATAGTCTTCGGGCACTCCGTTGGTTCTCGTAGTGCTGCAGATTTCTTCAAAAAGATCAATGTGATCCATAGGATGTTCCGTGGTGAGTCCATGTGATGCGTTCCTGGTTGGCACTAAAAACGCAAGTCAAGGAATGTACAATATCAAGAAGGCAATGGACTACCAAGGAACAAGAAGAAACCAGAAACTGAATTTTGGAACAAAAATAAACCGGAAACTGAATCTTGAAACAAAAAGAAACCGGAAACTGAATCTTGGAACAAAAAGAAACCGGAAACTGAAGCATGAAAGTCAAGGAACATTGCAACTCATGGATAAGGTCCACAAGAAGGTGTGTCAAGGATTGCATGAGATTCGCCAAATAACCATGGGTTTCTTCCCGGCCAAAACATTTCGTCAAGATTTGCGAGTGTCCTTATCAGCAAAGGATATTCAAGAGGATCACTTGGACCTTAAGGGTTGTATTATTGCCACATTGGTTGTGATACATGTCCAAGATGGCTAAGGCATTTGCCATATGAACCACTAGCTCTCTTTTTCCCTTAGTTTGGTTTTGTTCCAATGGGTTTTCCGAACAAGGTTTTTAATGAGGCTTGTGGCACATATGCTCATCTTTGCCAACCCTTAGTCCGATCCATTGCATGGCCCATCTTCATCATTTGGCGTGGCCCATGATCTCTTATCTCTCTATCTTAAATTTGAATTTGAACTTGTTTTATTGCACGCCTTAGAGGGTGCACACAAGCAGGTTGTCTGGTACCAACATTGGCATGTTGAGGTGCATGGACAACATTAGGAGGCTGGTGAGGAGCATTGATATTATCTCCCACGCCTACATGGTTAGCTTCACGTGGATCTTGGTTGTGAGTCTCCAGAGGATTCACGGCTGCTTCAGCTGGTCCATAGATGGGTTTATCATCCTCATCATGCATCTGTTGCCTCTCAGCATCATTGGCAACAGCTTGGTGATCATCAAGATCACCATGGTCTTGGTTCCTTAATTCGGCCATGAGTTGTTGTCTCCCGAGTTTTCTGAGTTCATGTTCAAGTCAGTATATGTCTTGGATTTGAGTGACGGCTTCAGAGTTTTGGCTCCTTGTCATGCACCACGAATCCTGAGATAGAAACAAGAAAGGATCATAGAGATATGAAGAACAAAAGAGTAAAATAAAATTATAAAATTCAAGTGAAAAATTCAAAGTATCTTAGACGAGAGATCTTATCGAATTCAAAGGTAGCTTGTAGACTCCCCGGCAACAGCGCCAAAAACTTGATGTGTCGTAAAGTTTTCCTCAAGGAAACCACACAATGAATGAACTGCAAGTGCACAGCAAATCAGTAGTAGTACTTAAGGTATCGATCCCACAGAGTGTAACAAGTATGCGGATTGAATTCAAGCAAAGATATCTAACTAAGACAATGCAATAAGGGGTTATGGTTTTTGGGTTTTCTAGTGAATGAATCTAAATGATTGAATGAAAGCAAAGTGAATGATTGATTTGTAAGGTATATGTTTAAGAGGTTGGGCATCTAGGGTTTATCTAAAGTTTCCGTGGTTCTAACAAATAGGGTATAGATCTAAGGGATAGGTTTTCATCAATGGTTCTCAACTACAAACACGAATACACACCGAAGCCATAGTTCATGACAGAGCCATCTTATGTCACCACACCCTGGTACTCAACTTCCGCAGGCAACAACGTGCTTAGACCAGCCGTATAAACAATTTTGCTAAGTTCACAAAGTCCTATAACTCAACTATCGCAGGTTATAGCACGAAGCTTCGGTAATACTAGTTTCGAGAAGTAGGTTTACGTGGATAGCGCTCCTATTCTCCTAAATCAGTGCTTGGTGATCAATTCAAGCAACATGCATTAAGTAAAAGATATCCCAAAAGAACTCATAATCTAGATGAAAATCGGATCTAACAACCTAAGTGAATGTAACCATGTTTTCCTAAGATATTACCCCATCAAACCCAACAAGAAAACTACTTGCTCATGGTGTAAAGAAGCGCAATAAACATCATAGAAAACATCAAATAACGATTCAATATAACAAATAGGTTTAAAAGAAACTTCTCTAGATATCACATAAGAGATTTCGTCTTCCCAATAACAAGTACAAAGAGTAGAAAAGAGAAACAATGAAGAACAAAGATGAAACTTCAAGGAGATGGTCTTCTAGGTTGAGGCGACAAAGGAGGATGAAGCGACGGCTTGTGCGGTGGTTTTAGGATGAAGCGGCGGCTTGTGCGGTGGTTTTAGGTTGTGGATCTCCTTGTCTAGCTCCTAGGGACGTTCCTTGTGAGTGGCTGCACTCGCTCTTTGTTTCCAAAACCCTAAAGAGTCTTTATATAGGGTCTCCCACGAGATTAGGTCAAGAGGCATCAAAACTACGTCATTTTGATAAGTGTGGAGGCAATGGGCCGAGTCTAGTCATGGTATGAGGTCCTTGGGTCAGAGTAAGTCGGCACCGGTCACTAGGGGTAGTGACCGAGGTCTTCAAGAGGGCTAACCTCGGTCACGGGGCTTGTGACCGAGGTGGACATGTCTTCACTCTTCGAAGTGCATCTTCCAAACGGATGAATGGATTGGTTCTATTCTTGTTCGAGGTGAATCTTGACTCTTCTAGCTTTCCATGGATATAGAGAACTCCAAAATTTGCCTATGGGAAGGTCTTCAAATGTTGCCCAACTTCGGATGGTCCAAAACTGCCTTGAAACGTGTTTTGCTTGATATTGGTAAGTGCAAATGGTAGAAAGTGGCCATAAAACTTCCATAATCTCTTGTTTATTCACGATGTCCCTGCCAAAAACATATGAAATATAGGCGAAAATACGATGATATCAATAACGAAGGCGGTAACATGACCAACCCTTTTGATTCATCTCAAAAACCTTTCAAACAGCGCAGCCCACGAACATAGCTGACAAGTAGAGACAAGGAGCGAGTGTAGGACATTCCCGGGTATCAATTCTCAAAGTGCAAGATCAGTAACAGAACGAGACCGGGATGGAACCCAAAAGACCAAACCAATCTTAAAGGAACCTGCAGAACTGATAAGAAGACTAAAGACTACATATCTAAACAAGCCTTTGACCTAGATCAAGAAGAGACTACAACCAACCCTTGCGACCTAAAAAGAGACACAAACAGAGCAGATAACGATAAGGAAGAAACAGACTTGACGGGAGGAGACCAAGGCAAGCCAGTGAAAAACAAAAGCAAAGCAATGAAGCCACAACGATGACCTAGAAGAACAGCGCCACTACCAATCGACCCAACCAAAAATTAAAGAGAAAGAGGCTAACCAAGGTAAAATTGAGCACTGATCAGACAGTTAGAGCCAAGACTCCAAAAATTGGAGCTTCTCCCCACCAAGATGGAGCACCAGAACGTCAGCGAGCTCCTAAACCTTCGTCGGACACCAGATCTAAAATGATAGCAGCCGCAAAACCACTATGCTTACCGGGAACGGAGGCTCCAACCACTCAAAGGCCAAAAGCTCCGACGAACCAGAACTCTTAATCTACACCTTTTCAAATCTGAGATCCAAAATTTTGTTCACCTCATCAACAGCGATTACTAATCCAAACCACCACAACCGACCAAGCCTACCTAAAAGCTTAAAGAGAAAAGACAGGAGGACCGACGCCGGTGCTAACGAAGCCACCATATGCCGGTCACGCGCTCAGCGGACCCTATTTGCTTTCAGAGACTTTTTTAGTCGAGAGAGAGAAAGGAAAAAAAAAACCGTCTCAGAGACTTGGTTCGGTATATTGTTCATAATATTAAATGTTGGTTTATTTCTATTTACTTTGGAGATTTAGACAATAATGGAACATTTTGGAACATAGCTCAAATCAACACTATAAGTCTATAATGAAGCAATATGTCTCTCATGAAATACATCAGCTTTTTTCTTCATCAAATCATTTTAATTAAATCATTTTAATTATATACACATGAGATAATAATCATAATATTTATTTTTCACCATAGATAAATTAATTTAAAAAAAAAATTGTCTGAACTAATCATATCATTTTATTAATACACATCATATAATATTTTTTTTACCATGAAAAACCTTTCTAAACAAATCAAATCAAATCTTGTTATTTCTACACACCATATAATATTTATTTTTTACCGTGAATAAAACAACTTGTGTTGATTAGCTGATTTTTAATCGACTTAATCGAGTCTCATGTCGTTGATTAGCATTTGTTTTAGATTTTCTTAAGGTAATTTTTTTTTTTGTTAGACTGAGATTCAAGAGCTTGTATTTTCTTCAATCTGATTTTTTTTAAGGAAGGTTGTAGAATAGAGATTTGAGAATTAGGGTTTTCGGATTGAGGAGGTATTTGATTATGGTATCCTCAAATTGTTTAAGATTAGAGTTTGATCAATAATGTATATCTATGATTATCATCTCTCAGAGTATTTCCTCATGAATGAAAATTTTGAAAATTGTTAGTGAATATTTTCCCATGAATGAAAGCTAGATAAAATACATTTCAAAAAAGTTGTTTAATATGTTAGATATGAAATAAGAAAACATGACTAATGCAGATTGTTGAGACAACAATGGATAGAGAAGAAGAAAGAGAAGAGAAGAGGATAACCAGGGAAGAGTTACACTTCATGTGAAAAGTAACAAAAAATTGTGATGTAAAACTTATTTTGTGATCCAAAAATTTATATTATATTTCATGTCATTGATACAAATTACAAAATGAGTTTTGTCCACAAAATATCCACTAAGATTTATTTGTTATTGCTTGAATGTTTTAAAACTTTTTTATAGAGTTTAAAATGTACACATAATATTTAAAGTTTTCGATAAAAAAATAAGAGGTGTTAGTGAAATATAAATCATTAACTATTTTTCAAATGATTTTGCAGGATAAATCATTAACTATTTTGCTATATTAAAAAAGATAACATGATGTATTAATAGACTAATATGTCACTAAATAAAATCAAAAAAAAAAAAACACATGACATAGCCCGGGTATTTATCTTGTTTATTTCATAAATTTCAAGTTGAGGTACAAAACGTTCATCAACAAAAAGGAAAGATTAGTTACTAAGGATTGTGTGGTTTGATTTATTCATTTTTTTGATAACCCTAATATTCCTTTTTGCTGAACTTTTTGTACTTGAACTAAAGCATTTATGAAATAAAACATATCAAGTAAATTTAATCTTCTTACTATGATAAAATTTTGGAAATAAATTTAACTTGACATAAAAATTTACTTTAAGGTAAGAAGAATGATTGAAATGGTCGGTCAACATTTTATTCATTAACATATGCAGATTTTAATCTGGATGGGTAATATGGCCCTGTTTGTTTAGCAGTAGCCTGTGACTAGCGACCAGTTGCAACGACTGGTCGCAGCAACCAGCGACTGCAATTTTTAGTTGCTGGAAATTCAAGCGATCAATTGGAGCTTCCAGCTGCAACTGGTCGTATGATTGAAAAACGAACAACGACCAGCAACCAGCGACAAAAATATATATTAAAATATATGTAAATTTAAATTATTAAATATATAAACTAAAATATTATGAAAAACAAATTATGTAACACAAACTAAAATTAGATAAAATGAATAAAATATATTAAGTAAAAATAATATATAATAAAATATAACTATATACAATAAAATAAAATAATATAAATACAAGAAAATATGTAAATTAAATAAATAAAGATCTACTAATTGAATTTTTGTGAAGTAATTTATATAAATTAAATTAGGGCAATTCACAGTTTTAGCATTAATTTATGTTTCTGAGACAAAAAATAGCACATACATTTAATAGTGGACACATCTAACATTCATTAATGTTTAAAAGAAAATTATGCCTTTGTTTTACAAAACATAAATTTTTCTAAAATTAAGAAATTATAAAGGAAATCTATCAAATATATCTCATCGTCACCGTTATCACAAACCTCTCATACATAACAAGTATAGTTAAACCTCGATAAATTAATATTCGATTCATTAATAACCTCGTTAAATTAATATACTTTTTTGTCCCAAATTGTTATTTTGACCCAAATATCATTTTTATAAATTAATAACCTCGATAAATTAATAAAATATCATAAAAATATATTGGTCCAAAAATTATTAATTTATAGAGGTTTTACTGTAAATCAATTTTCACCGCCGTCAGTCGTCGTCACCATCAGCGATTTATCGTCTGCAAAAATCTCTATGGCGTCAGACACAAATTGCGATTTCAGTTGATTGAATGAGATCTCTAATTACAAATAAGCTTTTATTAAAAAGAGTAAAATATTTTTATATATTAAAAATTTTACTAACTAAAAATTAAATAATTAATCGCAGCGATTGTAAAATGAACAATATAGCGCTTAGTCGCTGCAACTGATCGCTGGTTGCTGCGATTGACAAACGAACAACAAAGCGACCAGTCGCGGTGACTGGTTGCTGTGATTACCAAACAAAAAATCAAACCAATCGCTGATCGCAGTCGCTGGTCGCTGATTTTGATAGCTGGTCAAATGTCAATTTAGTCCCATATATAGGCAATTTATAAATAAAAATGAAAAGGCTTTAAAAAAAATGACACTTCTATAATAAAACTAAATAATCACTATACGAAAACATATCAAATTTGACCAATTTTTCTCCAAACTAAATGGGCAACAAATTATTGATTTTTTAACCAAATTACGACGAAATGATCAAAAATTTGTCAGTATTTTTCGGCCAATGTATTTGGTTGAAATATGATCGAAAAGATATGACCACTTTTGAAAAATTAGTCAATTCTTTATGAAAGAAAAAAATATTCAACAGAAAATGATCAAAACTTATTGACCAATTATCGACCATTTATGCAGCTGTTTATAAATGTTAAATCTTGGTCAATAATTTGTTAAATATATTTGAAAAATAGGTTTGCTGCAAAATCTTCAAAACATATTGACCAATTATTGAAAAAAATAAATTATTTTAGTATTTTTTTATTTCATAACTATTTACTTCAAGTATATAAAATTCAGTAAAAGAGACAATTTGGCTCAACAAAATGAAAGAAATTAAAAGTGAAAATTTTAATAAACTATTTACTTTAGTTTTTTTTCTTTAACTAGGTTATATCTCGTGCTTGGCGCGGATTCATGATTTAGAAAAAAATATTTATGATTTATTTCTTAGATAAAAATTTTGTATGTAAATTTTTTATATCATATATACTAATAAATATCGTTATATAAATCAAATGATTCATGTATGTTGCATTGTATGTTGTTTTAGTAAATTTTTAAGGTTTTATTTATTTTTAATAAAAACAAAAAGAGATTAAAAAAAGATCTAGAGAAGATAAAAGATATTAAAAGATATTATATTTTGTGTATTAATTGATTGACTATTTTAAGGATGATGTATTAAAATCATCTTTTACATCGCATTATTTTTTGTAAATTTCTACAATTTTAAATGTTATATTTATAAATGTACTTCTCTAATATTTAGAGGTATCTTAACTTTTTAAAAAATGTGCTGATAAAAGCTTGTGATAAAAGGTATTAAAAGATATTATATTGTGTATTAATTAATTGACTACTTTAAGGGTAAAGAATTGACTAAAATTATCTTTTTCATGGCATTTGTTTTGTAAATTTCTACAATTTGAATGTTATTTTATAAATGTACTTCTCTAATATTAGTATAGCAATATCTTAACTTTTTTTGAAAAAATGTGCTGATAAAAGCTTATGAATTTCTAATCTTCTTATAATCATTAGATTTTATAGCAATAAATAGTATACCATAAAACAGAGTAATTCACATGACATTTTCAATGTTCATTCACTAAGATCACAAAAAATTAAATTAGGCAACATATTTGGATTGTATTCCAAAAAATATGTAGTGCAAAGAAGTTGCACAATAGCTATTTATATATCAATTTACAACTGAAACTATAACATAAAGTCTTTAAACAAAAAACAAAACAAAATTCATCAAAAAGAAAAACAAATGATGAAGGTTGCTGCAATCTGTTTGGTTTCTTGTGTCCTTCTCTCTCTTCTCCCAACCCACTTTTCATATGGTAATAACACTAGCTATAACATAATTAGATGCATATTTTCACCAAAAGAACTGTCTGGTTATAAAATTTGTTTCATATTACTAAAGTCTATTATTTTTTTAACATGTAAAATAAAAATAGAAGAACCAAAGGGCGCTCCAAGAAATGGACCAGTACACTGTCGTTCGAAACAAGTGTTTAGAGGATCATGCGCAGAGAAAGGAAGTCCACATATCACTTGTCTCCTTGACTTTATGGATGCGCAAAGTGCAAGTGTGAGTAAGCCTAATAACTGCAAATGCACTCCTCAGCCCCAAAACATACGTCTTTGTGAATGTCAAGTTGATTGTGATCAAGGGGGATCCGGATCATCGCAGAAAAAAGGAGGATCCTCCCCCACCACTTACTAAACCATTTATATCTGTTTGTTTGGTATCCGGTTCTAACGATATTTTGTATCCAGTTAAATTATGTAATTCTTAACCAATTTCTGGTGTCTATGGTATAAGAATAAATATAAGATTTTGTTAAAATAAAAGGGTTATTTACGATGGTTGTTGTGATTATCGCCTACTACTCATTAAACATGACTTTCCCTAAAAAAAAAAATTTCAATCAAACAATAAATAATTAGAAACTCACTCCAGAATTGGTCGCCCACACTGGAGAAAAATTGTTTACAAACATAGATTCAGAAAAATAAAACTTTTGAAGATCTTGCTAAGCAGTCTGCCTGTGTATTATCTAGTCTTGGGATACAGAATATAGAAAACTCAGGTATGAGATCACGTAGACGAGTAAAATTTTTAAGCTAATTAGCGAAGGCGGGCCACTCCTCTGGAGATTGCACCATGGCGACCCAATATTCATTCAAATATTCTATTTGGTGAGTGAGTAAACAAACAACTATTCAAATTTCCTTATGAGAGACATGTCATTTTTATAGCTTTTTTCAAGATATCACATATATCTTTCTATACTAGATAAGATGGTTAGTATTAGTAATATAATATGACACTGTTTACTTACCATTTCTCTAAAAAGAAAATTATTCTAGTGGTATTTAAAAAATAATATATATATACATATATATATAAGTAAATATTAAATTTCTTATATATAAAAAAGAGTTTTGGAACCTCTGCATGTGTCCAACTCAAAAAAGAACAAAGGTTTAAAGAATATCTTTGTGACTGCCATGTGACATCTAAAACTAATATAATAAAACAAAACTCCCAAGTCCCAACCCATTACCATCGAAACTCATACCTAAACACCCAAACCCACTAATAATCTCTACATATCTAAAATCCACTCATAAATGTTGTTAGATCACAGAAAAATTTCACATTAGTGTAGATAACAAAAAAAACAGTCCATTAGTGAAATGACCCAAACAATTGCCTTCATATACTCTCTCCACCATCTTCCACTTTGACGCCAACGTTACAGATTACTTCTAATCCTCTCTTCTCCTCCCTCACACCAAAAACAGTAGTTCGGTCTCAATCCTGTTTCTATGTTTGTGAAGAGATGTGTTTAAATCCTGTTTCTATGTTTGTGTTAGAGCTGTGTCTAAATCATGTTTGAATCCTGTTAGTAATGGTCTGAATCCTGTTTCTATGTTTGTGTTAGAGCTGTGTCTGAGTCCTGTATGAATCCTGTTTCTGTGATGTTAGTGACTTTTACTCTCATGATTGTGTTTTGGAGCTTTTGGTGTTTTGTTTTCCGAGAATACAGAGCTGGGTCTGAATCCTGTTTAAATCCTGTTAGTAATGGTCTGAATCCTGTTTCTGTGATGTTGGCTATGAGTGCTTCCAAGTTAGCTGAACAATCTGCTCATTATCGCAATGATTGTCTATGGCCTAAACCCCTATGCCTAACCAACTTGGGAGGAGATCCACCGATTTTCTTGATGAGAAACTTGATCCTGGAGAGGTAACTTTGAATTTGTTTACTGCTATATGAAAAATAAAATTTACATTCATCACAAATATGTTGTCAATTCTGCAGAAGTTAAATGAAGAAGCTGTGAACTACGATGTTATTGAATCAATTTTCATCATTGAATTTGGACAATGGATCAGCTGAAACATATATTCTTCTCTTTTTTTTTCCTGCCTATAAGGGGTTTTCTAATAGAATCAATATGGTTTTGCAAGTACTGGCCAATTTTTTGTTAACACCATTGATCTCGGATAGTAATCTAGTGGGATGGCCTTATATTGATTTTGATCTGAATCCTGCTGCAGTGAAAGAACTGAAAAAGGTAACGCATTTTGATGTGGTGTTGAATAAATCCCACTTTAAATCCTTTGAAATCACATAGAAAGGTAGCAGTAAAGAAAAAATAGCAGTTCTGTAAACTTACACGGCCTTGGGACAGTCTTCAGTGATTGATGTTGATGGTCTAGGTGATCTTAAGCCATTAGATGTAATTGAGATAGATCCAACAAACTATATGTTTATCCATGTCGATGGCAATGAGAGCGAGAGAAGGGCTGACCCTGCAAAATACGAGGATTGAGAAACAATAAGCAAGGGAAAATGTGTTTTGAACCAATCTTAGATAGTATTGGTGGAAGACTGAAACACCGATGTAATTGTAACATTTCGGTTTCTGGTATATGATAGTGTATGTGGAAAAGGTTAAGAGATTTGATTTGGCTACCTATATCACCAAAATGCACTTATCTTTTCCTCACTTGTCTAGTTTGAACTCCAGAGTTAAGCATGCTTGGGTTAGAGTAGTATTAGAATGGGTGCCCTATCGGGAAGTGATTTCCGTTACCGTATGAGTGAGGCAAAAATACGGGGAAAGATCATGTGGGGATTTGTAGGGATAGTAACAAGTCTTTGGAGCCTCTTAAAAAATAACGGACCAACCATCAGACAGGGATGGGCCCATGGGCCCGAGAGAGGACGTGGGTGGTCACTGATAGGGATGGTCGGGGAGTTATAAGTGGTATCAGAGCCCTAGGTTATGTCAAACCGGTTCTGACCCGGGAGGCAGTCCTGAGGGCGGTGGGTTCGCAACAAAGACATTGCGATCTGTTAGTGGGGGTGATTGTTACATCCCGGTTTCTGGTATATGGAAGTGTATGTTGAGAGGGTAAAGAGATTTGATTTGGCTACCTATACCACCAAAGTGCACTTATCTTTTCCGTCACTCGTCTAGTTAGAACTCCAGAGTTAAACGTGCTTGGGTTAGAGTAGTACTAGAATGGGTGACCTATCGGGAAGTGATTCCCGGTACCGTGTGAGTGTGGCCAAATATGAGAAAAGATCATGTGGGGATTTATAGGGATGGTAACAAGTCTTTAAACCTCGGAAAAATTAATGCACCGACCGTCGGACAGGGGTGGGGCCCATGGACCCGAGAGAGGACGTGGGTGCTCACTGGTAGGGACGGTCAAGGCGTTATAAGACATGCTTAACTCTGGAGTTCTAACTAAAGGAGTGACGGAAAAGATAAGTGCACTTTGGTGGTATCAGTAGCCAAATCAAATCTCTTAAACTCTTATCATGCACCACTATATACCAGAAACCGGGATGTTACAATCATCCCCACTAACAGAGCACAACGTCCTCATTGCGCACCCATCGCCCTAAGGAATGCCTCCCGAGTCAAAACCGGTTTGACATAACCTAGAGCTCTGATACCACTTATAACGCCTCGACCGTCCCTACCAGTGAGCACCCACGTCCTCTCTCATGTCCATGGGCCCCACCCCTGTCCGACAGTCGGTGCATTAATTTTTCCGAGGTTTCAAAGACTTGTTACCATCCCTACAAATTACCACATGATCTTTTCCCGTGTTTTGGCCTCACTCACACGGTACAAGAAATCACTTCCCGATAGGTCATCCATTCTAGTACTACTCTAGTCCAAGCACGCTTAACTCTGGAGTTCTAACTAGAGGAGTGACGGAAAAGATAAGTGCACTATGATGATATAGGTAGCCAAATCAAATCTCTTAAACTCTCTTCATGCACCACTATATACCAGAAACCGGAATGTTACAATAATAGTCAAGCCTCAGATGAAACTCTGATTTGGCTGCTTGTATTTTCAGACGAATCAGACAAAACTATTTTGTAAGAACTTCCATGGCATGTGTTTTGTGGTTGGAGGTGATTTTATCTCATGTATAATATATAGATATTGGTAGTAAGGATTTAAATTTTACCTTTAAAATATCCTTACCCTATTGAGACATAAATTATTGTTGTGATATTAATTCTTATAAAAACAAGTCAACAACATTCACATGCTTCAAAGTTCAAACAAAAGTTTTTTTGTAAGATCTTTTTTTAAGTACAGAGACAAAAAGTGAACCAAAGAAAAGATAAGAAATCAACATATGACCAAAAGTGTAAGCAAGATACAATAGCCAAATGATACAAAATTATATATTTAGACATGGAAATGGACTACTTGAATTTCGAAAAAGTTTTGCCAAAACCCAACATCATTCGGACACGTGAATAAACACAAAATTCGAAAATAAAAACTACTTTTTATATAGGACATTTACTAAATGGTCATGCTTGCTCAACATAATCACGAATTTGGTCATGTTAGGATTGCTCAATATTTATCAAAACTATGTTTGATTTTGTAAAGACTTATAAAGTTAAATCTAAATGCTTTTGATGTTTAAAGGGTTTTGGATCTAGAACTCCCAAAATATGTCTTTCAGATTTAATTGGTTCTACCTATGTTCTCTTTGTTATCCTATCATACAACCAAATCTACTAGAAAAAAAATCAATTAAAACCACCAATATATAGAACCAAAAAAAAGAAGGAAAAAAGATTAATATTTAGAATAATAAGAACAATCTAAAATAACATAAAAATAATATAGGAGAAGAAAAAATCATAAGAGTAAACTATAAATAATTGAATTATGTCTAGAGCCAAAAAAGATAATACATTGACGCGGCGGATCGCGAAATCTTGGCGATCTTCTCTATCTAATGAATGGGGAGGGGGAGTCCGCTTTGAAATCTTCCGCCCTGCGCCCCGCAGTATATGATTCAACAGGAATCACACAGTCCTTCCAGAGCCTGTTGAATAATTTTTATGGATTCTCTCATTTCGCTAAGTCGTACTAAATACCGAGCTAATGAATCTCCTTGTTTTTGCCACTGAATTTCCCATTCAAATTCATCGTAAGACTCATAACGATCAACTTTACGAAGATCCCATGGTATTCTGGATGCGCGTAGCATTGGTCCGGATAAACCCCAATTTATTGCTTCTTCCCCACCAATAATCCCAACTCCTTCAACCCGTTCTAAAAAAATAGGATTTCGTGTAATCAGTTTCCGGAACAAAAGGGTCAAAACCCTCTACGCCCCACGCCGGGTTTACGGGCTTCTAATAGCAACAATGTATGTCTTGATTCCTCAATTGTGAATAGTGATTGGTCCAAGTTTCCAATTAAGTTTGAAAAAATATCCTATATAACAAATTATCCCAAAACAGAATACCCAAGTCTACCCAAGTCTACCCAATCTTCCTCGCAGTTACCAGTGAAGGTCGGTGTAATAAGAGATCTAATTGAAAAGAGATGAACGATTGTTGTGAAGTTGTAATAAATCAAATATAAATTTAAGAAACTATAAGATTTTTTCATTTTAAAAATTAGAAAGATATGGATCAATCATTTCTGCATAAAAAACAAAACAAAACACTAACACAACCTTATTAGAAAAAAAAATGATGATCATAGAATCTAAACACATTCTCCACTGACTATGTCTTGTCAATTGAACATATTTGTGCATTATAGTAACCATTTTGGTGTGAATGGCATAAAGGATTCCTTGCTTCAGTCCGCTAGGCTGGATTACAGGCTATTGAAGTGGTACTCAAGAGCGAGATAGATATTTTGTTGCTAAATTGAGATTTTGAGTATTGGTTTCTGTGGCGACCGTATTTTTTTTTTTTTGAACATGGAAATAATGAACTAATGCCCATACATTAAACATTCAAAACCATACAATAGCAACCATTTACATAAACGACCACGAAGGTCAACAGTTCTACCGGTTCTAGCAATCCTTCGAAAGCTGACAAAAACCACAAAACTACCGGGTCCTAATCATCCTCTCTTCACTGCCTCGATTCCATGATCACACCTTATCTTTACCTGCATCAACAAAAGTGATGCATCAACATTTGGTAAACCAAACGCTGAGTGAGATTGATCCTCCCAAGAACATGTTATATGAAAGCCACAAGCAATTTCAAACAACCACAACAACAACAAATCAAACACACCACGCGTTGATTTCTACTCGATCAAATTCACGCATGAAAATAATCCACAACCACAGCCCTATCAATTCCTAATCATCAACCCATGAAAAGAAAATCAATAGCATATATGACTAACCACTTAGCAATTCAAAACCCATGAAAAGCTAAACTCACAAGCTTAGTAAATACACACTAAAATTCCACAATGA